>CM057154.1:10721774-11322149 GCA_029962745.1 Echinometra lucunter
CCTCTCCATGTGCATGTCTGGTGATGGGTGCTTTGGTTTTACATAGCCTATACAACTCTGACTATTTTCCCATCCACATACACAGCTCTGTCATTTCAATTAATAATTTTGAATACCTATAGAGGTACAGTGTCACCTTTAGGAGACGTTTTTGCAGTATCTATTGGTCCAGAATGTTGGGGGGTACATATCATACATGAGCAGAAAGAGAAAAATGCACTGACAGATTTGAGCCCATTCCCATCGCTGTATATGTAGCGTTCTCGAATTAGAGCAATTTAAGTGTAACTAATCATTAAACTCTTTAAATTGGCAAAGCAGTGAATAATATATGATCACTATTTCTGTGTTCAAATTGGCAGTTTCCACTTAAATTTTACAATCACAATTCATTTTGGTTCATGTTATCTATTTTATTTTTTTCAAACTATGTAAGTGTGGAAGAAAAATAGTAGTTGTTGCCAATTTGAGGATTGAAGATGATTAATTTAGACCTCTAAAAAGCTCTGTACTTCTATGGGTTAAGGACTTGAAAAGCATCAGCATCTTTTCTTGAAAACTGCTGTTTACTTGCAGAACAGAAACCATGAAATACTGGTCTCTCACCTTGAAAAATAGTTGGCAAGGTTATATCACAGGTACATTCCAGCTGACTCTAAAACTATCAATCATATTTTTAAAAGGTGGGAAGGATAATTCAAACAAATGAAGTAATTTTCATCATCTCTCTGATAGGTCAAATATCCATGTCAGGTTTAATTTACTTTGTGCATTTCACAGATACCATATATCCCCATTTCCATTGTGTGTGAGCAAAAAAGAAAACGGCTGTAATATGCACTTGCAACTTGGCTCATATACATGGAACATAGAAGCATAACAAAAAAAAGATGTGTATAATCTTATCATACATATATTTTGAAACCTTCCCTTGTGTGCACTCATTTTCACGGTTTGCCTATTTTATAAAATTTTCTGCAAGTGAGTGAGCTATTACTTTTCTTCACTCTACACCCTTTAAGTATTCATTTTCCTAGTTATTAACAGGTGTGCATTTGTTGTGATCTGTTATGGGAATGGTTGATTAACAGTGTAATACAGAGAGTTTAATGAGGCTTTTAAGGTAGTAGGTCCCACATTTGCACTACAAAGTTTCAGAATTTGAAGAGAAATAAGCCAATTTCAATTTTAAATGACAGATATAAAGACTACCATGTTATCAAATTTACAACAATATTCCAAAGAATAAGTGAAAAATGAATGGTTTTACTATTAAAGCGTCAGAAAGACGGATTTATAAAATGAAGAAAATTTCAATTTGTGTTGAATATTTCCTTCTCAGTCCTAAACAGGAATGTACTGGGATCTAAAACTTTATGAATGTTTTTCTGTGGCTTAACCCATTCGTGACATAGGTCCACATCTTGTGGTTTGGCCTAATATCTTTTGATGCAAAGCCCTAAAAATCGTACCAAATACATGAGCAGAAAGAGCAAAAAATTCTACCCAAACTTTTCCCATTTTGGTTGCGTCAATATTCGTTGTCTGATGCTGATATTTTTTTAAAGGAAAATAAGCATTCAAATCCTTGAATTGGCAATGTGATAGAAAGTTTAAAATAACCGTTTTTCCCTGCAAATTGGCAACTTTTTGACTTCTCATAATTTCTGTCAATTTATATTCATTTCAGATACATGACGTGTTATAAGAAAAATGTAGCAATAAAATAAAAATGTTGGTGTTGCCAATTTGAAGAATAAAAGCTGATCAAATTAGGCTTTAAATAATTCCTGTCACAAATCTAAATTAAAACTTTTGTGCAGATTAGGTGCCACTTGCAAATGTGGGCTACTACATGTACCTTTAAAGCTTATGTACAGTTTTGGTAAGTCATCAAATACCCCTTTGTCAGATTGCTTTGCTTTCAGATGAAAAAATGACAAGATGATAGTAAATTAAGATGCTGCATAGTTTGTTTTTTTTCTTCCTGGGGTGGTATATCAAGCAAAGGAAAGGCAAGAAATAGTTTTGATCCTGGGACAAGGATGTAAATCCCAACTACATATACTCCAATGAGCATTACACAGTCACAGTGATTACACACAATGTATGAGGTTCTGTGTATGTGGCAAGCAAAACAAAGCACTGTGATCGTTGTGTAGGGAGCTGTACATCAGGATCGGCGCGTGCTAGCGCAGGGCAGAGTATAGCTGTTATCTTGTGCACCTTTTAAATTTACGCTAAAAGTCATGAATAGAACATTACATGTATCTTTTGATGCAAAGCGGGCATTTCGAGACTATATTAACCAGCTTACTGCCTGTTTTCTTTTTACACTACCAAAACTGTACATGGGCTTTAAAAAGAATGAGCTGAACCTGAATTCTTGCAGGAGAGATGTGTATTATTGTTATTATTTTATAGGGAGTGTTTCTGGCCTTCACAACCTTGGGGATGTTTCACAAAGCTGTGTGTTAAGTTATGTCTGACTTTAAGAATGACTTGACAATAGAAAGCCAAATGGATTTTTTATCTCGGTAAAATGATAGTCATGATGTAGAACATTGAGGAAAAAAAAAAATTGTTAAGGAAATGTCCACCACACTACCCAGGCAAGTTGCCCTTTATCTTGGCAGGGTCTATGAGGAAATCAGCTGAGAAGTCATCATCGTGGAAACCCAAAGCTTGTAAGTTCTTGGCTCACCTCCTTGATAACCATTCTGTTGCCATCATGGTTACATGGTTACATGGTTACATGTTGTTAAAAGCATGCAAGAAATGTAACTCATATTATTCATATTAGGGCCTCTAAATGTTGAGTCTTTTTACCTGTATTCTCCATCTAGGGAGGCAAATAGATACATGGCCAGTTGAAATAGTTTAGGATAACTACATGTATATACATGTACATGTATATATTTATGTTATAAACTAGGGCAGGATAGGGCTTGTAGTTCCATAGTGAGTGAAGTAATTTGCAACAATAATTCTTAACATGGTGTAAAAAAAAAATAAAAAAAAAAATGAAATAATTTGCATGGACTTTTTATTGCCCGGTGGCTTTTAACATGCATGGATCCTTCCGAACAGGTCAAAGAGGTATGTTTGGAGGATCTTTTTAAGTTTGTTTGTTTGTTTGTATTTTTAATGAGGTGTGGCTGCAGGTATACTTTTGCACATTTTCTATCTTTGGTGAATTGCTCCCATTCCTTAAATTTTCACTTTGTTTCATCATTATAACCAAGTCATTGTGATTTATTCTGTAATTTCTTATCCTGCCATTTCAAAGACTCACCAACAATTGTTACTCAGGATACTAACCTCTGGGGAGCATTTCATGAAGAGTTTTGTCGGCGATTTTCACCGACTAATTTGCTTTTAGCCAATCAGATGCAAGGATTTTCAGTAGCTTATAACATTTGTCGGTGATTTTCACTGACAAAACTCTTCATGAAACGCTCACCTGGTTGTCTATTTACATCTTGCATG
Organism: Echinometra lucunter; assembly: GCA_029962745.1. Taxonomy (NCBI): domain Eukaryota; kingdom Metazoa; phylum Echinodermata; class Echinoidea; order Camarodonta; family Echinometridae; genus Echinometra; species Echinometra lucunter. The sequence goes on from CM057154.1 coordinate 10,725,264, forward strand.
GATTAAACAACATTTTTCTTCAAATTGGCAGAGTTGAATTTTCCTTTCTTTCTAAAATTCTTGTGATACATTGTATCGTCATCATTGATATGGATATCAATTTGTAAGCAGCATACAGTGTACATGAAATATTTTCCACTATGAAGATTTTAATCTGTATTCTTGTATGCATGTTGCATTCAGAGCAAGTAGATGTATACTGTGCAGATACTTTTACCTCTCAGCAATAAGCAAAAAAACTCAAAAGTTGCCATATCTGATGGTTGAATCAAATGGATTGAACACGAAATATGCCATACAGGATGAGAAACCTAACTGTTCATGCTTCTTCAGATATCGATCATGTAACTTGTCGCGTTTGATTAATTTCCACACAGCTTGGAAACCCAAGACGGGTATGAAATCCCACTCCAACCACAGTAACCACAACCACAGTAGCAGTGGTGGAGCCGGAAGCAACTCTGCCACAAGCACCAACAACACCGGCAATGCTACCACTACCACTGGCAGCACCACCACCACGACTACCACCGGTGGTAGCCACTCCACGGGGAGCAGTGGCAACCACAAGTACAACGTCAGGATCGAGGATGGGAAGTTGTTTTACGAGAAGCGGTGGTTCCACAGAGGCCAGAATGTCTATGTGGAGTCGAAAGATATGGGCAAAGTCAGCGCAATCGTTACCTCCATTGGCCAGATAGAGGTAAACTGACTCTGCCATTATGTAACATGTAAAAGGAGAATGAAACCCTGGGGAAAAATCAATTTTTAATGAAAAGAGAGGATAGAGAGAAGCAATTAAATAAAGTTCCATCAAAATCGGTTACGAAATGAGAAAGTTATGAAAGTTTGAAAAGTCTCAGTTTACTTTTTATGGCGATCCTCAAATTGGCGATGTTGCTTCAAAATAGCAGGTTTAGAATGACAACTCTCAATCTGTTTTGTACACATAATTTCATATTTTCTCTATTATTTCTAAAGATGCTGCTTGTCTCTTTGTGAACTTAACATATTTTGTGTCAAATACATTTCTTGAGCTAAGAAGGCAAAACAGATTTGTTATGGCAAATTTTATGATTATAACATGGCAAGTTGTATATGTATTGTTTTGAAAAGTATAGAGTGGATGCAGTTGTAAATGTTCTTGTGGGTTATAATCCATTTTGTTCTTAATATTTTTTCAACAGATCTGGGTGAAAAAGACACTGGACAATCAGAAGATGCGGATTTACGTCACTCAGATGCAGAAAGGAAAATACAAGATCAGAAAACGCTCTACATAGCAACCTTATATACCATCATTTTAATAGCAGTCTTAAATATGCACTATATTGTAAATATTGATGTGGTCTATTTTGAAGGGCCTGTTCTTACTGCCTCAGTACATGTAGTTGATATGGAACATAAAATCAGGTTCTCACTGTCAGAGCCTGAATGGTGCCTGAGCTTGGACACAGAAGAACAAAAACATTGGAAGTTTCGGGCATATCTGCTTTCACTCAAAAGAAAAGCAAATAATGTGCACTTGCAGTGCTCTTATAGATAATAATTAATTGAACTGAATGGTATGGATGAAACTAATATATGTAGCTCTTCTAGAAAGGCTACATGAAGATTTTTCATTGTTTTATGTGTAGGGTTATTTATTTCAAGGGCTGATTTCAGAATTAGTAAAAGAGGCAGTGAGAACAGCTACATGTGTTCAACAAAGAGACTGAGTACATGTAGGTACATGTAGCTGATAATCAATCATGATTACGGTAAATTAACTTCCAAATTTTCTAATATGGGCAAAGGATTTTACCATTCTTTTGGAGTGGAATGACCTTTTTTAGAAAAAAAGTCTTGGTTCACATGAAGCCTTATTTCACCATTTCATGACACAGAGCACTTTGTTATTAGAATTCAGTATTAGTAAGCATTGAACAGTCAGCACATGCAGAAAGAGTGGACGGCTGCATGTTAGTTGTCACTCAGGCATTCTATATGCACTCGCTTAGATCACTCATTTGTTTGTTTTTGTGTTTTCAAGATCGCCATGCCACTCCGCTGACAGGTGAATTCTAATTTGTTCAAAATTCGCCTGTCTGTAGGGGCTCATTGTTTACTGCTTACTTCAAAGTGAATCCATTCAAATTGAACAATGCAATTTGCATCACGATGTTGTGAAATAACGCTTCCTGTGAGCCAGAGTTTACTACAAGACAGGCGTAGTACAGTGAAACTTGTATATAAAGACCATCCAAGGAAGACAAGGAAAAAGTTGTCTCTATGAGCAGGTGGTCTTTATGGACAGGTCTCTATAATATATGATTAAAGGGAAAAAAGGGAAACAAAAATTGTGGTCTTTGTAGACAAGTGGTTGCTAAAACAGCTTTGTCTCAAAACATCTTTTTGAAGTGTTTAAGTGAACAGATTTTAATCGTCATAAATTCAAATTGTGCCTTTCCATTGGAGTTTGCACAAATTCTTTATGAGCAATTCTTGTTCTTAGCCACCAGTCCACAATCTTTAACGATGATTTAGATTTGATAAACACATGGTTCATCCAGTGAAATATGTTCATCTAAATACAAATTAGTTTTCAAAATACCACTCAAGGTTGTTTTTTTTTTCTCTCTCTCTCTCTCTCTCACTCACTCTCATAATCTCTCACATAATCTTTCTCTCTCTCCCCTTACATTATAACTTTATCGTCTTTTGATTCCATGGAGTCATGTCAAATAATTATAAAACAAAAGTTGCTTTTGACCACCCACTAAAGGCTTGTTCACATATGAAGCGGCAAGCCCCCTACACTTTTTGTTTCCGCATAAATGAATGGTATTGGGGGAGGTGACCAAAAAAAAACAAAACACACAGAACACTGAGGCAAGAATTATCCATCTTGCCTCCTGGCAGCAAAGGTGTATCAATTTAAATTCTTAATATGTCACGAGTTTGCACAACTTTGGAAATGTTTTCTTTTTATTTCAACTGGGACGCATTTATGCACATCTCATTAAAAGTGGCATGGTTTACCACGCCATATGTGAACACCAAAGAAACGCAAAGAGTGTCGTTAAAGTATACCCCTACCCTAGCTTCCCAACACAGCAACAACAGAACACAGATTCCATCCACCGAGATGTCATGTTCTACATGAATTGAAAAGTTTTCTAAATTCTAAAGTTGTCTTGGGAGGAACAGTAATAATAAATTGATAAAGTGCTCTATTCCAGCCCACCTACATGATCGTTATTCATAGTCCACATATTCCTGGATGTACCTCACTAGTTCGTATGAACCGCATTTCTAAATTGGTTCATGCATAAATTTTGAATTGCAAATTCATTGCTTTTAATATATTCATTGTACATGTAATATAAGAAAACTGTATGGATTACGAGCTCAAAATATCTCACACATTCTTGGAGGTTGTCCTCTCACCCCCATGAAATCTATGAATATGAATATCCGAATGAGCTTTTATAGTATACCCCAAGTTTGCCCAATGCAGCAACAACCAACATACAGAACGCAGATTCCATCCACCGAGATGTCATGTTCTACATGGATTGAGAAGTTTTCTAAATTTTAAAGTTGTCTTGGGAGGAACAACAATAATTAACTGATAGTGTTCTATTCCAGCTCACCTACATGATCGTTATTCACTGTTACCAACTACAGGAATACCTGTAAGTTTTTCCTTTCCACATATTCCTGGATGTACCTCACTTGTTGGTATGAACCGCATTTTTAAACCAGTTCATGTATTAGTTTTGAATTGCAAATTCATTTGCTTTTAATTTATTCATTGTACAAGTAATATAAGAAAATAATATGGATTACGAGCTCAAAATATCTCACACATTCTTGGAGGTTGTCCTCTCACCCCCATGAAATCTATGAATCATAACTGACAACATAAGCAATGCAATGCACTATTTCAAGACTACTGAATTTATTCAGGTATTTTATTCAAAAGTCAAAGCCCTTCTTGACTAGTATGTATATACATAGCATGATGCTTACAATATGTGAATTACATGTACATGGACCTTTGTACAAAACAATTTTCAATAAAAGAAAATAAAAAAAACATTACAATATTGTTGATACTTGTGTGAATTGAGTACTTTCATGTTGTGTCAGCTACCCATCTTACCAAAGGTTATGAATGATATAGATTGTTTCTGCTTGATATCAATAGCTCTGTACAACTCTTTACAATGAAACCTTGTTATGAACACTGTCCCAACAATCTCCTTATAAAAAGATCATTTTTGCTGGCAGTCCAAATTCTATACAATGGGGAGGGGGGGGGGGGGGGGTAAATAAAACCGATTGCAAGGTTTCGATATAACAAGGTAGTTTCCTCGCTATAACAAGATTCCATTCTACTAAAGAGTTTATCAGACCGTGATTGAGACCATAAGTCAGAGAGGAGTTGGACAGGTTATATGCATGGGGTATAAGAGAGCTTCAAAATATAGTGGGAACTCGTAAATCTGATAAAACAAAATTCCTGATACAAGGTAATTTTGCTGTTCTTTGTGTTTTTTTTTTTTTTAACCCTGATATCAGGAGACAACTGATGGTCCCAAGGTCCTCATTCAAGTGAGTTTCTACTGTACAGAATTCGTTTTTAAAAGGTATCACAATTAAAATGTTCCTGCACATGTACTTCCCTTACCAGACACTATAGTCCTGACATTACCAACCTACAGCAGCGAGTATTCGAAAGTAGCAAGGATTTCTGGCATTCAGTGTTTCATCTATATGCAACTAAAAAGAGTAAATGCATTCCGATTCTCAATCAATCACACACTTTGGACTTACATTTGATATTTAAGGTCCTTTAAAATGCAACTCTTTATGAAGCCACAGAAAACAAGTACAGGTGTATTCTTTTTTTTTTTCTTTTGGCACTGAGGACTTGCTCTTGGCAACTACATATTTCAGACTGCCTGAGCTAACAACAATGGACCAAAGTGCAAATACACATTCACAAAAGAAAAACTGAAAAGAGAGATTGACCAAGAAATTTTCACAAGGTAATGAATACAGGTATTAAGTGTACTGCAATTCATAATCTTTTTAACCTGGAATTTGGGTTAACCAGGTATTAACTACTAAACTGTCTCATTCCAGGAGACTTGGAACAAAAAAGGAACTACTAAATTCCTGTAGAAAAGGATTAAAGGAAACCAACACCTTTAAATCAAGTAGCTTTTAAATGATAGCTGAGATGGAATAAAACACATCTGCAAAAATTAAAAATAAAAAAACTTGGACACCAAATGAGAAAGTTGTGGCTATATGAAATTTTCTTTTTGAGAATTTTTTTGACACTATGAAAATAGCTATTGATGACATCATTTGTGGACAACTCTCAGTATGTTTTGTAGACACATAATTTAAGAATTTGGGTTTGCTTAAGGTTTGCACATTTCTTAAGCCAAACCAAAGATGGGATTTGGGATAAGGACAATGAAAACATGTGGTCTTCAAGAAAAGAAAGAATATGTGAAATTCTGTACACAAAGCATACTGAGAGTTGTCTAGAACTCCTATCACTAATAGCTATGGTAGTGTCAAAAACAGAAAATTTCATATAGGCATAACTTTCTTATCCCGTGTCCGATTTCGTTCAAATTTTCGCTGATCTGTTTTATTTTGCCTTGGCTTTGATTAAAAAAAATACTTGGCCTGAGGGTTTTTGTTTCGTTCAAAGGGAAAGTCCACCCTAGAAGTTTCACTGTTTCAATAATAGGAGATAAATTTGAACAGCAAAAAAGAAATGAGCAAAATCGCTCAAAGAATAAGAAAATTACACACATTTACATTTTCTAGTAAATTACTCTCGGCTCTGCAAATTGGCAACACTGATGACATCATATGCGAGCAGGTCTCCATTCACTTTGTACATGAAATTTCACATTTTCTCAATTTTCTTCGAAGTTACACATTTTCTTACCCCATAGTCAAAGTATGTTATGTAAAAAGCAATTCTTCTGAACATACATTGATTATGGGGGTTAGAAAATGTGTAACTTCCAAGAAAATTGAGAAAATGTGAAATTTCATGTACAAAGTGAATGGAGACCTGCTCACATATGATGTCATCAGTGTTGCCAATTTGCAGAGCCAAGAGTAGTTTACTAGAAAATGTAAATTGTAAAGTGTAATTTTCTTATTCTTTGAGTGATTTTGCTCATTTCTTTTTTAAAATGCTGTTCAAATTTATCTCCTTTTATTGAAACAGTGAAACTTCTAGGGTGGACTTTGCCTTTAATGGCTGGTATACGCAACATGATAGCATTATGATATAAAAGCGGCAAAGTCTAGCAGGAATGAATTGATGCCACCTTGATGTTACAGACGTTGCATGAAGTAGCCCTGCAGAGAGTTGTACTTAAATGGCTTGGATCGATTCCTTCCCCTGAAAGACAATGGAAGATGTGCACATTGATTAGCTTTGGCAATCTGATTGAAACTTGAATTAATTTTTTAATCAATTCTTTTTAGAAACTTTGGGATTGACTAAGTCCATAAATACAAGATGAACAAAACAGTCTCAAATCAATATTTAGAAAATAAACCAACTGTTATTTTGAACATGAACATGAGGCAAACTCCTGAAAACTATTGAACCAGACTGGACGACTTCATAATCAAATAATCAAGAAAAGGGGAGCATGGGTATCTGCCCTAAACATAAAGCCTCAAAGGGCACTGGAGAATGACACTCACATCAACCTGTGACATCTTAATAAGTAACAAACATATTTCATTGGATAATCATCTTATTTGGTGAAATGCCAAAATATCCATTTTTGCAGTTTATGTGAAAACTGATTGAAAAACTCCCATTTTTAGCAAAGAAAGGCAAATATTTCTTATCTTGGCAGTTTACTGTAATTTAGTAACTGTGGGAGTTGGCATGGCTTAAAAACAACGTAAAATCAATTACAATGGAAACTTGCTACAGTAAATTCTTGTCATACGAAGTTAAAGGCATTGGTTAACATTGTTATGATTTTAAAAAAATCTTGTTTTGTTACTTGAAAATGGGATAAACATAAAGGTTATAGTGTAAAAATACCAGTCTGAAAGTTTCAAAGTATAATATCCACAGGAAGTATTCTTAAATATCAAAAATGTTTGAAAAATATACGAAGGTCGGTTGCACAGAATAGACATAAGGAGTGTACATGCGCGTATGACTCACCTGACCGTACTGTGTGTATTGGCGTATCATGCTGCGGGAGGCACATAACGAGGCACATCAAATTCAAACAAAGTGGTCCTCTTAGTGATTGTCTCGTGAGACGAAGGATTATAAAATCGCCGTTTGCGTCTAACTTACACCTTTTCATTCCAAATTATGGTTGGTTTCAGGGTTTTTCAGTACAAATACAAGTACTCATACACATGTTTCATCTTAGTTTGAGAATTTTTTAAATCAGCTTCTCACAAAGTTAGCCAATGCCTTTAACTTTGCACATTTTGCTTCCTTTAAAGTGTCAAGTTAACAAGGTACCCTTGGCCCAAAGGTTCCACTGTGCAGAGAAAATGCTAGCTTACCTTGTGACTCTAGTGTACATCTTCTCCATGACAAACTCAGCTGGTCCCTCAGCATCCCGTACCACCTGCTGCTGCTGTTGGTCTCTCCTGCGCCCCTGCTGGGTCTCTAGGTACACATCGAGACACATGAGAACCCTCTGGAGCTGGTTGGTCATCAGGTGATTGACCGTCGTCTTGCCGATCAGCTCACCGTAGTGGATGTTTAGCTCTGCCTCCATGTCCTGGTATTAAAAGAAAAATGATTTCCGCAAGGTGAGGTATAAGTACTTTAGAAGGATACACATTTATAGTGTAAAATCAATGGCAATTTGAGCTCATAGGGTAAAGAGCTTTAAGAATTTAACTGGCTTGTAATGCAGTCCCTTCTCAAATCCAATAAGTGCTTATATCAGCCGTCATGTCAAGTGTAATGAATTGTTGGTTGTTCTCAATTACAAGCTTGTAGCACAACTATGATTTCACAATATTTTCAATAAAAAAAATATCCAACTTACGTGTAACTGCACTTATAACATGTTGCATGATTCAACACTTAAGGATAATTTCAACAAAATTGTAGAAAAATGTCGTGTTTCACTTTTATAATATCCTTAGAATGTGAGGATCAATGTAAAGTTTTGAGGGTATTATGAGGATATTATCTGTAAACGTCAAGTCTGTAAACATCAAGTAATGCTTGCCATGAAGTGATAATTTAGAAAAACTGGTGCTGCATCTACATTTCAAAATGATGAAAAACAGATGTCCTTACTCTGATGTGAAGATCATTGTTGGAATTGCGCTCTCCTTCCCACTGAAGATTTAGAATAAAATGTGGAGGCTGGTTTGGGTAGTCTAGGCCTAGAAGTATCAATACTTGAAGCTTGGCTGCAAGTGAGATAGAATTAAAACAAGATTTAGCATGAAATGTGGAGGCTGGTTTGGGTAGTCTAGGCCTAGAAGTATTAATACTTGAAGCTCGGCTGTAAGCGAGACAGAATTTAAACAAGTGAAAGATAGAGGTGTTGTGGTCTGGTGGATACATCGCCGGACTGCACATTACAAAGTTGTTGGTTTAAAGTCCCGGCGTGGCACCAATGTCTTTTGACAAAACATTAATCTACAATTGCCACTCTCGACCAGGGTGAAGTCAGAGATGCTAAGGTCAAAGACCAGCAATGCGTGAGATTTAAGGCAGGGAACCATGAGATCGCCAGGGCGTTGTGTATAATATATGTGCGAATAGGCTGTAATGTAGGCGTGAGAAAGAGATTTTGGGGGATGAGCAAAAGCCCCCAATGCGTGAGACTTGACATGTCTGTGCAGTTAATGGGTACCCGGGACAAAATTCGTACCAGGTACCTAGAGCGCCTAGACGGCATCCATGCTAAAGCCAGGGTAATAACAGTGGAGTGCCAGGAGTATCGATTCTGACGGACATAATGTAAGCTCTATAGAGTAATACATGTACAGTGGAAGTACATTGTAATGAACACCTTGGTGACAAAGTTTTGTTACAACAAGTTCATTATGCTGCTCCCATTTCTTTTAATTCTCATGTTCTAAGACCTTGACATATGAAGGTAATTCTCTCAGTAAACAAAAAGTTTTTCATACAGTAATACATGGTATTACCCTTTCTGAGAATCCAGCAAATGATAATTTTGTCAGGTACAGTAATCATTTAATACAGCTGGAACAAGAGGAACAAAAGTGGGTACAACGGCTCTGTTCAAGGATGTTTATGAAGGATTGAACCCAGGATCTCTCATATGAGTACTAAAGGGAGTTTCACACCAGGCCTACATAGAGTTGAGTAGTGTGGTGTATCGACTATGCCGAGCTTACACTGCCCTATGCTGTGCCTACACTGGCCTACATGGCAATACGCCGAGGGACGCAAAGGGGTAAACATGTTTAATTTTTTCACATACTTTCGGTGTAGAGCACTGGATGCAGAAAGAACACAGTTTTTACACAGGTCTACACAACACTACACTACTGTGCGCCATGCCTACCCAATAGTACAATTCCAGTCCGATGAAAAATCCACACTTCTCATTCTTGCGATAGCTTGCTTCCTTCTATGTTCCACAACGCCAATCCTGCGCGTAGCAACATTTTCTTCATGAGCATGCAGCCTAATTTCCGCGTAATCGGTACGCCGCACTACGCAACTCTACTTAGGCCCGGTGTGAAACCCCCTTAAGAGCCTTCACTAAGTGATGAGATGACTATGCACAGGTCATGTTATACATGTCAATGGTCAGCTTCATATCATTCTTTTAGCTTGTTCTACAAGAACTTTACCTGAGCCTCGCTCTATCATGGCTTGGAAGATTGTGTGTGAGTCAAGGAGTCTGTCTGCAGAAGGATGCCCTCTCAAAAATGGAATAACCTGGTGCAAAAAATATGATAAAAGGAAGGAAGGAAGGATTAAAAAATTCAGTGTTGCTCAAAATCACAAGTATTTACTACATGTTAATTCAGGTGATCTAATGAGGTGATTTTAGCATTATTTGTAACTTGCTTCCTATTGAAAATTTTAGAATGGAGCTTATATTGCCCACTCTGGTTTTCAGCAAGTCCCATCCCCTCCCAGAGAAAAAAAAAGGGACGATTATGCCAAAACAGAGTTGCTCATAACACCAAACATAAAAGTATTGTAAACCACCTCCCCCCCCCCCAAAAAAAAGCCTATATTGAAAATATGACACTAGAGGCTTGTTCAGATATGAGGAGACAAATTCCTGCAACATTTTTAGTGTACAAATCAATGGGGTATGAGGCCACAAAAAAAAAGTCGCAGAGGCAGGAGACATTTTTTTTTTTGTCACCTGGTAGCAAAAAGCTGTGTACCAATCAAATTCTTAACCCGTTGAGCACGATTTGGTTTTGGTATAACACACATTTTCCATAGACTCTAGCCCGAGTTATCTCAGGCGCAGTATTAAACGGGTTAAAAAGTCGGTGCAAAATATGCTGTCATGAGTTTGTCTGCGCAACTTTTGACAAAACTATCTTTTATTTGAGGGCTGACACGTTAATGCACGTTCATTAGCATAAGTGGGGTGGTTTGTCGCGCCATATCTGAACGCTAAAAATGTTGTGGTGATTTGTCGCCTCATATCTGAACAAGCCTTAACAGTATACCCATACTGAATGCATGTAACCTACTATTTCAGCAATGTAGGATTGACAAAGGGGGAGAGGAGAGGCTGCTATGTAGAGCCTGGGTTTCCAAGGAAATGGAAGAAGAATAGTGATTTGTTCTCCTTTTATAGGAAAAGCAGCTGATTTTGTAACCCATGTATACACCTATGAATACCACATATAAAATCTCCACAGTGAATTAATAATAGTAATATAGGATATTTATATAGAGCACGAATCCATCAAACAAGGTGCTCAAGGCGCTCCCAATATTACCCCGGCTCAGCTAGGCAACCAATATCAGTGCTCGCAGCGCTCCTTCCTGCTCGTACTTATTTACACCAGGGTAGGGAGTAGCAAATAGACATTAGTGCCATGGTGGGATTCGAACCCCGTATCTTGTGGTTCACAGTCCATGGACTTATCCACAATATCTCTTTAGCTTTAGAACAATCAAATTTACCTGGAAGTCTTCAGCAGTAAGTGTAGCCCACGATGTGAGAGATGAACAGATCTTGGTTGGGAACAAGTTGATAGATGCTGCGGGAACTGCTATCGTTTTCCTTTCTACTCAAACATAATTTTACAAAGAGAGAGAGAGAGAGAAATGAACAAAATAAAGGGGAAAACAAATGAAATATACAGCATGAAAAAAAGGGAACAGAAGTTTGTGTAGTTTTCAGTAGAGAAAAACTAAAACGATACAATACAATGGAAGATAAGATCGTGTTTCCCCAAGACCTAATGCTGTTTATACCAGTCTGGATGGTGGTAAATCATTGACACAGGCATCCCACCATTGTAAAATTCACTGCCTAAAGATGTACAAGATATTTAGCAGATGACCTACTAGGAGGAGAAGTAGAACCAATATGGACCTGTTAATGGTATGATTCTGGTAACAGCCTTTTTCCACAAACCCATGCCCATGTTATTTCATGCACAGTATTCAATTGCTGCACTTGATGTAGCAAGTGGGTGCCTGGTAGGATTTATTCCTTGTATGCATTGAGTGCTACAGTTACCGCTTTAAAGCTGGGGTAATTATGTGATTGCAGGGCCCTCTGGAAGAACAATACATTGTATTGTGGGTAAACAATCCATATCATTATTATTATTATCAGTATCATTAAAAGACAAGATATTTAGATGGGTGTACATGTATGGTGTAATTTCGAACAGCAGCTTTACCTAGACTGAGCAGCTGTTGGTTGAGTGCTAGCCTGGCCTTGATCCTGGACTTGAGAGCTTTGACCGTCCTCTCCATGTGACTGTTACTGACAGCCGCCGAAGCCTTGAGTGAGCCTCCATCCCCATCAGAGAGGAAGTCCAGACCACCTAACCACTGGGCCCAACGATACGGGTGACCAATCTGGCTGATGTACGAGGCTAGATCATTCATGCTGGGGAATGGAAATAGAGGTGAAAAGATTACAGAGAAGCTTAAATTTGGGAAAGGTGAAAAAAAAAAATTGAGTTTTCTCATTCTTTTCAAGTTAGTTCGGAAGAATATCATAGCAAAAAGGGGCCCCTAGAAAGGATTGCTCATCAAATGTTGGAAATATGATATGAAATGGCGGAAAAGTTCAAGTTAAACGTTCAAGCCAGACTTGTGTGTGGTCCAATATACACATTTCTGAGTGCAGTAGAAGTTCCTTTCAGGGAAAGTTAGTGAATTTCTTATCAATTCAATAACTCCCAAATCTCACTACATACACGTGTTTTCATGTAAAACTAATCTAACTCTCTCAATTCTTTGCAATGGTTTCTTCATATTATAATCACATGACCAGAACTCTAGTTTACCTTTCAAGGCATTGGCTAACTTTGTGAGCAGCTGATTTAAAAAATTCTCAAACTAAGATGAAACATGTGTATGAGTACTTGTATTTATACTCAAAAACCCTGAAACCAACCATAATTTGGAAGGAAAAGCTGTAAGTTAGACGCAAACCGCGATTTTTTTAGCTTTCGTCTCGAGAGACACTGAACTAAGAGGACCGTTTGCGCGAATTAAAAAATACCGTTACTTGCCTTCCGCCGCGTGATACGTCAATACAGACAGTGCGGTCCGTTGAGTCATGTGCGCATGCGCACTCCTTACGTTGGGTCTATGCAACCGACCCTCGTATATTTTTCAAACATGGGTTCACATTTCTAATACTTAAAAATACTTCCTGTGGATATTATGCTCTGAAACTTTCACACTGGTATTTTTATATTATAACCCTAATGTTTATCCCATTTTTAAGTAACAAAATGAGATTTGTTTTAAATCATAACAATGTTAGCCAATGCCTTTAATATACATAGCACAAATACTGACGATATATTTTTTAAACAAACAAACAAAACAAACAAAATCTTCAAAGATCTTTAAGTTTGCAGAGTGCTTCAAAATAGAAACAAATGCACTGATGACAAATGAGGGCATTGTATGAGGCTGGAACATTCATAGCACGTGTAGGTGAATTCAACACAATTTAAGGTTGAATAAACATACATCAGTAATCAAATATGAACAGGACATCATATATCATTTCAATATACTGACATGAGGGAAAGGAAAGATAATTATCCTTTATTCAATTCACAGGATACATATTTCTTCTGATGGGCCATTCTCTGGAAAGTGAAACTTGTGGTCACACACGTGCCCATCTAATTTTCCCTCATTGCTCGAAAACCAGATAACATGTTTTAATTTGTTTATTGTAACCATTTTTTTACATGAAAGAGGCTCCCCTTTCTTTGATAAGAATAAACAATATCTCAACTCTAGTGTGCTAACAGAGTCATTTAAAAACGCCCCCTTTTTGACTAGTCACACACATGACCGACCCAATTTTCACCTCTAAAAGAACAGAATGTTCATTCATTTATGGAAAATTGCTTTAAAACTCAAGAACAAACCCCATCACATAGTGATGAAAAGTGGAAACTTTCACTCCCGGGGAAATCTGAGAAAATAGGTTTGAATACCAGCAAGTACAGTAAGACCAATTTTTGTGCAAAGTCACACATGTGATCGACCTAATTTGACTTCTGAAGGAAAAATGACTTAGGCACTTTTAAAGTAATTGCCTTCATTCTATTGGGGGTAATACAGTTATTCAAAATTCCAAAATGAGAGACTTCAGCTACAAGATAAATACTGACAAATTAGTTTTGAATCGGCTATTTTTCATGATTTGGGTTCACACACGTGACCAAGAATGGCCCTGATGCAGTTTCCATGACTAATTTTTTATCTGAAACCTATCTTTTACCAATATTATTAACCACCCTTGCACCAATTACAACCCAAAGTTAAACTTGAACATGAAGCACAGGCTAGTAAACCAAAAAGGGGCTTCTACTATGGAATGTGCACCATTTTTTGGTAAACTTTGAAGGATGAAATACAACCATAGAGCCATCGTTTCATAAATATTGTGATCGTTTTTACTAGAATGGAAACAGGGTTTAACAGGCTAAAGGCTCGTTCAAATATGAAGAGGCCAACCCGTGCTGTATTTTCTTGAGTGTTCATATATGGCACCATAAACCACGTCACTTATGGTAACAAATGCTCATTTAAAATGCATCAATGCTCAAATAAAAGAGAGTTTTGCCAAAAGTTGCGCAGACAAACTCGTGACATCATTTTGCACAAACTTTTTAAGACTTTGATTGATCCACAGCTTTTTGCCGCCGAGAGGCAAAAAGTATGCCTCTTGCCTTGGCAGGGTTTTTTGCCGCCTCTTATCCCATTCAAGGGAAAGTCCACCTTAGAAGTTTCACTATTTCAATAAATGGAGATAAATTGGAACAGCATTTTAAAAAAAGAAATAAGCAAAATTGGTCAAAGAATAAGAAAATTACACTCATTTACATTTTCTAGTAAACTACTCTCGGCTCTGCAAATTGGCAATACTGATGACATCAAATGCGAGCAGGTCTCCATTTCACATTTTCTCAATTTTCTTGGAAGTTACACATTTTCTTACCCCATAGTCAAAGTATGTTATGTAAAAAGCAATTCTTCTGAACATACATTGACTATGCAGGTTAGAAAATGTGTAACTTCCAAGAAAATTGAGAAAATGTGAAATTTCATGTACATAGTGAATGGAGACCTGCTCACATATGATGTCATCAGTGCTGCCAATTTGCAGAGCCTAGAGTAGTTTGCTAGAAAATGTAAATGCGTGTAATTTTCTTATTCTTTGACCGATTTTGCTCATTTCTTTCTTAAAATGCTGTTCCAATTTATCTCCTTTTATTGAAACAATGAAATTTCTAGGATGGACTTACCCTTTAATACACAAAAAACAGCAGGGGTTTTCCGCAGGGGTTCGCCTCGTCATATCTGAACAAGCCTTACGGGGATGTTCATAACGGGTTATTTAAACTTACCCGATCTTGCTGAGCTGATAAGCATTGGTTGCATTTGGCGACTCCTTCCCATCATCCCCAGGGAAGAGGAAGCTCAGGAGATTTGCAGGGGACAGAAGACCGCTAAAACAACAAAGAAAACATCATGAAATAGCCTAATAGGTGAATTACATGGGAGAGGTAATACGTGTTACTGTCTTCAAATCAGCTATCGGTCACTGGAGTTGCTGGTGTTAAAGTCTTTCCAAAAACGTAATTGAGAGAGAGAAAAAAAAAGAGATGATTTGAAAGTTCACTACCATGCTATTCCAGATTTAATTCTGCACCATGTTTGTATTCGAGAAGAAGTGAAGTATGCCATGACTATGATAGCCTACCTTGCAGAGTTGGCAACCTGCTGCACGGTACCACCAAGTTTGATATCAACACTGACAGTGATGATGTGTAGTACCATCATGTAGTTGAATGTAAGAGTCAGAAGAGTACCACCTAGTTTAACAGAAATCAAGAGAAAAAAAATATTACATTCTCCAATATCATAACAGGAAACATAATGGCGCATGCACGTTTGGGCTTTGCAGATTATTTAGAACATTTATTACTCTCTGAAGTATTTGAAGTATTCTTTTCACACTACATTCATTTCGCACTTCTATACTTTGATTACCAGTACGGTACTTAAATCAATCTGACAACAAAGCTGACAAAAAATGAAAATAAAACCACACTTTTCCTTACAATGTGTCTTTGACCTGAAGATAAAGAAAACCAAATAAAAATATGGTGGAAAGAATAGTAACACAGCAACAGATATTAGTGCATTTAAATTTCAGTGAAATAGTTTATATAAACAAGAAATAGTTTAATATTAATAAAGTAAATAACATGCAGTTAATTCTGCTTGGCAATTGAACAATTATTAACTCATTCTAAGTTGATTTGTTGGACAAAAATTAAACAAAAACTAGTATTAAAAAAGACAATATTACACAAATTAACAGAATTCGATTCTGTGCAATTCATGCTAAAATAGAAGTAGTGTGAAAAGCAAGGGAAAAAATAATTTTGAAAATATTGAATACAGCATAAAATCACACTAATTTTGAAAAAAACTGAATACAGCATAAAATCACACATTTTAAATTTCAATACAAAAAAGTCAATGAAGAGTGAAATCATTTTTCTTATAAATGATATTCACAGTATTATGCTCATTAAGACATTCCTAACAGAATACAAAAAAGTTGCAAAAATTAACTCTGAGTATTAAAGCAAATAACACTAAAGTTGCAATCTACATAAAGATACTTACAAGCTTTAATAAGACATAAGCAAGCAATAAAACAAAATGAAAAGAAGCAATATAATCTGATGTTACATCATTTTATCAAAAATTTAATTCAGTCTAAAGTCAGAGATTTAGCTGCACCAAACCCTTAGCAGCAAACCAGGGCCCCATTTCATAAAACTTATTATCAAGAATAAGGTGCTATAACTGTTATAAGCTACTGAAATCCTTGCATCTGATTGGCTGAGAGCAAATTTGTAGAAGAAATGTGGCAGTTGTTACTGGTAACCAGTTTTATAAAACAAAGCCCAACTCTGTAAACTCCCTCAGCATAAACGGCTGCTTTAAAATGCAACTTCAAATTACTCATAAGTCCCCAATACGGATTATGAATGGTTGAATAATAAATTTTTGTTTAATTTTTATGAGTTGCATAAAAAGTTCACTTTTAATGCAAGAGGGCCCAAATCTGAAAACTATGAAGGAGTCAAGTATTACAGAAATTAATATATTTGAATACAAATATTTTCAATGATGACTTGGACACAGAAATTTCTGTAATCTGCTGTTTTCGTGATGATTAATACAAGCTACCTACAATACTTCGGTTGCCTGGCAAAAGGGAACGAGCGCCCCTGACCAGCAAAAGGGAACAAATAGACATGCGGTCAAATATTGAGATACTACAGCAGGAATACTGTTAAAAATTGAGAAGTGAACTGAAAACATTCCAGAATAGATTTCTAGAAGTAATTATTCATAGATTTCTAAAAATATCTCAACATTTCCCTTTTGCTGGTCAGGGGCGCTCGTTCCCTTTTGCCGAGCAACCGACGAATACATGTTCACATGCATTTTCGACTCTTTTTTGCATGTTGTGTAATTTGACCCTATTGGGATACTATTGTTGAATATCATCCTGCCTTGCACATTTCAATAATTAAAAATTGCAGCAAGGCTCACAAAAGAGTAAGACATGGAATGGTGTTTCTTTTCTTTCATTTTAAAGAGAGGGTTATGGAAAGCTTTATGCAATAAGAGCCATGGATAATCTTACACTAAATCTATTTCTTAATAACTCAAAATCTTAGGCCAAAAAAAAAAATTGTTATGCTGCCCTCACATGCACAAAATTTGAAAATTGGGTCGGTCGGTCGATTTTTTTTTTTTACTACCCCACTGGACTGTAACTGTTATGCACACGAGCAAGCGCGAGCCGACACTCATGTGTAATACGTGCAGTTGTTTGACGTGAGTGAGTAGAGTTTTCTGATATTTTCTATAAGTTTCTAATGGGGAAAACGTGGGCAGAACGCAGTCAAAATGCATATAAAAGTGTTTTTTAAGCCATTGAATATAAAGTTTAGCAAATTCTTCACCCAAATCTGAGATTTTCTCAAAAAACAGTGCATTTGTATATTTGGGTCTGCTAAAAAAAAAAAACACCTGACCTTGTTTTTTTGCATTTTATGGTCGGTCGATTGAGGGCAACATAACAATTTTTTTGGGGGGGGCCTTATGTGAATTGTATCTTAAAGGGTAAGTCCACCTTAGAAGTTTCACTGTTTCAATAAAAGGAGATAAATTTGAACAGCATTTTAAAAAAGGAATGAGCAAAATCGGTCAAAGAATAAAAAAATTACACTCATTTACATTTTCTAGTAAACTACTCTTGGCTCTGCAAATTGGCAACACTGATGACATCATATGCGAGCAGGTCTCCATTCACTTTGTACATGAAATTTCATATTTTCTCAGTTTTCTTGGAAGTTACACATTTTCTAACCCCCATAATCAATGTATGTTCAGAATAATTGCTTTTTACATAACATACTTTGACTATGGGGTAAGAAAATGTGTAACTTCCAAGAAAATTGAGAAAATGTGAAATTTCATGTACAAAGTGAATGGAGAGCTGCTCGCATATGATGTCATCAGTGTTGCCAATTTGCAGAGCCGAGAGTAGTTTACTAGAAAATGTAAATGAGTGTAATGTTCTTATTCTTTGACTGATTTTGCTCATTTTTTTTTTAAAAATGCTGTTCAAATTTATCTCCTAGTTTTTTAATGTTCACATATGGCTTGCTAAACGCCTAAGAAACACTTGAGATAATGAAATGCGCACTAACACATCAGTGCTTGAATAAAAGAGAGTTTTGCCAAAAGTTGTGCTAACAAGTGCGTCATATTCTGTGCTAACTTGATAAGAAATTTGATTGGTCCACACCCCTTTTTGCAGCCAGGAGACAAAAAAGATCATATTTGCCTCAGCATTTTTTTTTTTTTTACCACTTCATATACCATTCATTTATACATAAAAAAAGAAAAATGGAGCGTGTCTTCCGCTTCATATGTGAACAAGCCTTAATAAACATAGATTAGCAACTGAAACTGATGATAAGGCAAAGATTCAGAGGAAATGTAAGCCAAGTGTTTGTGTTACCTTTGAATCTGAGAGTCATGATGACTTGCAGAGGATGTTTAGCGAGAATCTTCTGCCTCTGTTCCTCCAGTTTGTCTCCCATTGTCTTTCTCCTTCGTTTCTTGAGGGTGAAAGGACAAAAATATTCAAATTACCACCATTACTCAATGGCCCGCGGTATAATTAAAGAAGGAATTCTTGCCCACAAGACAAATTATCTTAAAACCCAGGCTCAATGGTGACAAAAATGTACTTTTACCCAGATTTGGTTGAAGCTGATAGATCACTACTCATACATCATTAACATGTTGAATATATAGCTACAGTTATCTCTGGCTAGGTTCTTTTGGTTTTATGAAAAATGTGTGTTACACTGAAATTAAATCAAGCTCAATGGCTTAACAGGAGTGGATAAATGGAGCCATCTCTCTCCAGACAGGAAGGGACATCCAGCTACTTACTGATTCTGAGAGCGTTTCTTCATTATCTGAGTCACTATCCTCCTCATCTTCATTCGAAGCTGAGAGAGTAGATGATGCAGTCTCTGCATCACCCTCTATCTTCAAAGTCATTGATCCATCTATAGGAGAGAAAATACAAATGGTTAAAAAGAAACAGTTTAAGTAATGGGGATCTGGGCTGGTATTCAATTCAATACTTTGATTAAGTAAAACTTTTACTAAGTATTTTACTTGGCTAAGAAATTTGCGTAAGTCATATTCAATTCAGTACTTTGAATTTTAATTTAGTACTAGTAAGCCAACTTTAAGCCAAAATTCTCACTGATAAGCATTGTGACGTCATATTTTCAATGCGCAATTAACATGTCGCATCAAAATATGCTCAAATACGCTATGATATAATTCTGCGCAGCTCATGATGACTGCGTATGAAAACCTATGCCTGCCAATCAAGGCCTCCAAAATAATTGGCTTAAGTCTTCTAGGTAGGTGTCTTAGATTTAGAGTAAAATACTTAGCCAAAATATTGAATTGAATACCAAATTTTGTTAAGTATTTCATCTAAGTAAAAAACTAAGACAAATACTCATATTTCTGACATACGTACTGAATTGAATACTGGCCCAGATATCTACTGTAATAAAATTCATGTCTCCATTACATTACCCGCTTCATTCTAATTACGATTACAACAGGTCAGGCTTTTGCCTATGTGTGCCGAAGACTGCACGAGTGAGAACTCAGCAATCATTCATACCAAACTCCATTCACCTGTACAATAGCATATCTCGCAGACCCCACATAAACACTAACTAATTTTGGACACTTTCAAACCTGCATACCTGGTAAATTATGAGCGGTACATCCCCCTGTTCCTCTCATCCTGTCGTCTGACCCTTGCCCCTGCCAACATGTCTATCCCCATACCTCAGAATCTTGGATTTTCTTTTTTGCTGTCATGGGCAGATGTTCTATGTTTACTATAACCCTCTAAAATCCTCCTATTTGCCATGTATAATCATCTATAATTCGCTGCTTGTTTATTCTAATGGTGATTGTATTTGCTTAAGACTGTTTTACCTTGTCAACTGATTTGTAAATTTGTTACCAGTGAAAAACAAATTTCTGTAAAGACAATAAATACTTAAATTCAATTTCATTTCAAGAAATGGGTGTTTAAAGGTTGTATGACAGATGCTACACCAACATACTCTACAATGAACATCCTGTAATAACTGAATTATTAACGTCAACCTATATGGAGGAGCAAAGACTATTCCTAACATTAACCCTAACCCTTACCTAAAACCCAATTGCAACCCTAACTCTCAACCTGTCCTTGACAAAATGAAACCCATAAAAGTATTCTATGAGCACATGTCAGAGCACCATCACAGGGCCAATATTCCTTCCTCTGGGGCTGAAAGTTGTTTAATGGACCTAAGGTTAAGTCACAAGACAAGCAAACTATACAACCTACTATCTAAAAGAAATATTTATTCATAGCAAGTTGGTTTTTACTGAAAGCAAAAAAATAAGAAAAATAAATCAGTAGCAGTTTGAGGAAATCCACCCCCTAAAATTAAGAAAGCAAATGCTACTGCATCTCCTTTATACCTCCATCCAAATTCACTTAAGTTCATGGCTCAATCTGTTCTTCAAATGCTGTAACAACCAGAATGAAATATATTCAACTACATGCACATGTATACTCAACTCTTGGACCATTTAGGTAATGTCACAATTTTGCCAATTTGCATTTGATCGATTAAACCTTCGAAAATTCGTATTTGACCTGCATTTCCTCAAACTATCACTGCTCTCTTCCTCTCAGTGTTTTTCTGCTTTTATTAAACCAACTAAATATCAGAGTGAACTTCCCCTTTTAAATCTCTGAAATCGAATACTTACCGCATGCCTCATGATATGCATTGGCCTGGATGTAGAGAAAGTACAGTGGTCGCGGTAGGAGCTTTGCTAGCTGATGTTGTGAACGGATCTCGTTGAAAGGCATTGATAAGTACTGCTGAACGGGAATGGTAGCCTGGGAAAACACAGTAAATGAAAATAATGTAATTTGTTGCTCTAGCCAAATATCGAAATAATTCAAGGGATACTTTAAGAAATCATGTTATTTTACTTAAGGATGACCATGAAAATTTCAACTTCTTCTCAACACTACTCAGATATTTTAGACAGGTACTGTTATTTGGTGATGGTATGGTAACTGCATGCTATGGCAGTACACAGAGATTTTTCTGAAGGTGATCTTGCATGTCATGAGAAGACTAATAACTTCCAACATCTTACGCCACTTCAGTCTTGGAAATATATGGACCATTGCTATTCCTGGACATCTACTTTGAAAAAGAAATAGTAAAACAAGAATAGCATTAAAGAAAGAATGAATGAATGAATAAATAAACAAAATAATCCATCAATCAATAAAATAAATAAAATGAATATAAACAAACAAAAATACATCAAAATATCAAGACCCCGTATCATAAAACTTATTATCAGTAACAACTGCCACATTTCTACGAAAAATTTGCTCCCAGCCAATCAGATGCAATAGCTTATAACAGTTATTGCAACTTGTCATTGATAGGAAGTTTTATGAAATGGGTGACTGATCAAATGACTAAACAAACAAACAGATAAAAAAATGAACACACAAGGAAAGAAGAGGGAAACATAAATTATCACAATGTGTACTTGACCAGTATGTGTACACAATAGGGAGACAGAAGAAATGACGTTTTACCTCGAGAATATTTGAGAGCCTTGGTTGCAAACTCTCAAGATATTCCTTCTTCTTGTGTATACTCTTGGCGACTCCATCACGGTTTCCCTGCCTGGCCTTGTACTGCTCTGCCAGTCTACGTACACAAAATGAAGGTGAAAATAAATGTTTATAATACATTTGTGTTTTCATATCAATATTCTGTATAATTATGGCACATCTTGCACAAATGAATAGTGACTCAAAGAGCTTGTGTGCTCAGTCAGAGGACATGAAATTAAAGAACTGCCTTAAACTAGAGCACAGGTCACACTTAGAAAACTATGTGATCTTCAGTATTGGTGAAATAAATGTTGATCCCCCCCCCTCCCCCTAAAAATTCATGGTAAACACTAATAATTGGTGCTTGTGCAGGAATCTCTTTTAACTATATGCACACACTGCCAGCTCTGTACAGACAATAACCATGACTTGTCCTTCTTTCGGTTTGTTACCGGGTATGTCAATTATACTCAGAATACAACCCTGGTTTCATCTTGGCAAATAGTCACACCTTTTTCTCTGCTCCAATTCCCAATCCAGTCTTGCTAGTTGTAACTTGTGTTCGTCATGTTTTGTGGTGGACGGTTTAGAGATGCTTGGAGGGGCTTCCCTGTAGAACGTGTCCACATCCACCAGCTCGATATCCTCATCCTTGGACCTGAAAATCAAAATTGAAAGAGAACTCTGAATTAGAATATCTGTGCACTGGCCATCCTGCACTACACGGCCTCAAACCTAGACAGATATGGTGCTAATGACAACCATCAAGGACTTTAGAAAAAAAAAAAGCCAAACACAAGTTCTCTTTAAGGAGGGCACATAACAAGAACAAGAAGTGTTTCAAAGCATACACTCTTAAATTCCTCTCTTGAATGCCAAAAAGCAATATTCCCTTACATATGTAGCGCTGTGTTTTGGGATTTCCCTTGTTTGATATTCTACTCGTGGAGGAAAAGGTTTCACATTATCTTTTTAGTTTTGCCAGTATCTTGCTACTGACCAGCTAGTAGCAAAGCAATCTTGAAAACAGTTTTAGAATTCTTACAAAAATACTATTTAAAAATCTTCTGCATAGGGGTACACAATTTTCTGCCCAGGAATAAACAATTTCTGCCAGAATCACAGAAGCACAGATTAATGCTCTCCTCAACTATTAAAATTGCAGCATCTTTTTATTATTCATCAAATGAACTCCGATTCATGCTTACTTGAACTCCAGGCACTTTGTGATCTCCTTCTGTAGATGCATGACCTCGTAGAGCAGATTCTGAAGCTGTAGATGAAGATTGTCCACCTTCTGTTTGGCCCCCTGAGTCTCATCCCGTGCCTTCTTGCTTCTGAGATGGGAAATGCGGTTCAGCTTCTTCAGGGTTACAAACAAGAGGGCAGCTTCTTTCTGCTTCTCCTTGATCTCGTCCTCCTGCACAGAAAGGATAGGGAAAGAAAGAGAGTGGATGTGCACAAGAAAGATAATATACCAACAGTTTGAAAGAGTAAACTGGCACTCCAGACTATCTTGATATAATAATTCATAATCTAATATCTATATGTGAAATTTAACAGCTACATATCAAAAAATATAATTAAACATCTATGAGATTGCAATTTGTTGATTTCAAAAAGTTAAGAATGGTTCAAAGAGTATTCTGTATTTACTGGTAAACACATTCTTCTTACTGACTTTGGTCCATAAAATGACATACATCTGAACCATAATTAAACATGGACAACTTATCCTTAACTAGGATCAGTGGCGGCACCAGGATTGTTAAAGTGGGGGGGCAAATGGAGGGCAAAAGAAAATGTTGTGGGGGCAGGGGTAGTCAGTTTTTTTTTGCTTGTATGGAAAAATCGAGCATGAGGCGCGAGTTTTAGTCGCTTACACACATTTTAATATCAATTTATCAATTTAAAAATTACCGCTTTTTTGGTTTTTAATTTCATTTTCGAATAAATATTCTGAAATATGACGAGCGAGCGAGCCAAAAATGGCTACTTTTCTTGTTTTTCAATCAAAGTTTTGAAGAGCGGAAAATGGTATTTTAGAGCACTTCACAGCTTGAATATGATGCTTATGACAACATCTACTTATTTACAAATTACTGTATAATTTTTCTTTTCAGTCCTCAAAATTTCTGGGGGGGCAACTGGGGGGGCAAAGCTTCTGAGTGGGGGGGCAAATGCCCCCCCATGCCCCCCCTTGGTGCCGCCACTGACTAGGATATGATTTAATATTAATAATAATATGGATTTATATAGTGTTTAATACATCTAAGATGTCTCTAAGCGTTTACAGAAATATCATTACCCTGGTCATCGGATTCAGGTTTTCCCGCACACAATGTATGCAACTTCTCCACTCCCTGGGGAGCATTCCAGCCAGGCATCTTTTGCAGACACTCACAATGCTGAACAAACCACAATGACTTTCGCATCCTACCGGGTACCCACTTTGGCGCGCCTTAACCTGGGATACCATCATAACCCACTGTACGACATTTGGTAGCACTGTCTTGTGTCCATCAGACTACATTTATTAATATTGTAATGTTGTCATAGTGACTTATATGTCACGATCAGCAATAACAATCCTGATGCCGATTTTCCTTCTTTTATGATGGCGTGTGATGATATATGACAACAATTTTCTGAAATTCAATAGAATCTTCTTGCATGAAACACTAAAAAAAAATCATTTTTTCGTAACCTGGATACCGTGCTGAAAAATATAAAATGGTGAAATTTTTTAGTTTGTACCCCAGAGTACCAAACACAACATCGTAAGAAGATGGAGCAGAAAACTTAAGTACCTTTCCTGATTGCTCCTGGGATTTGGAGGCATGGATCTCTGCCATCAATTTTCTCAGCGTTGTAGAAGTCTCACTGTGAAGCTGGAGATCTTTCTCCATGTCTCGAGCTGCTACCTCTTTCTCTTCATCATACGGAGACTGCTCCTGAGTTATGGAATGAAAAGAATGAGAATGAGAATGAGGACGCAAAAAGAGAGAGAATTGCAGAAGGACAGTGAAACAATTACATCAACAAGGCAGTTTCAAATTCTCTTTAATCCATAGAAGTACAGAGCTTTTTAAAGGTCTAAATTAATCATCTTCATTCCTCAAATCGGCAACAAATAATATTTTTTTCCATTCTTACATAATTTGAAAAAAAATAAGTATAGATATAACATGAACCCAAATGAATTATGATTGAAAAATTTAAGCTGTAATTGCCAATATGAACACGGAAATAGTGATTACATGATATTCATGGCATTGCCAATTTCAAGAGTTTAATGATTAGTTACACTTCAACTGCTCTAATTCGAGAACGCCACACCATACAGCGATGGGAATGGGCTCAGCTTTTTCAGTGCATTTTTCTCTTTCTGTTCATGTATGATATGTACTGCCCACATTCTGGACCAACAGATATTGCAAAAGCATCTCCTAAAGGTGACACTATACCTCTATGGGTTAAAAAGCAGTATATATAGCCACACACACGCGAGTGTCTTTACCATATTTACGTATTAGGCCATGCGTTTTAAACTGGGCCAATTTTGTGTTACACATGTATTTGCAAAGAAATCATGCACCTTTTCACTCAAATGCCCAGTATTTCCAGACACTTTAACTAAAGTATATAAAAGTATACATCTTATTGAAGGGAATTAACTGAGGATTCCAAAAATGCACTCATAAAAAGCACAGGGTGTAATGCTGAAGAGTTATGTAACCTGAAATACAAACAAGGCGTTTGCGATGTTGTGTCTCGCCCACTTGTGAAAATAACTAGAAATATCGCGATCTGTGATGGCACACAACAGAACTGTATCGAAAGCTCATTGTGAAATAACTGGGATGGAATAACATTTGATAAAATATGAGAAGGGTTTTTTATGAAATGGTACTGCATTTTCACGTGCATGTACTTTCCCTGCTTCTACTCTCATCCCTCTGATATGAGTAACATTGTATGATTGATATTTTACATGTGTGGAGTTGAAAAGTGTTTGTGGTTGTAGTGTAGCTGAGGGCTGCAGATGATGTAGTGTGATAATGAGCTTATAATTTAGAGAAAAGAAATACGAGAACAGTTATGTTTTGTTAAGAAGAAGGGTTAGTGAGTAAAATCTTTTATGGTATATTGAATACTGCCACAGGAAAAAAAAAAAGCATGCATAAAATTGAAGAGAACAGAAAACTGATCCCTCAGCCACTTTGCACTGAGTATTTATGTATAGTTTTAATATTCTTTCAAGTGCAAAATGTTGCCTGGCACCCGCAAGATAGACGCGGATAACCTGTCAGGGGTAAATTGACTAATTAGATAGAGGTTAAAGGCAGCATTTTGTTAATAATTAGTAAAAAGCATGCCTGAAATTGATGAGAACACCAGATTTGAATGCTGAACATAATAATTGTAATATGGTATGCATGTAAATTGAGTTTGTGGGAGAGAAACAAAAGACCAAAATTTGTTGAAGACAAAGTTTTGTGTCATAAGAGAGTCTTGCACGTAAACTTAAACCGTTCAACGTTTGACCTGTAATGACCTTTGACCTGACCATGTGACCTCTGACTGGACCATAACATGCAGGTCCCCTTAGTGCATCTACAACCCAAGTTTGATAGATAAGTGTCACATGGTTGCAGAGTTTTGTGTCATAAGAGAGTCTTGCATGTAAACTTTAATGTTTGACCTGAAATGACCTTTGACCTTACCATGTGACCTATGACTGGACCATAACATGCAGGTCCCCTTAGTGCATCGACAACCCAAGTTTGATAGATAAGTGTCACACGGTTGCAGAGTTTTGAGTCATAAGAGAGTCTTGCACGTCAACTTCAACGTTTGACCTGAAATGACCTTTGACCTTACCATGTGACCTCTGACTGGACCATAACATGCAGGTCCCCTTAGTGCATCTACAACCCAAGTTTGGTTGAAAAGTGAGTCACGGTTGCAAAGTTATGTGTGATAAGAGAGTCTTGCACGTCAACTTTAACATTTGACCTGAAATGACCTTTGACCTTACCATGTGACCTCTGACTGGACAATAAGATGCAGGTCCCCTTAGTGCATCTACAACCCAAGTTTGATTGAACAGTGTCACACAGTTGCAGAGTTTTGTGTCATAAGAGAGTCTTGCACGTAAATTTTAACGTTTGACCTAAAATGACCTTTGACCTTACCATGTGACCTCTGACTAGAGCATAACATGCAGGTCCGCTTAGGGCATCTACAACCCAAGTTTGGTTGAAAAGTGAGTCACGGTTGCAGAGTTTTGTGTCATAAGAGAGTCTTGCACGTAAACTTTAACGTTTGACCTGAAATGACCTTTGACCTTACCATGTGACCTCTGACTGGACCATAACATGCAGGTCCCCTTAGTGCATCTACAACCCAAGTTTGGTTGAAAAGTGAGTCACGGTTGCAGAGTTTTGTGTCATAAGAGAGTCTTGCACGTAAACTTTAACGTTTGACCTGAAATGACCTTTGACCTTACCATGTGACCTCTGACTGGACCATAACATGCAGGTCCCCTTAGTGCAACTACAACCCAAGTTTGGTTGAAAAGTGAGTCACGGTTGCCAAGTTATCTTTCATAACGTTTGTGACGGACGGACGGACGGACGGACGACGGACGGACGACGGACGGACGACGGACGGACGACGGACGGACGACGGACGGACGACGGACGGACGCCATTTGGATCCCTTAGTCTCGCCTTCACCTCCGGTGGGCGAGACAAAAATGAATATAAAATATTTTGGAAGTTTGAAGTGAGAAAAAAGTTAGATGTACCCTACTCAGCTAATTCTTGTATTTTTGAATTCTTCTCAGTTAGACCTTTCCAAACATGTATAACATCATGGGGTTCAATCAAATGAAATTAATTTTGCGCAAGCCTTTTTTCGAATCATTTTTACGTACCAATATTTTCAAAATCTTGGAATGTATCAGTAATGAACCTTTATGTATCCTTCTTAACATGTCTTAATTGAAGCAAATAACCAATTACCACATTATCTGGTACAAATAGAAATGATATCAGGTCATTACCCCGAATTTCCTTTCCATTATAGCTTTAGCTAGTACCTTGCTGCCAGATGTAATTTACAACAAAACTAAATATTCCCTACAGGACAGTGTACTTTGTTTGGAGTACAGAATTCATTGTCTACAATGACTACAAGTTGATGTAATAAAGTCACTAATAATTGAGTCACAATGAAATATCAAAAACCTGTCCAGATATGCATGTAGCTCCAAAAGCACACTGCATACAACGGTAAAGGTTTCAAAAAGAACCCCAACTCATCACATAGTATTTCAGGCCTGTCATGTAAAAGGATATTGCTCATCCCTTTGTTCCCACTAATGAGGTTAATTAGTATGTAGTTTCGTTAGCTGTATAAAAATCACACTAGATCGATCAGTTTCAGATAATCTTTCATAAATTATGGCATACATTGGGGGTAACGGACATGAAAGCTCATGAGCCACCTTGTTAACTCCATTAATTATGAATAATTAATTGGGCTTAAAATTACAAGGATTATTGATTAGTAAAAAAAGGCAAAGTTGATAGGGTTGTTCTAAAGTTGTTTGATTGAAAGAAGCCGTAATAAATACTGTTACAGAAGAATACAACTTGTCTTAATGATATTTAGTGATTTTGCTCCTGATCATCCTCCTCCTAATCATCCTCCACCCCGCATAGTTCGTTAATCAGAGGTTAATTAGTACAATGTAAATGATATTGGAACAAATCATTGTATGGAACACAATGACCTTTCTAAGAGCTTTGATTTGATACCAAATTTGGTTAGAAATGCATAGCTAGCTATAGCATTGCAATGTCTTCATGCATATTCAATCACTTTTAACGAACCGTGCTCTAAGATGTGAAGATTCATATTGCTCTGCGAATGCACACATTGATTTTCAATTTGTAAAATGGATGCTACAACACTGTTTATTTTCATAGGACAAGAAAATTGTGTCTTTTTTCTACCAAACATTTTCCGAAGAGGATTTCAGAGGGTTTGCTGGTTGGCCAAAGAGTTGGTAAGACGATATAGATCTAAGCACAATTTCTTTTTAAAAGTTAACGTTAGACATATGCGAACCAAACTGATGGTTTGCGGTGCTGTCAACAGACGAGTGTAGGGCTCCGCTGCAGCGGCAGAGTAAGCGGCGAGGGGGACGATCTGTACAAGATTCATGGATGAAACATTTGTGAGTTTGAGAACATTTCTGGCAAAATCAAAATGATTTTCACCACATAATCACACATTTGAAAGCCAAGAGGACAATGTAATATATTAGAACATAATTACTCGATTTAAACATATTTTAAAGTCATTTTGAACTTGATCATGGACTTGTCACATACCCTGACTTTCGGCTGTTGCTGCCGATCTCTGCACAGTACACATGGCATGCGCGCTTTCCGGTTCCCTATTCTCCGGGGGCGCGTTTTATGAAACCATCATAACTAAAAGATCAACAACATCTCGGAGTTGTCGGTCATCTTGTCTGCTAAGTGTTTCACAAAGCTGTCTTTGCCAAGACCAGCGACAACTTCCCTGAGAAATGACTTGTCGCTCCTCCGAACATGTCATATCTTTTTAGCACGCCATCACAGGTCACCTTTTCGTCAGCTATGGGCAGCTCGCGGGCAGCGAAAAATGAGGAATGTTTATTGATTAAATACAAATATTTCTTGAGTTGCAGACTCTCATTCCATAACCATCTATTACTGATGTTGATATAAAAGTATAAGTGAAATAACCTATATGTCTTAGTGACGTTTTAACCCTCTGGCAAGTAATTGTGATTAATATCGAGTATCCTCCCATAAGTTTCCCATAGAAAACAGAGCAGTCTGTATTTACAGGCCTGTAATTACGATGACAATTCAACACGTATGAACTTCTTCCATATTTCCCTTTTTTGCAACTACAGTGTTTATTGAAATCATGTAAACACTGGTAAAATTTCTATTCTTTAATGAATTAATGTCAAAATTTCGATCACAGAATATAATCATACCAATTCAGTATTTTTCAAAAATTAAAACAAAATATGGGTCTGCTTTCAACAATTTGTCAGTTACGGTGTCCTCTTAATTACAAATCTAAATTCGCAAAGCGCAACAGCAGCTTTTCGTTTATTAATTTTAGAAATTCTCACATGTCACAATTAATATAGTTTTTCACGTGAATGCACCGTTTTTATTATGTTTATCAAATCCCATTGATGTTTTCTATACTTTTCCAACAATTAGAGCAAACTTAAGTCTAAATTGTGTTGGAATGATTGATAATAAATAGTGGATTGTGGTCATGGTGGTCAAGGCTATCTTTTTCAGCTGAGTGATAGGTTCTAGTATCGATATCTTGGATTTGTGAGATGTCAGGCTTTCGTGAAACACTTTGTCAGGTCCATGATCTCTGTAGATCATCGACAAGAGATATGACTGTCATGGAGTTGGTTTCATGAAACACGCCCCGGGTTTCACTGTCACTGTGACTGTCAACTGTCTGAGTATGAGGTGACCGGATACTACGACCTGGCTTCGCCCCATTGAAAGGCGTGAACAAAGCAAGGCGATTCGCCACAAATTTGACATAACACTAACAAAAGTCGACGACTACGGTACCCTTTTGACTTTCACCAATGCTGGCTTCTTGGACTCTCTCTTTGGTGATGAACTACTGCTTTGGTCATCATCAGTTTTTGATACAAGCCTCCTTTTCTTTACAGTAGGCGCCGACATCTTCCAAGTCTTTTCTTGCTGCCTATAGTATATGGATTGATACCAATAGAGGGCGGCAAGCTAACTGCGCAGTGGACTGCGGATGTGCACCAAAATCACGTTATTTACACGTTTTCAACATGACTTTGTCATATTTTCTACTGTATTTGCTTTTCATTACTGTTGTTCTTGTTATTTTGTCAAGGTAAGCGATCTCGAGTCCCTTAGTAAAGTCAAATAACCACCTTTATAAGTTTATGCTAAGAAGTCAGTAGGGGGAGTGGTCCCACATATTCGAATTTGAGATGTATGGTGGCATATGACTGATGTTGGGTGACCGTTCCCCGTGGCGACTGGCGAGGACCAACCCCCCCCCCCCTCCCCCCGGAGGGGGGGGGGGGGGACACAGTATATAATGTGTTGAGGGTATGTGCCGCGGAGAAGAACCCCATTTTAAACTCAAATTTTCATTCCAATGCCTAGCATTAGACTTAAATTTGAGAGAAAGAAGAAAGAAAACCGTTCCACTTCCAAGGCAAGGCTTTGCACGTTTTTTGTTTCGCCATTCCAGCTGCATGGATCATTTCCAATGAGCATCATTTTTGGTGAAAAGTGGCCAGCCAGAGCTGCCCGATCGCTACCGACCATCGCATCTGTGCGAGAGCAGCCGTGTCACCATGGCATGGTCACCAGGCCAGCTGCATGCATGTAGATCTGTGCCTGCCCCATAGAGATACATGTACATACGCACTCACACCGCACACACGGGCGCGTTTCTGGTTTCATGAAATTGAAACCGTCATAACTACAAGATCAGCGACATCTCGGAGTGCAGGTCATCTTGTATGCTAAGTGTTTCACAAAGCGGTCTTTGCCAAGACCAGCGACAACTTCCCTGACAAACGACTTGTCGCTCCTCCGAACATGTTATATCTTTATAGCAAGCCATCACAAGTCACCTTTTCGTCGGCTATGGGCAGCTCGCAGGTAGCGAAAAATAAGGAACGTTTACTTCTTAAATACAGATATTTCTTGAGTTCCAGACTCTCATTCCATAAACAGTTCATACTGATGTTGATATAAAAGTATAACTGAAATAACCTAAATGTCTTAGCAATGTTTTAATCCTCCAGCAAGTAATTGTGATTAATACTGATTATCCTCCCATCAGTTTCCCATAGAAAACAGAGCAGTCTGTATTTACAGGCCCGTAAGTACAATGGCAGTTCAACACGTCTGAACTTCTTCGATATTTCCCTTTTTTGCAATTACAATATATATTGAAATCATATAAAATATATTTGCTAATGAATTACTGTTAAAATTTTGATCGCAGAATATCCAAATTCAGTATTTTTCAAAAATTAAAACAAAATATGGGTCTGCCTTCAATAATTTTTCAATTACGGTGTCCTCTAAATTACAAATCTAAATTCACAAAGCACAACAGCAGCTTTTCGTTTATTAATTTTAGAAATTCTCACATGTCACAATGTAGTTTTTCACGTGAATGCAATGTTTGTATTATGTATATCAAATCCCATTGATGTTTTCCATACTTTTCCAACAATTAAGAGCAAAGTTGAGTCTAAAATTGTGTTTGAATGATCGATGATAAATCCAGTGGATTATGATCAAGGCTGTCTTTTTCAGCCGGTAGTCTCAATATCTTGAATTTGTGAGGTGTCAGGCTTTCGTGAAACACTTTGTCAGGTCCACGACAAGAGACTGTCATGGAGTTGGTTTCATGAAACGTGCCCCAGGTGAACCGTTACAGTGACCCCTGCTTTCACAAACATTTTGTAGTTCCGACGCCTGTTCCAAAGACTGTCCTTTCCACGATAAGCCTGTTCTGAAGCCCCCCCCCCCCTTTGTTGTCTCGCCCGCAGCACATACCTACCACTTTTGGGGTCGAGTGCCCCCCCCCCCCCATTGAATAAAAGTAACTTTTATTCAATGGCTTATACAAATTTCTTTTATCTGTGTGGATTCTCTTTATTCTCAAGTTAAATTCGTTGATAAGAAAATCAAAATTGAGTAAATTAGAGTCTACATGTATAACTGATAAAAACATGAAAATAAAGTCACTCTATTCTCTGACGTAAGTTAAACTTATTTAGAAGAAGTTAACACTAAAGTTTGAATTAGTCTATGTCACTATGTTACTCATACTAATACTTAGTGCCATTTTTATACCATTTTTATCAATCCTTTTTTTTAAGTAATTCTAAAATGTTGACGTTCCCATCCCAGGATACATGTTGTTTCAACATGCACTGTAGTACACAATGTAGGGCATTTACAAAATTACAATCACACTACAAGAACGCGATAAACATTATAGACTAATATCGCAACAAACATATGAATGACATAGTTACGTACATTGATATACATAGCTGAAATTGAGCATGAATGTTTGGACGTATAGCAATGACCTTTTGAAAAGAAAATGTGTTTAGTGTTTAAATCTTAAACCAATTTTCTATGAAATGCTAGTTTGTTATTTATTTTCAAGGTTATAGAATTGTATTTATCGATGAATTTTATATTATCTTTCATTGAGCATATCCTAGGCATATTATAAATAACAAAAAGTGTATTGTGGCAAAGTATAATAATCATAATAATCAACTTGTGGTATTTATAGTCATGTAAAATAATGCACTACATGCAGTCAATTTTGGGTTGATAAAATAATCATCAGACAAACAGATAAAATGTATGATACAATTATCAAGAACATTCACTTTAACTTAATAAGATACATGTACATGTAACCTGGCCAGACTCGACAGCTTTAACTGAAGCACGACTGATGTGTATATTTAGCTTAAGATAGTAATTTATTAATGGCAGCATTAAACATATAAGGAGAGGAATTTTTTTTAAATGATAATTATCTAATTCTTCATACTGAACAAAAGTATATACTCTTACACATTGTACAAAATTTTCTTAATTAAAAAAAACATGTTTTGGTGTAGGTATACAGCAATTGCATATGATTGGTATGTCCGATTTAGTATAGCCATGACCGAAAATCTATTTGTTAAGTAATAGAAGGGTAACAATTTTCTCTTTATTTTGAAGCTGTGTTATTTATTTGCACATTAAAGCTTTTATAGTTGCTCTTGCTGTTCTTGTTTTTTTCAGATTGAGTGCTATCCTAGTGTCAAAAATTCTGAGCAAGGTTTTGAAGAAGAGTATTTCCATTGAGTACTTTGGTTTCTTCTCACTGAAGAGTATTGCTGTCCAGCTTCCAAAGAGTAGCATTGTAAGTAGACCACAGACATGAGACCATGAACCAAGTAACAGGGGCACCCATTAAAGCCCATTTATGGTTTTGGTAGCAAAAAGAGAATTGACATGAAATTGATGAAGTATAGTCTCGCATTGTCTGCCTTGCATAAAAAGATAAGGGTGTGAAATCGTGTCATGTTATACTTTAATGATGGTGTAAATGTCTGAATGAAACGCAATAGAAGGGTTTACAGCACTTTCTTGTATTTGCCGCACAATAGAATTTCTGTTTTTTAACTTGTGTGCAGGTACTGTGTGATGTGGTGTCGATGCTGTTTTCTGGGACCCGAAAACTAATTTTGATTACAATTAAAATACAGTCACTTGAATGACTTTTTATGTAATATCCTTCAAACAAATAATTTTTGGATAGTCTTTCATATCATCTGGCAATGAATTGAAACAGTGAAAATTACTCTTTTTTTTTAAGATTTCCCAAAACACTTTCTTTAAGCTTATAGAAAGAGAGGAGGATATGCCAGAGCAAAGTTGTATTTTGAAAAAGACCAAAAGGCATAAATCCTTCTTTCTGAATTTATCTTAAACCTGTTGACTACTGAATTTTCTTATTCCCATATGTTTTGTACAGGGACTGCCCACTTCCAGTATCCAGTGGGTTAAATTGTATTGACAAAGATTGGAGACTGAAACTAACATTAAAATTTTTTAAAAACCAACAGAAATATTGAGACCACCTTACATCCAGCCAATGCCCCTTAGCAATATTCCTGAGTATATCTGTTTGAAAAGTTGGTGTCAAGGGGCCCTTTTATGAGTGATATCTCTGGGCAGGATTGGGGTACATCTGGATGTGGACCTATCTCTTGGAATAAATTGCATGTAACCAAGATATTTCAAACCCATACCATTACTCCAAGCAGTAACAAAAGAAAGTTCACAAATGTAGAGCTTTCTTACCCAAATAAACCTAATTTGAAATTAGATCCAATTAATTCATAGCACTCAGAATGAAAGCAGTCTTTCCTGCAAGGGATGAATTATTTGAGACCAAAAGAGTAGCCCACGTTCTAGGTTCAATTAAATATGTCATGTAGGGGGAGGGGGAGGACAACGTTGCCACTTTAGATGGTTGATCGTATTTGCAGATATATCTTGATAAGTTTAGTCTGAATAATGCTGCCCATTACCGCTGTATAAATGGGAAATAGCATTGAACACAGACATGCTTATTGCTTTTTGACATGCACTCATCAGAGTAAAATCACATGAATGAGTTACTTTATTGCAATTCTGTCAGCATTTTTACTGGTAGTTTGTTTTTCCTGAATTCTATTAAATATCTCCTTGAATTTAATTCTTTCCTTGAATTTAATTCTTTTCTCAGGAGATAGACTGTATTTGGATATCATGGAGGTTATTCAACTCCCAACAGCAGTAAGTTCCAAGCTTTACTTTACATTTTCTTGCCCTGTATTTCTTCTCATTTCTATGCTCCTTTTTTTTCTAAATGCTCTCTTGAAATTCACTACATTTTTACAATTTTTCTCTAAATTGAAAATATTGTTGAGAGAGAATTAATGTCAAGCTATATAATTACTTTTTTTTTTAGGTTTTTTTTAGGTTTTTTTAAATACAAGTCTAAACTTGTATTTAATTTATATTATCTTTACAGTGTGCATAAATATTTTAGGAGAATCCATTAAAATTACTTAATGAAGAAATCACATGAAATTAGTAGGAGGAGGTAGGCTACATGTATGCTCTGTGATGTGATGGTATTAAAGTTATGAATACCCAGAAAATGTTACCAGTATAATACTGAAAACTTTCATCGGTTGGGGGTAATCATACAAAAGTACATTGAGCTTCTACCAACCTTAAATTTTCGTCCAGAGGAGTGGACGAAAGCTTGCCTACAAAGTTTAAGGTTGGTAGAAGCTTAAACTTCTATTGTACAGTGTAATACTCTCACTCATCTCATCAGGCTGAGTTCATCCACTACTGGATGTAGCTCCAGAGACTCCAACTCTCCTGTTTTCGGCGGGAGATCTTCTGCTTTGAGTCCATTTTCACAAAATCTCCCGCTCTCCCGCTTGAGTTTGAATTTCTCTCACGCTAGCTGTGTTTCTCCTGTTTTCTCCCACCCAACCACCTTTTGGGGAAAAAATGAATCAGAATCATTGGATTTTACCTCATTTAGTCTTCTCATATGTTGAAAAATAAGCCTAAGATAGCATCAGAGAGCTTTTAAAGCCTAAATGGCCTTCGGCCTTCGGCCTTCGGCCACAAGGAATTTCGTGCTTTGCGCTGGTGATGTGGGCTACACGCACATTGGGTCAGAATTTCCCATTTGCTAGGGGGTCTCGGCGGGGGAATCTCCCACTTAAGAGATGCTTGGGGTTGGAGTCTCTGTAGCTCTCTTTATGATTTCTCCTAGTCTCCCTTTCCTGGGCTAGTCTATGTACTCTAGCACTTGTCGTACTTTTACATCTGCTTTGTCTTGTTCATATGCAGTCTAGCCAGCCTTAGCGACCACCCGTATGATAAAGACCACACTTTTGGTTTCTTGTGAATATTTTTCCCATTGAAATGTGTATTAAAGAAACCTTCACATAAAGACCACTTGCTCATAATGATAATGGTAATAATGACAATAATCTTGTTTACCTAGGGAAGCCTCATCAGCTATAGTGCTATTCTTCCTGAGGGCCCTGCAAATTATTATTACCTTATTTAGTGGCTACATGTAGGTCCCCATGTACACCTGGGTCAAGTGGGATGATAGTAGGTAAAACATTTTGCCCAAGGTTGTAAGCACCCAGCGAGGATTGAACCCAGGACCTCCTGTAAAAGAGTCAAGAGCCTTCACCAACAGACCACAGAGCTCCTATGATGCATATCTGTAGTAACTCATAAAGGCGGCTTCCTTTCCTCCCTTGGATGGTCTTGATATACCTGTTTCACTACATTTTGTAATTTCAGGGTTAAATTCAGTTAGTCGTTTATAGTCCATATATGGATATTTGTTTTGTTTACATGCAAAGAGAAGGTACATGAATAAAAAAAAAAATTTAAAACACAGAGATGTATAGACTCAAAATAAAACATGACAATCAGCATAAGAATTGTTAAAGAATAGAAAGAAAAATATCGGAATTGAATATTTTATTTTTATTTTTGCTTTTGCTGTTATCATCATCATTATGATATTTATCATCATCCATGTTATTATCATCATTATCACTGTTGTAATTATCATTTTCATATCATAATTATAATTAGCATTATTATGATCATTTTTATTATCATTATTATTACTATTACTTTATCATTATTATCCTAGGCACCCTATGGCTCTACACATAGGGGATGTAAGAGTGCGAGCAGAGCTGAGCCAAGAGGAAGGGAGCTTGGAGGATTTACCTCCCATGAGACCACCACCCCATCCTGGCCCTACCCCGCCCAGATCAGGTAAAGAAAGAAATAATCTCAAATGTTATGGTGCTCCATCTTAGTATGCCGCAGGTCCTCTGCAGATGTTTGTTTTTCCTTTTTCTAGTTTGAGTAAGCTGGTCTGGCAGCATCCCAGGGGAAAGCTTTGGGAGGACCATGTATACTGTTTTGGGCAGGTTGAAAGTATGCATCACCATATCTTATTTCCCTTAATGGTATCCTTGTTTGGGAGAATTCAGTATTTTTCTCTGAAAATTCCTTTAGATTGGTATGAGCACCATTTGTTTTCTAAACATAATCATAAGATACATCTCATCATGCAGACATACCCACAGTAACTTATTGATGATGATTTAGATTTGATGCATAGCTAAAAGCATTTTCTTTTCTCCCATTTGAACTATTGTATTGAATGGCATCTGAAATTTTGTGCCACAGATACAACAAAGAAGCACATGTATTAAGTAGTTCAAACAAATGATTTTCTTGTTAAAGGGAAAGTCCACCCCAGAAGTTTCACTGTTTCAATAAAAGGAGATGAATTTGAACAGCATTTTAAAAAAGAAATGAGCAAAATTGGTCAAAGAATAAGAAAATTACACTCATTTACATTTTGTTGTAAATCACTCTCTGCTCTGGAAATAGGCAACACTGATGACATCATATGTGAGCAGCTCTCCATTCACTTTGTATATGAAATTTCACATTTTCTCAATTTTCTTGGAAGTTACACATTTTCTAACCCCGTAGTCAATGTATGTTCAGAAGAGTTGCTTTTTACATAACATACTTTGACTATGGGGTGAGAAAATGTGTAACTTCCAAGAAAATTGAGAAAATGTGAAATTTCATGTACAAAGTGAACGGAGAGCTGCTCGCATATGATGTCATCGGTGTTGCCAATTTGCAGAGCCGAGAGTAATTTACTAGAAATTGTAAATGAATATAATTTTCTTATTCTTTGACCTATTTTCCTTATTTCTTTTTTAAAATGCTGTTCAAATTCATCTCCTTTTATTGAAACAGTGAAACTTCAGGGGTAGACTTTCCCTTTAAATTTTCCTTTTATGGAAATTCCAAAGAGACATGAATGAGAAAAAGATATTAAGAAGATAAGAACTGTGGATTGTTTTATATGACTTTGTGTTTTTCTTCTTTTTCTTTTTCATTCATATTTTAGGATTATCTAAGTTAATCCTGAATAGTTTACCTACATTACTGCAATATGTTGCTCAGGTATGTAATAGTGAAAATCAAATACAATGAATTTGATATGAAAACATACGTGCGACTGATCATTAAAGAACAATCTTGATACTGTATGATTGAAGTAAAATTTAATGGATGTCAGCATTAAGCAAAACATGGAAAGAAATGACCAATACATTATGCTGGCATTCAAATGGTCATGAACAAAGTTGCCCTGCCCTGTCCCTCCCCCCCCCCCCCCCACCAAAAAGACACCACATATCAAATGTGGATGTACAGTACAGAAGGTAAAAATATATTGAAGGTTCTGTTTTAGTTGTTACAAATGGTGTAGTACTTTAAAACTTGTTCACCTGATGATTAATAACCTGTTTGAACTTTTTATGATGTATATTTCCCTACATTAATATGTTTAATGAGTTGTTAGCACTTAATTGAATGGTTTCTGACAGTACTCTACTCTGCATCCTATTCTTCCATCCACTGATGCTGACAATGTGATGTGATCAGGTTCAGTGGTAACACACCCTGTTTATGAAGTTGTAATACAATCAAGTCAAATGCCATAAAAGTTTGTCATACTTTATCCCCTACCCCTTTTATCTTTTCACATAAAAGCTTTCAACTGTAGATCTCGTGGTCCAAGTTCAAATCCCGGCGCGGCACTAATGTCCTTTGGCAAGATATGAATCTACATTTGCCACTCTCCACCCAGGTGTTAAGTGGGTACCCGGTAGGATGCGAAAGTCATTGTGATTTGTTTAGCATTGTGCGCGCCTGCAAAAGGCGCCTGGCTGGAATGCTCCCTAGGGAGTGGAGAAGGTGCATGCATTGTATGCGGGCAAGCCTGAATCCGATGACCGGGGTAATAATATTTCTGTAAAGCGCTTAGAGACTCTCTTGGAGATGTATTAGGCGCTATATGAATCCAGAATATTATTATTATTATTATTCAACATGATGTTATTAGCAGCTATTGGAACAGACCCTTTTAACTGTTATATCTGTCATGATACGAATCTCTGCAATCGATTGGTCCAATGCGCATCATGTGATAAAGTACAATTCCCACCAGCATCATGTGAATTGGCAAATTTGCCATGGCGGTAACATCTGACATCACAAGCCGTTAATAGTTCGTCGAGACCTACTATTTACGGATACTATGTACGGCGTATGACATCACACAAAAAGTGCGTGCTTGACTGTGACGACATTAATTTGCACGTGTCTATTGTTTTAGGCGCCAAAGCATGATGATGATGATGATGTCATCATTTTGTTAAATTTATCCGCGCCCAATGCAAACTCTGCATATAGTATCTATATGTAGAATCTCTGATTTATATATATATATATATATATATATACGGCCGTGAGAGGGTCTGGTTAAACTATGGTGCCCTCAGTAACGCGAATGCGAGCATTTTCCTTCGGGGCTGCGTCCCTCAGGAAAATAGTCACATTCGCGTTACTTCGAGTACCATAGTTTCCAACCAGACGCTCTCACGGCTGTACATATTTGTATACTATGTAATGTCATTATTTCAAATTCCAATAATAATAATATGCTATGCATCATCCCTTTCTTCCGTACAGTTAGCATCCTTTCACATAGAAGCTGTAAATGTGATGTTGCTGGGAGCAATGGGAACAGACTCTCTCCTACATGTAACAGTCAATGATGTATCACTCATAGGACAGGCAGCAAATGAAAGGTGAGCTGTTGATTAAGAATTAGTATGCATACAACTCTCTCTCTCTCTCACTTTCTCTCTTTCTTTCCACTCTTTTGCTATCTTTGCGTGTCTCTCTTTTACAGTATTTCTCTCTTTCACTTTCTCTATGGCCCTGTTTCTTTTTCTCGCCACTTATGTCTCTTTCTGTGTCTCTCTCTGTCTCTTTCTCTTTCTCCCTATGCTCCCCCCTCTCTCTCTCTCTCTCTCTCTCTTTTGCCCTTATATGCACCCTTTATTCTCTGTCTCTCTCTATATATATACATGTGTATCTTTTTTGTGCATTTTTCACTTTTCCCAGTGAGCATAACTTGTATCATCTTCTATCATCAAAGGTCTGCTAATATCACATTTTTTTTAAAAATGGGACCTGTAACATGACCCCATTGTTTTTTTTTGTGTAGTTTTTTTTTTTTTTTCCATTTCCCTGAAATAACTCCCAGGTATAAAGTTCAATGTTAACCTTGCTCTATGACATAATCAAGTCTGAATGTTTGAGATATTTGAGGATATATTTGCCTTCTTTGTTACACATGTACACAGAGCAGTTTCTGTGGCAGTAAAACTTTTAGTCAAGCATGCTGTATCTTTTCATTTCCAGACTTGTATCAGCAGACTTCTCATCTCAAAAGCTCTCCCTACGGATGCTACGCAGTGCAAATCAAGTACGTATTTCGTAACTTACACACATTGATTTTGATTTATGGCATGGAAAAAAAAAATCAGTCAATTGTATTCTAGCCTAATTCAGAGAGGCGAGTCATGTGGTTTGAACACTTGACTGGAGATGCAAAGGTTGTTTGTTCAAGCCCTGGCATGGTGCTATTTTCCTTTGCCATAGCCATTATCTACATTTACCAGCATTAGCGTAGACTGGTCCTCATACCTGGGGGATGATTCCCCCATTGATACATATTTATATACACACATATATACATCCACTTCAAAAAGTGCATCCCCTCCCCTAATTCCACCTATTCCATCTATATCTAAGCCCCAAATTTTGCCGGCCTTTGCCTTGGCTTCGGTCTGAGTCAGGTGTACAAAGTCCATGGGGGAAATTTTTATCCAGCGGCCTCATGACTTGGAACTGCCGGCCTCAACTCCATCACTGTTTACCACCCTCCATCCAGGTGTGAAGTGGGTACCCAGTGGGCTGCGAATGAAAGTCCTTGTGGGTGTTTGTCAGTGCGAGCATCTGCAAATGGCGCCTGGCCAGAATGCTCCCTAGGGAGTGGAGAAGATGTATACATCATGTATGGGCAAGCCTGAATCCGATGACTGGGGTAATGATATTTCTGTTAAGCACTCAGAGATATTAGAGGTGTATTAGGCGCTATGAAAATCAGAGTGAAATCATTATTATCATTAGTCTCTTAATTGAGTCTTTCCAGAGATATATGTTCACTATTTATTCTTTTCACAGAATGCCGGAGACCAGTCACATGTTGCCCAAGCTTCAGTTAGCATCAAGGTCTCAACCCAAATTGACCTTATAGAACGAGTTCTTACAGTAAGTTACTGGAATTTATATAATAGATCACCCTATTTACATGTATATGATTTGCTAATTCACAGACAGTCACTAAAGGTGCTTTCACACATGATGTGACAGTGTGGTACCACGCTGTGGCGCCACACTGTTTCGTCTTCACACATGATGGGACTTTGTGTCACCACATATGCTAATGAACGCGCATTAACGCGTCAACTCTCAATAAGAGAGCATATTGTCAAAACTTGCGCAAGCAATCTCATGGCAACAATTTTTGTGCTAACTTTTTAGAAATTTGATTGGTGCTCATTTTTTGTGTATCTAGGCAGCAAAAAAAAAGTGTGTCCTGCTTCGGCAACATTTTTTTGTCACCCTATACCCCATAGGCTTGTACACAAAAAAGTGTGGTCACACAGCGTGGTACCACCTGTCGCATCATGTGTGAAAGCACCTTTACTCATACTCCATTTTTACACAGATATCATTATCGTTATAGTTGTTTTGTGACAGAAATAACCGAATCCATGTGAAGAATTCCCAGTGAAACTTTAATGCTGAATCATGGTGTTTTTCTTCTATTGCATGAATGAGTTTGTTACCAAAAATTACAATGATACATGCATCTTAAAGTGATTACACAATGGCTGAAAAAATGTTCATACATGATCAAGAACAGAATTCTAAGAACAATAACATTAAAACTTTGATGATTTTCAGTCAAAATCAACGCATTTTGGCAAATTATTTGTGGCTTGGTCATGGTTGACCTCAGAATTTGAGTAGATAAGATAAACCGGCAGTGATGTAAATGTGGGTACCCAGATAATGCACACTGCAGTTGATGCACGCTAGACTGTATGATATGTAATATACCTAGCGTGCATTTTTGCTAGTATTGCGCGACAAGGTACCCACAATGACGTCATGGGGTGAACAGCAGTTGAAACTGGGACATCGCAGAGGTGCCAAAAATAGGCTGAAATCTGACCATATTTTTGGTTATTGCTTGGCAATACGACTATTTTAGAACTTTAGGCAGATGAATTTCTGCTAATAAAATATGTTCTTTTGAATGAAGGAACATTGTTTCAGCATTGGGTACACCCTTTAATAAAGATCACAATAATACATCCTGGCAAAGGGAGCTAACAAATATGCTAATAAATGATAGCCCCCTTAATTTGATCACATGAATCAATATCAGCAAATTGACTGAAATTTACATCTCTAATATCTTTTAAAAGTAACACATACACCTTATTTACAACAATAAGAATAGTAATAATGATAGCAACAAGAATGGTAATGATAATGAATATCAAGTGAGCTTACAATAAATAAAATGAATAATAATGATCTGCATGAACATTTCTAAAAATTAATTTTCAGGTTGGTATTCTTCAATTAAGTATTGTTATATTTCCCATCCTTTTCTCTTTTAGACGTTGTTTGTTGAAGTTGGGAGTCCAAATATCACAGTCTATGATGGTATGTATCACGATCAGTATAGTTGTCCTTCCAGCTTAATTTCACAGTTTGCTGTGTCTTTGTATGATGAGAATGATATTTGCTGTGTATTGATCTGATTTAGTGTCAGTAGTTTTTGTGTTTACTATAAAGGCCTTTTAATTTTAGACACATGATATAAGCATAAGACATGGTGAAACTCAGAATTTTAAATTGTGTGTCCCTGAATTGTCAAATTTGTGATGAACAAAAACACATTTCTGCAATCAAACAACTGTATTTCATTCGTTTAGGTAGGTGAAGCATTGTCAAAATTTTGCCCTGAACTGTCTTTCATTGTTGTTCTTTTGACCATTCACTGATCAACAATAAACAAAGTCACTGCATGTTGGTGAGATGTATCTCAGAGATTATGAAATTGTAATATCAATGTAAACCAATTTTTTTCCATTTTGAGTGTGTAACATAAACTACTAACATAAATGAAGGGCAGTTTGGGTTTGCGTAATCTTATCTTGAAAGAGTACTTTTTTTAACTACTTTTATAGTTTCCTCAGAGAGTGATGTAACAGCTATGTACATATGAAGAGTTTTTATACAAAAACTATAAATGCCATTTTTTTTTTAAATTTTAAAGTAAGGTCACTGTCATATAATAGAAAAAAATACTTTTCAAATGATATTGCTCATTATAAATAAAGGTATATTTTTAAACTTATGGTCAAAAGTAGCATAAATTATCTTATCATTTTCTTAATTTTTCTTGATCTTTATTTGCAAATATCTCAATTTGACAAAAATGGATATATAGGTTTTTGCATTCAAACTCTTCATATTTAATACCTTTCTGTACTTGCCATTGACATCGGTAGAACATTCACTTCTTTCATTAACACCATGTTTCTCTTCATCGTTGAAGGTTTCTTACCTACTGCTCTGACTAGAGTGTCTAAGGCTGCACCTGTTGTGATGCCAGGTAAATCACATCTAGTGGGAGTTGAGACCTTCTACTACCAACATTGCACATGAACATATTTGACAAATTTTCATTGGTAGTGTTTTATTAATTCCTGTGAATTGTGACCTTCTACCATCAACATTGCACAAAACCACTTTCACAGACTCAAGATTTTGTTGCTCATTTTCCTTGATAATTTGAGCCAAATCCTGGAGGGTGTTTCGCAAAGACTAATATTGACTAAAATTGCACTTAACTATGGCTGGCCATTCATGCCATTGTTTTCTTTTACAATGGATCTCTAAGGATTTGCAAATCATGGTCACAAATCTGCAGAATTAACCATTTTTATAGTTAATTGATGAAGAAAACAAAAAATGTAAATTTTTCAAATTTGTGACAATGATTTGCACATCCCTTGAGAGACCGATGGTGAAAGC
Organism: Echinometra lucunter; assembly: GCA_029962745.1. NCBI lineage: Eukaryota > Metazoa > Echinodermata > Echinoidea > Camarodonta > Echinometridae > Echinometra > Echinometra lucunter. The sequence continues at coordinate 10,770,094 of CM057154.1, forward strand.
AAACAGTGGCAAGAATGGCCTGCCATAGTTAAGAGCGATTTGAGTCAATCTTTCAATCTTAGTCTTTGTGAAACACCCCCCCCCCCCCCCCCCCCCGGAAACCTTTTATCTACACCCAAAAAAGATGAATACAGAGTTGTGACCTTTTATCACTAACAATGTTCACAACATATTTGACAAAGTTTTATGATGATTATTTCATTTATTGTGGCTAATGAGCTTTTACTACCAACATTGCATAAAACATTTTTGACAAAGTTTTCATGATAAGTATTTCATTGATTCTTGTGAGTTATGACCATTTTTCCACCAACATTGCATATCTGACCAAGTTTACCTGAAGTCTACTTTATTAATTCCTTTATGTGTGAGTTGTGACATTTTAACACGAATATTGCACAAAGTTTTTTATTTCAAGATTTCCCACTGTTCCTTACAGGACTTCTTGAGTTGTATGTCATTTTTATTCAAGTCAGGTTGCAAAAAAGAGAACTGCTTGAAAAGTTGTGAATGAAAAGCCTAAAAGCAATATATTGGTTTTTTTATGTGAATGTACACCTTGAAACACATGTGCAAAAAGAGACTTTCCAGTTTTCCATTTTAAATTTAGAATATGGTTCCACTTTTTATTTCCAGTTCAAGAGGAATTAGAGTTTGTTGATGCACCCACCACAATCATGCCAGAAAATCCCCTTACTCGGAAGCTGAAAATCATTACACAAAAATTTCCAGAGGTAAGTAAAAGGGTTGTTAATTTTGTAAATTCCAGTAAAACTTGCTTCAGTGACCAATTGTATAGAAAGACTACCTGTCTGTAAAAAAACACAATTTTTGTTTCTGGTGAGTGGGTATTCTCTTTGAAAATGTATTTAAGGGACCTGTCCATAAAGACCACCTGTTCATAATGGCCTCATTTCTCATCTCCCTTGGGTGACCTTTATACACAGGTTTGACTGTACAAGTTGGTGCGATATTTTGCTGATGGTTTATTGCTTTGTTTGAAATCTTGATTGTTTTTATAGTTCTTTCTTTGATTTTTTTGGTAAACATATTGCTTCCATTCATTACACATACATGCCAGTGGTAAATATACAGTGAAATCTGTTCATCAAGATCTTGCTAGGGAGAAGAAAAGCAGTCTTTATAGGCAGAGGGTCTTTGTTTACAAGTCCTTTAGTACACATTTCAGTGAACAATGCTGTTCAGGGGAAGATGCAAAAATGCTTTTTGTTGATTTTTTTAAAATAAACAAGCGGTCTTTTTATGTAATTTGGTTCTTTTATTTAGTTAACAATGCTGTTCAAGGAAAAAAAATTTTTTTTTTGATAGATAGCCTTTCTTTATAGATAATCCCTTAAGCAGTTATGACTGCATTAATTTTTTTTCTTGTTTTATTCTTCAGGAGGCATGTTTAGACATCAAGGAAGCTTCTTGGCAGCTGGTTCTACAAGGGGGTCAGAGGTCAGTATTTTTCCTCTATGATATACATGAGACCTACATTACCAAGGGGTCATGAGGGGTTTACTTCAGTAAGAATCCTGAAAATCGAAACAAATACTATATTTGTTCGGAGGGATGTAATGTAACTGCTTATGGGATATTTATTGGAAACCTTTCAGTGATTCTAAATACTTAAATCCCAGCTGCACCAATAAAGCCAACTCCAGAATGACAAGAGACGGAACAAAAACATTTCATTATCTGTGAACAGATGAGGATCAGTCAGTTTGGAATCTGGTCTTACAGCCTGTATTCCTTCCTGGCACATAAAATAATGGAGTGATTACTAACAGTGTGAAATGTTCATACTGTAATTCCTGTTTCTTAGTGTTTAGATATTCAACTTTATTTTTAAAAGGGCCCTTTGTGTCCTCATTTGCTATTACTGCAATAGTAGGTGTGGCAATTTTTCCAATTTTGCAAAGTTGTGATAATAAAATCCAATATTCAGCAAAGTATTTGAAAATTTTACTTTGAAATGATTGCATAGAATATCTTCTTTCTTTCTTAATAAATAAAATCCTCTTATGTATGATTAGATCTTTGCAGTTCAACACCAAGAGTGTGATGTTAACGAGTCAGCTAGCCAGTCGGGATGGTATAGTGTGTTCACAGAATGGGGATCTGGTGCTGCCCCCTATCACCTGCCATCTCACTTGCTCACGTAAGCAAAACCTATACCACAGCTTTAATACAGCCATTCAAATTAAAGATCATGGCTGGAAAAAACTGAGGCAAAGAGGTTGAGAAGCAATTGGAGGCAGCATCTAGCTTGCAGGCACAAAACCTGGTCTGTCAAAATACATTTATAGAGGTGGGAGTAGGAGACTATGGGAGGTCAGTGGGGATTGTGTACTATAGCTGTTCCAGACCAGCAGGCACTTTGGCTAGGCTTCTGTCAAGACCCATTGCATTTAAATAAAGTGTCAGTTAGAGTCTCTGCCTACAGACTAGGTGGCATCCACGGACCTATTTAACAGCATGTTGTAAAATAGGCAGGTTATTTGAGAGCCATGATTGCCAACGTCTGGAAAAGACAAGGCTTCTTAGAAGGGAGCAATATCCATTCTACTACATTGGGAAATGCAAAATGTCACAGACATTCTTGAGGAGAGCAGATTTAGTGTGAAATGTACGTACATGTAGCTATTGAAGTTTATTTTGCCTTGTGAGTCTTTAGTTTCACCTCGTGAATTCATATAGAAAACAAACAACATTTATGTGCATTTAAGGCTAAGTTCACCCTAGAAATTTCACTGTTTCAATAAAAGGAGTTAAATTTGAACAGCATTTTAAAAAAGGAATGAGCAAAATCAGTCAAAGAATTAGAAAATTACACTCATTTTACACTCATTTCTAATAAACTACTCTCAGTTCTGCAAATTGGCAACACTGATGACATATGCGAGCAGGTCTCCATTTACTTTGTACATAAAATTTCACATTTTTTCAATTTTCCTGGAAGTTACACATTTTCTAACCCCCATAGTCAATGTATGTTCAGAAGAATTGCCTTTTACATAACATACTTTGACTATGGGGTAAGAAAATGTGTAACTTCCATGAAAATTGAGAAAATGTGAAATTTCATGTACAAAGTGAATGGAGACCTGCTCGCATATGATGTCATCAGTGTTGCCAATTTGCAGAGCCGAGAGTACTTTACTAGAAAATGTAAATGAGTGTAATTTTCTTATTCTTTGACCGATTTTACTCATTTCTTTTTTTAAAATGCTGTTCAAATTTAACTCCTTTTATTGAAATAATGAAACTTCTAGGGTGGACTTTCCCTTTAATAGATGAATGAAAACCTGTTCTGTGATTATTGCAGGATAATATCACACTTCAGCATGGAATTCTTTTGGGGGGTTATTTTAGGGGGGATGTTTTTCCACCTTGTGCATGTACATGTTTAAGCATTGGCATAGAAGATTATTGCCATCACTTTCTCTTTGTGTTTTTTTTTTCAGATGTTGATATAATGAATGCTGATTCCACCAAACTGCTGAGAGTGACGAGCTTAAAAACATACCTTTTGGTGAGTATCATTGGATATAGAATATGATAGAACCTTTGGAACTGTTTTGCTTTTATTGGAGTATGATCACATATATGATATGATTGTAGTTATGTACCAAAATATGAGACAGACACTACAAAAATAAAGACAGTTAATTGGTCTTTGTAGGCAGGTGGTCTTTATAATAATAATAATGATAATAATGATAATGATGATGATGATGATGATGATGATGATGATAATATAATGATAATGGTAATGATAACTATAGTAATAACACCAACAACAACAGCAACAACAGCAACTCCAACAACTCATTCTCATATAGCACATTTTAGTACCGCATGAACTTTCTGTGCACTTTACAACTCATGTTTTCAGTCTTTCAAAACATTTTTACAGGTCTCCTTTAAAGGGGGTACCCAATGCTGAGACATGTTAGTTCATTTAAAAGAGCATGATTTTATTAGCAGAAAATCATCTGCCTAAAGTTTTTTAAAAAGTCGTGTTACCAAGGAAACCCTCACATGTGGGAAGATTTCAGGATATTTTTGACCCCTCAGCTGTGACCCAGTTTCAACTGGGTACCCACTTTGACGTCAAAGTGGGTACCTTGTCGCGCAATTCTAGCAAAATGCGCGCAAAGTATAATACATTTTGTACAGTCTAGGGCGCAGCACAACTGCAATGTGTGAAGCTGGTTACCCACTTTTAAGTCATACCTCATACTCAAATTTTGGGGTCAACTCTTGACTATTTATGAGAAAATTAGCCAAAATGCATTGATTTCGATTGAAATCATCAAATTTTTAATGTCATTTTTCATAGAATTCTATCCTCGATCATATATCAAAAAAAATTTTACCATTGTGTAATCACTTTAACATGAGTTACAGTGCAAAGCACTATTTGAAGGGAAACAAAAGGCACAGTCTTCTGGGCTGTGTTTCATGAAACTGTCATAAGTCTAACTTCATGGACATCCCATTGAAACGTGTGTTAACTCTACAACACACGTTCCTATGGGATGACCGAGAAGTTAAGACTTATGATGGTTTCATGAAACAGCCCCCAGGTGTTTGAAGGTTGAACTGCTTTTATGGCAGGTTAATGAAAGGTGCGTGCAAGTTGGTGTGGAGCTACAGCGAGGTCATTCACTATACGATGAAGAGGAGATCCTGTTCTGGGCTGGATGGATCATGGAAACCATTGCCTTACGCAAACCTCGCTCCACATCCATAGGGTCAACAGGGTCGACATCGTCATCGAGATCGTCATCACCTCCATCTTCAAGGTCATCTTCACCACCCCCACCCAGGAAAATGTCTCCAACACCATTGTCGACTTCCCAACAGCAACTGAACAGCAGTCTGTCGAGGTAAGATTTCATGATGTCATGTATATCGTATCAGGACAACTCCCCCGGAGGACAACTCCCCCGGGGACGACTCCCACCTGACAACTCCCCCGGAGGACAGCTCCCCCGGAGGACAGCTCCACTGCAGGACAACTCCCCCGGAGGACGGGTCCCCCGGAGGACGGGTCCCCCGGAGGACATCTCCCCCGGAGGACAACTCCCCCGCAGGACAACTCCCCCGCAGGACAACTCCCCCCGAGGACAACTCCCCCCGAGGACAACTCCCCCAAGGACAACTCCCCCGGAGGACAACTCCCCCGAGGACAACTCCCCCGGAGCACAACTCCCCGGGGGATGACTCCCATCACCCAACTCCCCCGGAAGATACCCCCCCCCCCTTTATGCACAAAATTACGCATGAAATTTTGTTTTTGTGACAACGCCTTGCTCGTGAGGAACTGTAAAATAAATCTTTCATTTTTGTCTCGCCCACCGGAGGTGAAGGCGAGACTAAGGGATCCAAATGTCGTCCGTCCGTCGTCCGTCCGTCGTCCGTCCGTCGTCCGTCCGTCGTCCGTCCGTCGTCCGTCCGTCGTCCGTCCGTCGTCCGTCCGTCCGTCACAAACGTTATGAAAGATAACTTGGCAACCGTGACTCACTTTTCAACCAAACTTGGGTTGTAGATGCACTAAGGGGACCTGCATGTTATGGTCCAGTCAGAGGTCACATGGTAAGGTCAAAGGTCATTTCAGGTCAAACGTTAAAGTTTACGTGCAAGACTCTCTTATGACACAAAACTCTGCAACCGTGACTCACTTTTCAACCAAACTTGGGTTGTAGATGCCCTAAGCGGACCTGCATGTTATGCTCTAGTCAGAGGTCACATGGTAAGGTCAAAGGTCATTTTAGGTCAAACGTTAAAATTTACGTGCAAGACTCTCTTATGACACAAAACTCTGCAACTGTGTGACACTGTTCAATCAAACTTGGGTTGTAGATGCACTAAGGGGACCTGCATCTTATTGTCCAGTCAGAGGTCACATGGTAAGGTCAAAGGTCATTTCAGGTCAAATGTTAAAGTTGACGTGCAAGACTCTCTTATCACACATAACTTTGCAACCGTGACTCACTTTTCAACCAAACTTGGGTTGTAGATGCACTGAGGGGACCTGCATGTTATGGTCCAGTCAGAGGTCACATGGTAAGGTCAAAGGTCATTTCAGGTCAAACGTTGAAGTTTACGTGCAAGACTCTCTTATGACTCAAAACTCTGCAACCGTGTGACACTTATCTATCAAACTTGGGTTGTCGATGCACTAAGGGGACCTGCATGTTATGGTCCAGTCATAGGTCACATGGTAAGGTCAAAGGTCATTTCAGGTCAAACATTAAAGTTTACGTGCAAGACTCTCTTATGACACAAAACTCTGCAACCGTGTGACACTTATCTATCAAACTTGGGTTGTAGATGCACTAAGGGGACCTGCATGTTATGGTCCAGTCAGAGGTCACATGGTCAGGTCAAAGGTCATTACAGGTCAAACGTTGAACGGTTAAAGTTTACGTGCAAGACTCTCTTATGACACAAAACTTTGCAACCGTGTCACACTTTTCAGTCAAACTTGGGTTGCAGATCACTAAGGGGAAGTGCATGTTATCATTCTGTTGGACTTCACATGATAAGGTGAAAGGTCATTGGAGGTCATATGTTACAGATGTTTTCAAATTCTTGAATTTGCTTTTCCTCTGTCATTTCTTGTTTCAAACGTTAAAGTTTACCTGCAAGACTCTCTTATGACACATAACTTGGCACATGTTGCTGCAGTAGCAAGCAAATTTGGATGATAGATTCACTAGGGGTACATTCATGCTGTTGTGCCATCAGGTCACATGGTAAGGTTAAAGGTCATTTTAGGTCAAACATTAAAGTTTACCTGCAAGACTTTCTTGTGAATCAAACTTGGTTAGGGATGTACTTGGGGAAACTTTCGTGTTATTTAGTCACGGGTGGGCGAGACACAATCTTGCTATTGGCTTGTTATAAATCAAACTTAAGTAATTCATCCATTTTTTTTGTTTTTATTACAACTCTCCCGGAGGAGAACAGCTCCTCGGAGATGACAAACGGGGGTGGGCGAGGGGTAGAGGGTTGCTATTCGTTTAATAAGGTATTAGGTAATTTTTCGCTCTAATTGCAAATTTTTTGGAAAAATATCCACTCTTTTGCTCCCATTTTTGCTCCACAGTACACATTCAAGAAAATAAAAACTCTAGTAACTAGTGCATTGTGAGTATTTGAGCCAGGCACTATATTTTACCTAAAGCCGAGATATGGGTGAAAAGCTTTAGAAGGATGGAAAGGATGAAACAGGGTAGAAGAAATCTGAAGAAATGGAATGGGTGAGAATTCAAAGTGTAATTCTGTTCTTACTGATTGGCACAAAATGATAAGATGACCGACTTGAGATTTTCCCCCCTCCTTACCAGTTATCACCATGATCACTGCAGTCATCATTTTCCCATCTGCGTTTCCATCCTAGGTCAGCGTACTTATTTTCTTTGATTTTTGCAGCAGCTCTCTCCTGATCATCTTCGTTGTCATGTAATTCTCCTCCTCATCATCAGTTCATCACAGTCAGTTTCAAACAATAGCCGCAATTATATCTGAATTGTAGCTGTTTAAATTACTAAAGGCACACACCCCCTCAATAATATTTTTCAATTTTTTTCAGATTTTATCAAAATAAATTAACATTTGAAATTATTCTTCATATAGCTTTTCTCTGACACATCTAACTAACAAAAACAAATATCAACGAAATTATGAAATCAGTTATTAAGATAGTTACTGAGACAACAAACAATACAGGAGGCGTTCACAAAGTGCCCATGCAGTGTAGTCTTTAGTGGTGTAGATACAGGGGCTTCAGTATCGTGCGGGCTGTGTGTGTGTTGTGTGTGTGTGTGTGTGTGGGGGGGGGAGAATAGGTGATGACCCGCCACATTTCGAAGTTTGGAAGTTGGTGTAGTATAAACGCATATACAAAAATACATCTATGGGGCAATCCCGGCCCCCCAAATGAGAACCTTTAAGATTATGGCATAATGTTCGGAGGGTTGGGCCTGGATGATTACATTAGAAGACGAAGTGATGGATCGAAACGACAATATATAAAAAAAAATAAGAAGAAGAACAAATACATAAAACCTCTGGGTTTCAGGTCAGCTGAATGCAGATATTCTAAGTAAGAAAAATGATTAATTTCATCAGCGAATTTAGATATCAAAGCTCAATATGTGTCCAAATTTGTCAAATCATAAGAATCTAACGATGACTTTTCCTTTTTGTTTATCTTCTACTCTTGAATGAGGTACTTTATTATTAATGTTCTCATGTGGTTTCAGCGCAAAGAATGATACTCGCACATGCTCGCTGGACGCTAAATACGTAGAAGCATAAGTCCTTTAACAAAAATGAAATTAACATGCATTCAATATAAAATTCCGTTAAGGTTTTCTTTTCATTTATAGTCAGTGAGTTTAACAAAGGGGCGGATACCGGATCTCGGATCCCGGATCTGAGGGGTCGACCGCTTCCCTAAAAAGTAAGATTTTTATATGATATCTTGCCTGAAAATTGTGCATTTCGATTTTTAAAAAAAGGAACGGGACCCAATCACGGCTGCTGATCGAGCAAAGTGACTTCTATTCTTAAGCTTGATTGTAGGCCATCTCCCCCTTTTCCTGAAGACTACGACTAGATACACCATTCTCTACTTTTGTAGCTTCCTACTTAGGTTCCTCACTTTCCTTTCTTCATTTTATTCCTCTCTTTTCTCTCTTCTCATGATCAGATTTGGTTCCGATGGGAGTGTGCCGCTGAAGCTGTCAAACCTAACACCCTTGGGCGGAAAAGCGTACCCATTACTAGAGTTTTTATTTTCTTGAATGTGTACTTTGGCGCAAAAATGGGAGCAAAAGGGTGGGTTTTTTTTTTTTAAAGTTAGCAATTAGAGCGACAAATGACCTAATACCTTATTAAACGAATAGCAACCCTCTACCCTCGCCCATCCCCGTTTGTCATCCCCGAGGAGCTGTTCTCCTCCGGGAGAGTTGTAATAAAAACAAAAAATACTGGATTAATTAATTAAGTTTGATTTATAAAAAGGAAAGATTTATTTTACAGTTCCTCACGAGCAAGGCTTTGTCACAAAAACTAAATTTCATGCGTAATTTTGTCCATAAAGGGGGGGGGGGGGTGTCCTCCGGGGGAGTTGTGTGATGGAAGTCATCCCCTGGGGAGTTGTCCTCGGGGGGAGTCGTCCTCCGGGGGAGTCGTCCTCGGGGGGAGTTGTCCTCCGGGGGAGTTGTCCGCGGGGGAGTTGTCCTCCGGGGGAGTTGTCCTCCGGGGGAGTTGTCCACCGGGGGAGTTGTCTTCGGGGAGTAGTCCTCCGGGGGAGTTGTCCTCAGGGGGAGATGTCCTCCAGGGGACCCGTCCTGCGGGGGAGTCGTCCTCCGGGGGAGTTGTCCTCTGGGGGAGTTGCCCTCCGGGGGAGCTGTCCTCCGGGGAAGTTGTCAGGTGGGAGTTGTCCCCGGGGGAGTTGTCCTCCGGGGGAGTAGTCCTAGAACCCATGTATATGTATAAGAGTGATTGCGTAATGATCATGGGATACACAAAGACAAATTGCATTTTCGAGCTATTTTCGGCAAGCATGAATTCTGGAACTTGTAGAAATATTAGCGGGATTTCATATGCATTGAAACATCAAATCAAATCTCACATTTTTGCAAGTGAGTAAATGTGCAGCACGAATTTAAGAACCCGCGAATATGCTCTTGAGTTCCTCAGTGCAAGAATTTAATCACGCGAAAATAACAGTGTTTAATAAGCGCTATATAAATTGTATTATTATTTTTTTCATTATTACAGTAAACCTGTCATTTTCTTTCACCAGATCTGAATTGGAGTCATGGCAACACTTCAACTTACCTGTTGACCTTGACCTGAACCTATCTGACCTTTCGTGTCAGGTCAACTGTCAGGAGGTACCTCAGTGTGCTGTGAGATTAGCAACGCTTCATGGAAGCTGGAGTGTTACATCTGATGCTGGGAAGGCAGTGCAGAAACCATTTGCCTACATAAGGTAAATGCTAGGAATATTTCATGCATTGATAGGTATTTTTGATCGTTTGCATTGTAATATTCATGAGAGCTTCACTTTAACATGTTGTTGATCTTATTTTGTTGAACATTTGATTTTACCTGAGTACTAATAGGGAAGCATATATTATGCACTTGTAGGTGACTTACCCCTTTTGATTTTTTAAAAATCTTATCCCATCTAAGAGACTAGGTTATGGAGTGGAGGACTTATACCCTACCCAAGGAACAGTAGTGCACTGATTTGGTCAGGACCCCAGAATACTATGCGTCTATCAAAGATTATTTCTCCAGCTGCAGAGCTGTTTGCTTTCATCTGCAAGTTATTGTTCTATTGCTAGATTAATATAACTGCAGAATTGTATATTTTTCATATAAAAAAAGCCCATCCACTTCAACTTCATTTTTAAAAATGGCATTACATGTTTCCTTCATCTCTTCCATATCTTTTCATATATATTTCCTTGAGAAAAAACAAACAAACAGTCCTTTCATGTTGTTTCAGAGTGCAGTAATTTTTTTTGTTTCATATCATTTCTCCTTTCTTTTTCCAGAGGGAGTATGCACAGTGAACAACTCTACCTGCTGGTCGGGGAGTCTGTGCGCACCCCTTCTGGGGCAATGCTTCCAACCAGACATGTATGGGGAACTGTGTGTGCAATAGAAGCTCTTGATGCTAAGGTATCTTATATTTTGCTTTATTTCATTGGTTTATTCTTCCTAAAAAATAATTGCAGGGTTCTTAGAGAGATTAAGCCTGTTGAATACTATGCCCAAGATAACTCAGACTAGGTTTATACAGTGGCGGCACCAGGATTGTTGAAGTGGGGGGGGGGCAAATGGAGGGCAAAAGAAAATGTTGGGGGTGGGCAGGGGCAGTCAATTTTTTTTTTTTTGCGTGTATGGAAAAATCGAGCGTGAAGCGTGAGTTTTAGTCGCCGGCGTAAATCCACTTTGAGGAGTGGGGGGGGGGATAATTGAATTTTTTGGGTTATTTTTTTTTCCTCTTATAAACATTTTAATATAAATTTTGCGAGTGAGCGAACAAAAAATAACCGCTTTCTTGGTTTTTAATCGTATTTTCAAATAAATATCTTGAAATATGACGAGCGAGCGAAGCGAGCAAGCCAAAAATGGCTACTTTTCTTGTTTTTAATCGCATTTTAGAAAAGAAATTTTTAAATATGACGAGCGAGCGAAGCGAGCGAGCCAAAAATAACCCCTTTTTTGTTTTCAATCGAAGGTTTGAAGAGCGGAAAATGGTATTTTAGAGCACTTCACAGCTTGAATATGATGCTTATGACAACATCTACTTATTTACAAATTACTGTATAATTTTCCTTTTCAGTCCTCAAAATTTTTTGGGGGGCAACTGGGGGGGGGCAAAGCTTCTGAGTGGGGGGGCAAATGCCCCCCCCATGCCCCCCCCCCCCCCCTTGGTGCCGCCACTGGGTTTATAGAAAATGCATGTTAAACCAAAATCAAATTGTTCTCAACAGGTTAATACTGATCATTATATCTTGTGTAAATGTGACTTTATTATTCTTTTTTGTATTTGTTTTCTCTCTCCCTCTCTCAACATCTAAGCAAAATAACCTGCATTGATGTAAAACTTTAAAAAGTACTAGTCTGTCATTTTAACTCACCAAATCCGGCATTCTTGATTATTTATACTGATTGCAGATTCATGTGCATGTTTTTACTTTTAGGAGGTGTGATGAAAAATGTTTTGTTACTTCATCTAAATGATTACAGTATCTAGTGCTGGATAATAATGCTTTTCATTTACATTCATGACAATTAAAATTAACAAACATGTTTCTGCGGTGTCTTCTCAATATTTTTTTTTTGTCATTTTCAATCTTCAGATGGATCTGTCTCCACTCCTTGTAGACGTGGAGTGCTCCTTGCACTCGCTCCAGCTGGAGAGCTGCCCCTCCCTCCACCTCATCATCCAGCACGTCCTCAAAACCATGGTGGACCTCAGGGGGGCGTCGCCGCACCCCTCCTCCCGTCGGAGGAAGGTCAAGGTAGACCCTACCATGGGCAGGGCACGTAGGAAGCACAGGTTTGCCCTGAGGTTGGATGACTTCAATGCCTTCATCACCAGCTCTATCAAAGGTGAGGAACTTTCTCCACAGGTGTCAGACTGGGTCATGGGACTGTTAAAGGCCCCTTTCTCCTTTTTTTTTATTTTTTAGGGGGAGGGGATGTATTAAAAGCTTGTCAGGTTCAGAGGGCCAGAGAGATGAAAAGGTTAGATTCGATGCCTTCATCACCAGCTCTATCAAAGGTGAGGAACTTTCTCCGCAGGTGTCAGACTGGGTCATGGGACTGTTAAAGGCCCCTTTCTCCTTTTTTTTTATTTTTTAGGGGGAGGGGATGTATTAAAAGCTTGTCAGGTTCAGAGGGCCAGAGAGATGAAAAGGTTAGATTCGATGCCTTCATCACCAGCTCTATCAAAGGCAAGTAACTTTCTCCACAGGTGTCAAACTGGGTCAAGGGACTGTTAAGGGCTCCTTACTCTTATTTTGTTATTTTGGGGGTATATTAAGAGCTTGACAGAGGGCCAGAGAAATAAAAGGAGGTTGGATGCCTTCAAGGCTTTCGTAACCATCTCCATCAAAGGTGAAGAAGTTTCTCCACAGGGGATGTCTCAAAGTGGGTTAAGGGGCTGTTAAGGGCTCCTTTCCCTTGGGGAGGGGGGTTGTATTATGAGCTTGCCAGGTTTAGAGGGCCAGAAAGATGGAAAGGCTGGATGACCTCATTGCCTTCGCCACCAGCTCTATCAAAGGTGAGGACTCTGTTCACAGATGTCCAAAGTCAAACTAGCGTGTACTTTCTGTTTCAACTTAACCGGAATCAAATTCCCTCACGGCGTATGTTTACTTAATATCAAGAGGTATGTGACCACCAAGATATTTTGAAGCAAAGATTACTTTTTTGAATGATATGATTTGCTTTAGAGATTGACTGTCAGATGTTCAAACTTTTGTTTCTTTTTCTATTTTTTTCCTTTTGTTTCTGTATTTGTGGGGGATAAGGGCTGGGGATATGTAGTGTATTTTTGGTACAAGAATGGAAACATATCTCTGTGATAATTATTAACTGATTAGTTTTACCTGTTCTTCCTAGATATTTTCATACTACTACTATGTATGGTTGCATAAAATTCATGTTTTGTACCATGTTGTGATTCTACACAGAGAGTCTCCTGTTACACGTAGACATGATTGAGATGACCTCTGGTACCACCGAGTCCATGTCAGCGGTAGATGGTATCAAGTTCCTCATCACCAAAAAGGAAACCAAGGTGAGATATTCCACTCTTTGCTCCTATGGTTAATGCCATAAAGTGTACTGTCGGTGTCAACCCGGGCTTTACACTTTGTATTCGACTTGTGCACTTTCACATCACGCCTCTGATCCAGTCCTCATTTGACCATTCACAGATCACAATTCAGATGAAGCATCACAAAGTAAATCGAGTTCAATGACCTTTTATTCTTTTGAACTGCATTACATAATTCCATCATCCCAGAATTACAAAATGTGAATCAAGGAGGAAGAAGGTTGAGAAATTGTACATCTTCCCTGGGTCCTAACTCTATGCCTGTCAATGGAAAACTTTTCGCTGTCCAACAAATTGATTTCACCCCTTTCCCAATTATAGCACGAGATGGCGCTATTTGATTAGATCGGCACTGAACATGTACCAATCACCAAAACACATTTTGCTCTAGATGTTAAGGATTCATTGTTACTGCATTGAGCTTTAAATATTACTTCTGTAAAGAGATATTGTGAGTTCAAATATACTTTCAAGTATAAAAGTCATAGGTCTGGTAGACTAGTTGATGTATGCGCATACTAAGGTATGTGTATGGGTGTTCTACAAAATCAAACAGCCATTTGATTCCCCAAACGCCCTAGTTACCGTAATTACCATTGTATAAACCACACTTTTGTGGAAAGGAAGATATAAGAGCAGCTGTCGCTGGGATAATCGGAGAGAATGTGGATTGAATTACAGATCTCTTCCTTTTCTTTTTTTCACTGGTATTTAGTTTACTAAATCCTTTCATTCTGTGTCTAATTTTCCATTGTGTTTGGAAATATGAAATGTTGTTCAGGGTGGGAGAGAAAGGGCTTATGTGTGTGTTTGGTTTTTTTTTCACCGAGAGGGTAAAAAATTGGGGATGCGATTAATACACGGTGCGGTTTATACAACGGTAACTACGGTATGTAGTCTTATGTTATCTTTACTTTCTTCAAACTCTATTACCCTTAATCTCTAGAATGCCAGTTTGAGTTTTTGTTGGGTTATTTCACCTGTACTGTCTGTAGGCAAATTATTTTTATCTGGTGGTTGGTACACTATTTTTAAAAAGTGTAGCCAGGATGTCTCAGTAATTTAGCAACATGAATTAAGTGCTTTTCAGTGATAGCCAATGAAAGCCTTTGGGTGATGATATCTGTATTTTACCTGATTGCTTGTAAGGCAAATATATGCTTGTAGATGAGCAACCATGGGACACATACATGAAGGTGAAAGTTTTGTCAGGGAAACTTGGTAGTGGAGGATTAATGACTGTAACCCGAAGGTGTGTGTGTGTGTGAAGTTTATCAAGTGTTTTTGAAACCCCTCTCTATCTGAGCCATCATTCCCCCTCATAGTAAAGATCTTACATTTTGAAGGGGTTTTTTTATGCCTCCGCCCACCGTAGGTGGTTGCCGGAGGCACGTTTTCGGGTCGTCCGTCCGTCCGTCCGTCCGTCCCGTTTTCGTTCTCGCGATAACTTAAGAACCGTTTGACAGATCAACTTCAAACTTGGCTCATGTATGCATATGGGAGGGACAATGATCTGATTAGATTTTGGAGTCTCAAGGTCCAAGGTCAAGGTCATAGAGGTAATAATACACATAAAAATGGCTCGTTCTCGCGATAACTTAAGAACCATTTGACAGATTGACTTCAAACTTGGCTCATGTATGCACATGGAAGGGACAATGATCTGATTAGATTTTGGGGTCGCAAGGTCAAAGGTCAAAGGTCATAGAGGTCATTATGTACATAGAAATGGTTCGTTTTCACCATAACTCAACAACCATTTGACCGATCAATCTCAAACTTGGCTCATGTATGCATATGGGAGGGACAATGATCTGATTAGATTTTGGAGTCTCAAGGTCCAAGGTCAAGGTCATAGAGGTAATAATACACTTAAAAATGGCTCGTTCTCACAATAACTTAAGAACCATTTGACCGATCAACCTCAAACTTGGCACAGGTATGCATATGGGAGGGACAATGATCTGATTAGATTTTGGAGTCTCAAGGTCAAAGGTCAAAGGTCATAGAGGTCATTATGTACATAGAAATGGTTTGTTCTTGTGATAACTCAGTAACCATTTGATTTGACAGTTCAACAAACTTGGCTCATGTATGCATATGGAAAGGGTAATGCTCTCATTAGATTTGGTGGTCACAAGGTCAAAGGTCAAGGTCAATGATGTCATTGTATAAATAAAAATAAATCAAGATGAAGTGCCATTTTTTTCTGATTTGGCAATGGCGGAGGCATAAAGTTCGACCACGCGTGGTCGAAGATTCATCTAGTTTTTGAATTTTTTTTGTTTAAGATGTGTTGTTGTACACAATTTTAGATTTCGAGTAATTGATGTTGAATGTGTCTTTGGATGATTTTGTTTTGTGTGTACCACCAGGTTCTCAATTGTCCAAAGTATGCCAAGCTGCCAGAGGGTTTGCTACAAGTGAAGGAAGTCTCGACGCAGTATGCAGCTGCTGAAAAGGTAGTGTATCTCCCTTCCTCATTTACAGATAGTTTCTTAGCTTTGTTAATATGGTAGTCATTGGTAAAATGCATTTTCTCCCTTTTGGGGTGCGGGGGGGTGGGGGGGGGGAGTGGGGGGAGAAGGGATGGTATTACATGTACGTCTGAAGATTATGCTCTTTGCTTTGAAATATATGTTCCCTGTTAATTCATAAGATGTTTTCAGTTGTCATTGTAAGCTGAAATATCCAAGTATAACAGAAAGTACAATATTTTACATTTTGATATGGGTTTGTGTGGCCAGTGGTAGAGAACAGTGGTTTCAATTCTTGATACATACTCCATGCATTTCTCTTCCTTGCAATTTAAGAATCTGACAGTGAAACTTCCAGAAGGAATCCGAGCATCATGGGATACATCAAGTCACATGACTATCTTTCATCACGTCAAAGAGCTGCTGGCATTTGCTAATGAACTCAAAGGTACATGTTCATGTCATTGTTGTAATGGAAAATATGAATTCATTTGTGCGAACTGATGTACAGTTATTTTTTTGGTATTACTGTTTACATTGTGTTTCCATTTTTTAAATTTTCAATAAATGGTAAAAATTTTGGGCTGTCTGTATCTGCAAACTCATGTAGCTTGTATATTGATTTCTTCTTAACCGGTTGCCTACTGGAACTGGGTGACACTTGTATTAAGTCTATGGGAGTTTCGGAATTCAGTTGTCAACAGGTACAGAGGTGTTATATTTTTTTTCTTAGATAAAATTACCTCTTGCAATTTTATATAAATGATATGCGTTTTTACTACCTTGGTATATGATATTTTATAGTAACCTGCACAACTCTCTTTATTCTTTAATGTCCTATTTCGGAATCCACTCAATAGTTGAAGTGCAGTTAATGGCCAGGCTTGTTGAAATTGCTCGATGCAATTACACTCAGTATTTTAGCAAAAAGAATTCTTGACATCCTTTTCTTTTGACAACTTGATCCCAAAATTACAGTTGGTTACTTCAATTGAAATATCTTTACTTTCCCATTTGCATATGTTTTCATTTTTTTCTTTTATGTCGAATTTCTAGGAACTTTGCAAGGTGGAGGTGACACTGGAGTATCTAACCTAGAGCCCTCGGCATCGTCATCCTCTTCACCTTCCTCATCATCAGGCATCAACGCTGTGGTCGAAGTCAGACTCGTGGAGTTTCACTACAGGCTTTCCTCAAAGCACGAGTATGTCATTGTGTAGAATTGAGAAAATTAGCACTGTATTGCCAAACATGCTGGTTACTTATCAATTGGAAGAGAGAGAAACATCTGTTACAGTGAATTTGTTTATGGAAATGACACTTTTAATCTTCCCACCACAACATGTCAAATACTGGATTTTCAAATACAATGCTGATGATGTAGCCAGTCATAATTTACGTGAATGCAAAAACGGTAATCAGAACCATCATTCAAGACAAGTCTGTGAATTAAAACACTTGTTATATCCTCACAGATTGTGTAAAGCTCTTAACATTGCCATATTGTTCTGTATCACAAAGGCCCAGGGAAATGTAAAAAGCAGACGAAACTTGATATTAAACAAAAGCTGTGAAAAACCTGATGATCCATTTTCACAAAACACTTCTCAAATTACCATTTTGTTGTAGTCGGTCTAAAGCTTATGGTAATCGATTTCACAATCCATGTCTCGAAATCATTACTATTAAACCATAATTGGTATTACCTCCAACATTGCATGCTTATTTTCTCACTTCGGCCGACAGCCAGACAATATACATAACAGAGATATGTTTATGTATCATCTTTATTTAATATCAATAAAGAAGCGGTTAACAGACCCTGGTCTATGCAGTGCAGTTACAGTAGCTACAAGCATAGTCAAAGAACATTTGGCTTTTGTACACTGCTACATAGACATATTATAAATGTGTGTAATCCTGTAATCGTTAAGCATTATGCCTCACAAAGATTAGGGATAGCTGTACATGTTCTAATGACAAAATTTTATTGGCTCTTTGCAGGAACTTCGTGCAAGCTAAGGAGCTGTATCTGGTGAAAGAGGGCGCCACAGTTCTCAAGGTCACATCCACAGAGGTCATTCTTGGCTTTGATGATCATCATCTCTTTGTTGTCAAGGTGAACTTTTCTCCTTCAAATGATTTCAGTCCTCCTGAAGAAAGGGTGATTTCTAATGAATTTGCGAATGCCTTTTTTTAATCACTTACCAGACAGTATTTTCTGAAATACAAATATTCAGAAGCCCCCCAAAATGCTGCTGCAAAATACGATGTGTCACATACGGGCATGAATTTACAAAGGGTTTTAAACCATGGGTAAGGTTAAAACCTCCATAAGCGTACTAAAATAAATGTAAATAAACGCACATTGTCCATGCGCACATAAAGAAAACACATAATTGGACTGGATTATGTGGGCACAATGGGTTTAAACCACCCCACGGTTTAAACTTCTTTTGTGAATTTAGACCACTATTGGATGTAAAGGATATTGTTGTACACAGCTATGCAGTTGTGCTGCCACATTTTTTGAGGTGGGTTCCCATGGCATACCTCGACATAGTGTCATATTCAATTCAATTTGATTCAATTTATTTATTCGTCCATGTCAGAATAAAAATGGATATTTTACATGGGATTTTTGTTTTTAATACAAAACACATTCAAGAGCACGAAGGCAAACATCTGTGGTGACCATGGTTAACAATTATGATAGCTAACATACTATACAAAACATGCAAAGAATTCAAGTGTAATGAGAAGGAGACAAAGAGAAGGAGTGTAAGAGAAGAAGAGGAGAAGAGAGACGAGTATATAGCGAAAGGACTAAGTGAGAACAAGAAGAAGTACATGAAGGGAAGAAAGAGGAAGAGAGATTGCAAGGGAGAGCATGGAGAGGGAGAGAAAGAAAGAGAGAGAGAGAGAGAGATGAGATACAAATCTAAAAACTAGACTATGCTAAGAGAGAGGATGGAAAAGTAGAGGAAAGCAGATATATTCAGATGACAAATGAATCTTGGAAGTTAACATATTTGGATATTGTACATTGTAAATACATGTACATGTATAATATATTGGTAGGTTAGAGAAATCAATTTGGCTTACGTTTATTCTGCAAAATGATTACCTTGGGAAATTTAAAATGATCGAAATTTAAGATTTTCTTCAATTTTCTCTGTTTGATAGGCTGCATGCATCGAGAAGCTTGTAGACCATCCACAGCTACTGGAAGACAGGATGAGTTTCAGCCATCTAGAATCACCAACCAATAGAGCATGGTATGCTGTGAATACCTCTTTTCCCTTTTCTCTCTGACATTTCCTGCATTTTTGCTCTTCATCTTCTATTTCTGTTTACTCTTTCCATTTGTTATCTGTATTCTTTAACATGTGTTTTATGCTTCCATAGAATATAGTGATTTGTATTTCTTGATGATTACAAAGAGAGAGATGTAAATAGCTTACAAGGCAATGCATAGCCTATGAATAAAGTTATATTTTAAAGCACATTGAAGTTTTTTACATAATGTACTACACGAATGTAACATTATTATTATTATTTTGTTATTATTATTATTATTATTATTATTATTATTATTATTGTCATTATTGTTATTATTATCATTATTATTACTATTATTATTATTATTATTATTATTATTATTATTGTTATTATTGTTATTATTATCATTATTATTGTTATTATTATTATTATTATTATTATTATTATTATTATTATTATTGTTATTATTGTTATTATTATCATTATTATTATTGTTATTATTATTATTATTATTGTTATTATTGTTATTATTATCATTATTATTATTATTATTATTATTATTATTATTATTATTATGATTATTATTATTATTGTTATTATTATCATTATTATTATTATTATTATTATTATGATTATTATTATTGTTATTATTAATTATCATTATTTATTGTTATTATTATTATTATTACTATTATTATTGTTATTGTTATAGTTGTTATTGTTGTTGTTATTTTTAAAAGTCATTCATCACAAACTTGTTGTGTATAAAATTGTTATCATGTTTAATTTTTTAGGGGAATCTTCATGAGGTCGTTGGATATTGAGTTCCCCCATCAATATGACTTTGCAGACAACTACACAGAGGTAGGTTTACAGTATATAATATCAGAGCCCCGTTTCATAAAATTTTTTATCAATAACAAGTTGCAATAACTGTTATAAGCTACTGAAATCCAGGCATCTGATTGGCTGAGAGCAAATTTGTCATAGAAATGTGGCATTTGTTCCTGATAACAAGTTTTATGAAACGGGGCCCAGATATGCAGCTTCGAATTATCCTTTCTAATAACAGTTCTATTAGAATGGATTTATTATGAATTTACGACTAGATTGATGGCACGTAGACAATGGATATGGGGTTATTCTCCATATGTACCCTCCCATGAAAAGAATTTATTATTAGCAGTTATGATATGAGAAATAAACTGAGATGCTTTAAAAGATTCAGTAGTACATTGTATACTGTTAAGAGATTATATCAGTGAACTAAAAGTAATTTTCATTCATTACAGATTAATATTAATTGTATTATTAATACAAGTCTACCTGTAGATGTATGAACTGGTATATTGAAACCCACAAAAATAAATACATTTTTGTTGAATAAAGGTATTGTGGACATTCAGGTTTGTAGAAATAGAAACTTAGATTTCATTGACTTAAACTTTGACAGATTATCAACATCAGGAAATGGTTGAAGTTACTGCATCAGAAGAAGCGTGTTGGTGAGGAGAAGCTGTATGCTGACATTCTGATTAGAGCACAGGTAAGATATTCAACTCAGTTCAGTTCAATTCAGTGTAATTAAATTCAATTTAATTTATTTAACCTTTCTTTAAAAACAATTTACAATTTACAAGTAAATCACAATATACATAATGAAGGATAGGGCTCCCAAGAAGCAGAGATCTGCATGAAGTTGGGGCCATACAAGAACAATGAGAACAGCATAAACATAGCATGTGTCATTAATTTGTGACAAATATTCATTGATTGTTAAAAATCCGTTGACATAAATGATATTTATATGTTGATCACTTCTAGTATTCATATTTTTTTTGTTTCCTTTGTTAGTATGTAATACATAATTTACATTTCTTTTTATTGCTGAATTGTATTTTTGTCTAGAAATCAAACATTACATGACTATTAATGACAGCTGCCTGAAACTTAGGTTTCATTGTAAATTCTATCATTTGATTTAGAAACGAGAGAAAAAGTAAGATTATTTTCAATAATTTGATTTATATTTTTCTTTTTTTGAAATAAATTTGATAATTTAAGATAATTTCATTAATTTTCAGGTTGTCAAGCTGCAGATGAATGATGATCCGTTTGAGGTAAAGCTTGGGGATAACTACGAGGTGAGTACTGTGTCAAAAGATCCGCAAGACTTGAAAGAAAACAGAAAGTGGCATGGCGTAAAATGCGGTGGTTCGAATTTTGCAGCCAAAATTGTCTAGGGGGGGCCATGATGCCCCCTCCCCTTTCCTGCCCTATTGGGGTTAATAATCTCCAAGATGGTTGCTAGAATTTGTAAGCTTCACTGATTTCCTTAAAATTCATTGTCAGAAATCTTTGAAATGTGCAACGTAGGGTTGAGTCCCATGTCATTGAAGAAGTGAAACATTGATGTGCCCCAAATTTTGACAAAAGGAAGCAAGTAACAAAAGTGACATTTCTTGTAAAAGAGCAAAATGTGTCTGTCATTTATACTGACATCAGTGCAATACCATGATGTCTTGCCTAACATATCTCTTAGCAGGATGAGTGCTCATGTATAAAATTTGGCCTGGAAGAAGAGCACATTCAGTAAAATATGATAATATTTTGTTGATACGTATACATGTACTGTATGTCACTTGCTTCATTTGCCAAAGTAGGGCAGCGCAGTCTCAAGGACTTCATTTCATGGTTTCTTTGCATTTTCTATCTCATGATCTCCTCTGTAGCTAATCAAAGATGAGAGAGCAGAGAGTGAACATAGGAGAGAGCTCCTTGATAACAAGGTGGAAGGACTCAAGAGGAATCATGGACAGTTTTTACCAGGTATGGTAGCTTTGAATTAACAAAATCAAGCATAAAACGGTGAAGTTTTAATATAGACAAAGACAATGATGAAGGCCCGTCTCTCTTCTCTCTGTCTCTGTCTCTCTCCCTGCTTTCTTTGTCTGTTCTGTGATAACAGTGCTGTAATCCTGCTCTGATAAGGGATGGCTATTATAAACTCAAGTTCACTCTTGAGTGCAGCTACCTTGACTGAGAAAAAATTGGTTTCAAAAGATGGGGTCAGCTCTTGCCAGACGGAGAGTTTTTGTCATGCAAAGAGTTTGCGGACATACCAATACTCAAGAATGAATTTAGAACTCTTACCATTCTATCCCTGACAGCCAAAAAGATTGAGGAACTGTATATATCCCTGGAGAAGTAGAATATTGAGATCTTCCTGAAGCGATCCCAGAAGCTGTACACCTCAACGCCTCGGAGAAACTCCTCATGATTATAACATATGTATTTGTGGTTGTATCATTTTCTTGATTGTCTAGACAAAAACTTACCTCTCTGAAATATGTTTTCCCTGACAGCCAAGAAGATTGAGGAACTGTACATATCTCTGGAGAAGAAGAACATCGAGATCTTCCTGAAGCGATCCCAGAGGCTGTATGCCTCCACTCCTCGTCGAAAGGTCCTCATGACCTTGACCCTGACAGGAATAGAGATCAGCGCCCTCGCAGACGAATCCATGAACGGAAGAGAGAACATCCTACGACACCTGAAAGAGATTGATTGTGCAAGGTAAGAGTCTGGAGGTTCGTGACCCAATATTTACTCTCGGAACAGTTGCTCTGGGCCCTGTCTTATGAACAGTTGTGATGGACCGCAACTTGAAATCATTTGCAGCTCATATCCTTTTAGTTCAAAGTTGTGACCGATTTTCAAATTGCAGCTAATCCCAGTTAATATTATCTATTGTAAGATGAGACCCAGGGCTGGTATTGAATTCAATACTTTGATTAAGTAAAACGTTTACTAAGTATTTTACTTGGCTAAGAAATATGCTTAAGTTGTATTCAATTCAGTACTTTGAATTTTACTTTAGTAAGCCAACTTTAAGCCCAAATTCTTGCTGATAAGCATTGTGACGTCATATTTTCAATGCGCAATTAACATGTTCCATCAAATACACTCGAATAATGTATGATATAATTCAGCTCATGGTGACTGCGTATAAAAACCTATGCCTGCCGATCAATGAAAGGGTTATAGTGTAGGAATGTTGGTCAGTCGGTTTGTTGCAAATCTTCGGATCATACTACTTCCTCAGTTTTTGAGGAGTGCTCATGAAATTTGGCGCATACATTGGTCTTGTGGTGGAGAAGTGAAAGACATGTTTTGTTAATGTGTCGGAAATTGTGTTACCATGATAACGGCATTTATGCCAATGAATCAGCATTTTTTGAGCAATGGCCGGGAAATTTAGCCCACACCTTCAGTGATATTTCAAGTTCATTATATTTCCTCTGCAGTTCACCACCTTCAGATGACACAGAGTTCAGCACCCTGTGGTGTCGAATGGTGAGAGGCCATGTGAAGCAGTTCTCTCTGAAGCTAAGGGACTATCCATTGAATCTGTGGCAGATTGGTGACTGGCACTGGTGGGGCAAGCTGGTAGGAGCAGAGCAGTCTGGACCACCAAGGGGTAAGCACTGGGGCTAGTTTTAGGGTTTGTACTGTTTCTTGAGGATCATCTGTTGAACCTGTAGCAGATTGGTGACTGGCACTGGTGGGGCAAGCTGATAGGAGCAGAACAGTTGGCACCTTCAAGGGGTAGTCACTGGGGCTAGTTTTATGGTGGGTATTGGGGCGAATGTGGGGATTGTTTCTGGAGGATCATCTGTTGAACCTGTGGCAGATTTGTGACTGGCACTGGTGGGACAAGCTGGTAGCAGCAGAGCAGTCAGGACCTTCGAGGGGTAAGCAGGGGGGCTAGTTTTAGGGTGGGTATTGGGGCAAGTGTGGGGTGATTGTTTTGTCAAGGAGGGTCAAACAAATCTCACAAGTTTGAGGAACATCTGCTGACCTGTGGCAGTTTGGTGGCTGGGACTGATTGGGCAAACTAGTTGGAGCAGAACAGTCAGGCCCATGTAGGTGTTGATGATGGAGAAGCTAGAAGGTTTTTCTGGATAGGTAAACATATTTAAATTGGTCAAACTGGACTATTTTTTATTTGATCTTGCTTCAAGTGAACGGCTGTCAGATGATCTGGGTATTTGTAGAGCACAACTTGTTGCCTAATCAGAGGCCCTAATTAGGCTGAAACAAATGTTATTGTTTTATTAGTTTATTATTATATTATTCTTGATTATGAAAGTGTACTGCTCATTCGTGCCATGGCATATGCTAAGCCCATCTATTCATCCATAATAATAATGATAATGATGAATTACATTTCTAGAGCGCTTGATACAAATGTTTCTATGCTCTTTCCATGATGATTGGTAAAAAAAAAAAAAACAGAGAGTAAAATAATTAAAAAGTGTACATCATAAACTAGAAATTAAAAAACAACCTAAAACAAGGCGAATACAAATGGATTCACGATGAATGTATCGTAACGAAGTACAAATACATAAATACAAAAGTTATTTAGAAAAATCTACAACACTCAGTGATATTCTGAGAAACAATTACTAGTACATTGAATTTCTGAAACTAAAGGCAAAATCACGGTGTTATCTTCTTTACAGCGAAACGTGAGGGTGTGGTTGAGATTGATGAACCCTGGGAGGATGTGAAGGTCACTCGTAGTATGCCCCCTCTCAAGTTCTTCCATGATCTTACTACAGGTGAGCTCTTTCATTTATGTCATCATATACTTTGTTAAAGGAGAATGCAACCCAGACATCAGTCTGCTTCCAGTGAATGAAGAAGAACAGGAAGAATAAACAGTGAAAGTTTGAGGAAAAACGGACAATCTGTTTAAGAGTTATGAACTTTCAAAGTTTAAGTAAATCGTTATTATGGGGATCCTTGAATTGGCAACTTTACCAGCATCTGTGATGTCATTGTGGACAACTCTCCATTCATTTTGTACACAGAATTTAACATTTTATTTATTTCCAAGAAAAATAAAAATCCTTTTTGATTTATTGTTTGAGTATGACATGGGTATATCAGTTCTGCAAGCATTTTTAGAAGAATGATGTTGATTCCTGACTTGAGATTTTATACAAATCCATTTTGGGGGAAAAATTATGTACAAAATGAATTGAGAGTTGTCCACGATGACATCACAGATGCTGGCAAAGTTGCCAACTCACGGATTTCCATAATAGGGATTTACTGAACTTTTCAAAATTCATAACTCTTGAACAGATTATCTGATTTTGCTCAAATTTTCACTGTTTACACTTCTTGGTCATCTTTATTCACTAAGAGTACACTGATGCCTGGGTTGCATTCTCCTTTAAGTTGAGGTGAGGACAAAATCTAGTATGTTGTGTTTTGTTTTATATTTATTTCAATTATGAACTGACTGTTGTGTAACTGTAGAATGATATCAGTGATGGCAATGATATCAGGTGTATAACACTCAAGATATAAGTGAGAATTATGACATCAGGGGGTTGTTTCATAAAGCCGTTCGTAAAGTTGCAAATGGCTGTACAAATGACTCAAATGTGGCAAGCCAAATGGAATTCTCAATCATTATAAATCACATCAGCTACAGGTGAAATATGCCGACATAGATTTTGTTTACGAACATTGTTATTGCAAAGTATATTTTTTGCCACAATTTAATTGAGATTATTGGAAATGAAGTCAACTTTGTGAAAACATCTGGAAAAACTTTGAGCATCCCATTTGGCACTTCATATTCAAGTCGTTCATAATGACATGAGTAACTTTAATGAACAGCTTTATGAAACACCCCCAGGTATCACACAAGATGCTGAAGGCATTCTTATATGAAGCAGCCTTCAGCTAGGATGTCGATTTCAGCTTTCAACGAATTCTTTCTTACTTTTGAAGATTTATGTTACATCTTGTGATGTCTATGTGTAATTCCTGAACTTTTTCCCAATGTGCCCTGTATTGCAGCATACAAAACAGTGTTGATGGCATGTGTTTTTTTGTGTAATTGGTTTATAACAAATGTGCGGCAATTGGATACGATTATTTATATCTGGGACTGACCTTTAATGTAACCGTCGGAAAGAAGTGGCTCAGGTTCGAACTTGGGTCCGATCAGAGTCAATTTGTAAAGCAAAGACGAGGAACTGACCGCGGACCACTAGACCAACTCCAGCTCCCTTAGAATTGGACTTTATGAAATTTGCATGCATGCATGAATGTTCATATAGTTGTAGATGCCAAGCCTCATAATTTTATCCAAAGACAGTCTGCACTTAGACAATTTATAGGTAAATAGAAATATGTTTCTCCAATGTCAAGTTTATGAATTTCCCTTCACAATTATACATGTGCATGTAGATGCCACAGAGATGAGCATGGCATACGGTCCCAGCATGGAACCTGCCTGGGGTCAGGTCAACCTGGCCATGAACCTACTCAACCGACCTTCTGTTGACCCCAGCAAGCCCCTCCCCTTCTGGGATAAGGTCCGCCTACTCTTCCACGGCAGGCTTACAATCTCCCTGGAGCAGTGCAACATGATGTGGCTTACCACAAAGGATCCTTACAACACCACCGAGCAACTTGACTGGGAATGGAGGGACATCTACTTGGATTGGACAAATGGTGACTATACAGTTCTGAGAGGAAACTTGTCATACAATTTTGAGTTGCTGTAGTTGCTTCAGGTGGTGTAGTGGTCAAGGCTCATGCCTCTCATACAAGAGGTTATGGGTTCAATCCTCGCCCGAAGCTTACATCCTTGAACTAGGTGTTTGCTCACATGTATCCGTTGTGACGTAGGTGTATTAAATGGTCACTTGTCATTGCTGGGGTGATGATAATTGCAGGGCCAAAGAGTTGGGACCAGCAAAATTGTCATGTTATATTGGGAGTCTCATTATATCTTTGTTCTTATAGCAAGTTTGCTCTAAGAGCAAAGTTTACTCGTATAGCAAGTTTCTGCTATACAGTTTGTTTGTTTTTTGAAGAAAAAAAAAGTTTCCACTATACAGTATTTAAAGATTGAAAGTCTTTTCCAAATTGTTCATGTTTTAAAGTGCAGAGAAATTTAGGAAAATTTGTTTTTCTTCTTTTTGATTTCAGCTCACTTCTTGATCAAGGGTAGCCTGGACATCTTTGTGAGGACTGCATCTAAGTATGATGATGTCAGACTCATCCACTTGCCCAATTTCAGATGGGAGTGAGTTGGCTTCCATATTATCATTATCTTATTATCATTATTATTATTTATATTGTTTGTTTTGTAAATACTTGAAAAATGTAATGTAATGTAGAGAGTACCATATATTTGTCATGATGCCCACTGTGAATGAGGTGTATGCCTCAAAAAGGAGAAGTTGCCAGACAGGTGTCTTGTATTATGAAAAAAGGTATATACCTTCTTTTCTAATCTTTGCCACTTTCCACTTGTGCCTTGAATTTCCTGACTGATCCTGTCAAGAGATGAAGCTTGAGCTCAAAATGAATCAGATCATATGAAGAGTTTGAATGCAAAAACCAACATATCCCTTTTATTTTCAAAGTTAGATATTTGCAATTAAATATCAAGGAAAATAAAGAAAATAATACGATAATATATGCTACTTTTGACCATAACTTCCAACAATATACCTTTATATATAATGAGCAATATGTTTTGTACTATGTAGAGGTGACTTTACTTAAAAATTTTCACAAATGGCATTAATCTGTTTTTGGATGTAAACTCTTCATATTGATTTCCTGATAATTACACAACATTTGGACTGAGTAAAGTCATAACTATTACATCATGACATAGTACTTTGAATTTGAGTTCAGAATTGATGAAAAACACAACTTGTGATTATTAATTTTGCAGCATTGGCATTGAGTGGTTGACTAATGGAGACTGTAACGATCATCACAGCATCATGCCTTGTGCACCGGATAAAGTTCCGGCACATTCCATCACTCAGGTTAGTCATGGTACATGTATATGTTGCAGTAGCCTTTAGCAGAGCTGCCAATTAGTAGGATTTTATCCTATTTAGTAGGATTTTTAAGGGGAATATGGCACTGAATAGGATTTTTTCCCATCGAAATAGGATTTTTGAAACTTGTAAGAATGATTCTTTATACTGTTGGATGTTTCGAAATTTGAAACAAATAGGATTTGGGGCTTGATAATAGGATAAAAAGAAATAAAGAATAGGATTTCTATCCAATTGGGGTTAGCAGCTCTGCCTTAGGCACGGCAGCCTGCTAGCTCTTTTCATTTCTCTTTCCAGCTCTCTCTCCTCGAGACACAGAGGATATTCTATGATTGTGAGACTAGTCGATACAGTGGGCAGCTCCCTGCATGCCGCCTTTACGCACTCATCCTTGCTTTGTTTTAGTTTATTTATAGCCTTGAAACTTTTTCATACAAAAAAAATTCAAAAAGAAAACCCATAGGCCATGGGCTAGTGGGGGTCACAGTGCACCCCCGGTGTGACTTACGGAAATGGTTATTTTCATGTAGCCCTGGGTCTAACCATTCAGAAAATTGATGTTGCCAGCAAAAAAACTGGGATGGAAGATACCCCCCATGGACTTTTTGACCACGCCCACTTTTACAGCTGATTGTAGAAAATTGGGGGTATTGACAATCTCTAACTGCCCTAACTTTGCAATTCTTCACATATATATGTTGTATGACCCCTTAAAATGTCGGCCTAATTGAGTTCTACAAGTTTGTGCTGCGTTTTATGCAAATTTTTATGGTGAAAAGGTCACCAGAGGTCAAAAGGTCACAAATTTTGACCTTTATATTTCTAAAATAATGCAAATGCGGGGATCTTTTTTATCACAAAGACCCTATGACAGATTTTTTCATTGAAATTTGATTAAAATTGAAAGTTACATATGTCCAATCATGTTCTTATTTGATACCAGAAAGATAATGTCGCCAGTGAAAAAAACTGGGATGGAAGATACCCTCATGACCACGCCCACTTTTACAGCTGGTTGTAGAAAATTAGGGGTATAGATAGTTTGTAACTGCTCTAACTTTGCAATTCTTCAGAAATATATATTATATGACCCCTTAAATTGTTGCATAATTGAGCTCTACAAGTTTGTGCTGCGTTATATGCAAATTTTTATGGTGAAAAGGTCACCAGAGGTCAAAAGGTCACAAATTTTGATCTTTACATCTAATATAGAGCAAATGCATGGATTCTTTTTATAATCACAAAGACTCTATAACAGATTTTTTTTTTCATTGAAATATGATTAAAATTGAAAGTTACACATGTCCAATCATGTTCTTATTTAATACCAGAAAGTTAATGTTGTCAGTGAAAAAACTGGGATGGAAGATAACCCCCATGACCACGCCCACTATTACAGCTGGTTGTAGAAATTTAGGGGTATCGATAGTTTTTAACTGCTCTAACTTTGCAATTATTCAGAAATATTTATCATATGACCCCTTAAATTGCTGGCATAATTGAGCTCTACAGGTTTGTGCTGCGTTATATGCAAATTTCTATGGTGAAAAGGTCACCAGAGGTCAAAAGGTCACAAATTTTGATCTTTACATCTAATATAGAGCAAATGCATGGATTCTTTTTATAATCACAAAGACTCTATAACAGATTTTTTTTTTTCATTGAAATATGATTAAAATTGAAAGTTACACATGTCCCATCATATTCTTATTTAATACCAGAAAGTTAATGATGCCAGTGAAAAAACTGGGATGGAAGATACCCCCATGACCACGCCCACTTTTACAGCTGGTTGTAGAAAATTAGGGGTATCGATAGTTTGTGACTGCTATAACTTTGCAATTATTCAGAAATATATATCATATGACCCCTTAAAATGTTGGCATAATTGCGCTCTACAGGTTTGTGCTGCATTATATGCATTTTTTTATGGTGAAAAGGTCACCGGGGGTCAAAAGGTCACAAATTTTGATCTTTTCATCTAATATAGAGCAAATGCATGGATTTTTTTTTATAATCACAAAGACTCTATAACAGATTTTTTTTTCATTGAAATATGATTAAAATTGAAAGTTACACATGTCCAATCATGTTTTTATTCAATACCAGACAGTTAATGTCGCCAGTGAAAAAAAACTTGATGGACGATACCCCCATGATTAAGGCCATCTACAGCTGGTTGTAGAAAATTAGGGGTATTGATAGTTTGTAACTGCTCTTACTTTGCAATTCTTCACAAATATATGTATATATATATATATATATATATATATATGACCCATCAAAATGTTGGCATTATTGAGCTCTACAAGTTTATGCTACATTTTATGCAATTTTTTATGGTGAAAAGGTCACCAGAGGTCAAGAGGTCACAAATTTTTACCTTTACCTTTAATATAGAGCAAATGCAGGGATTTTTTTTTATCACAGAAGACCCTATAACGGATTATTTTTTTCATTGAAAATTAATTAAACTAAACGTTACAACTTTCCATTCATGTTTTATTCAATACCAGAAAGTTAATGTTGCCAGCAAAAATAAAAAAAACTTGGATGGAAGATACCCCCATAACCATATCAGTAGGCAAATGCTTGAAAATAGGTAGCTTTTGGTATGTAGAACAAAGGGAAAGTAATTCGAAGAAATGTCATCAGATCAAGGAATATTTTAAAGCAAATGTTACTCTGAAATCTTCATGACCTGAGATCACAACTGATATTTGGACAGTGGTGTTTGTTATATATCATCATTACGAAATGAACCATGTGATTTCAATGTCTAAACAAATGCCAGCTTGTATATTATTTTTCCTTTATTTATGAAATCCCTTCATTCTACATACCCATTGTTCTCGGCAGTACATAATACCCATGGTTCGAATACCATGTGTGCAGGATTTCAGACAAAGTAAAACCATGTGTGAAATTGCCCCGACATGCGTGGCGACAAGGGTAAAAAAAGAAATTGAGTATACATTCCTAACAGTAATAAAAAATGCCAGACATTTTTTTTTTTACTTTTGGCAATATAGTTCAACTACAGTAAGCCTGTGAAGTTTCCAGGGACAGACCAGTGTACTCCCCATTACATAGCTAAAGTGTAGTTGGTAATAGGTTGAAGGCTGAAAGAAGCTGTAAAATTTTATGAGTAGGATTTTCCCTCATGGTCATACAGAGAAGAGAAAGAGAGAGAGAGAGAGGAAGATACTGAGAGGGGAAGAGAGAGTGAGAGGGGGAGAGATTGTGATGTGGTCACTTGATGTAGTCAGTGACCAGATTGCTGACAAATTCTGAACAGGTACCACATGTATCCATCCATATGGGTAAAAGTGTACATGGGTAGAAAAATACTTGTGAATGCACAGGCTTATTTAATTTCCACTCTCCTGCTCTCCAATATCTTGTAAGTTGTATTTACTGATATAGGGCTTCAGAGCTCCTAGTGGTGCAAGTATCTCCACTATAAGTCTCCGCTTTGGGTCACGCTCCCATATCACGCTCCCATATCCCGCGATTCGCGCGGAAGCTGTAAAATTTTATGAGTAGGATTTTCCCTCATGGTCATACAGAGAAGAGAAAGAGAGAGAGAGAGAGGAAGATACTGAGAGGGGAAGAGAGAGTGAGAGGGGGAGAGATTGTGATGTGGTCACTTGATGTAGTCAGTGACCAGATTGCTGACAAATTCTGAACAGGTACCACATGTATCCATCCATATGGGTAAAAGTGTACATGGGTAGAAAAATACTTGTGAATGCACAGGCTTATTTAATTTCCACTCTCCTGCTCTCCAATATCTTGTAAGTTGTATTTACTGATATAGGGCTTCAGAGCTCCTAGTGGTGCAAGTATCTCCACTATAAGTCTCCGCTTTGGGTCACGCTCCCATATCCCGCGATTCGCGCGGGAGGGGGAATCCCCCCACCCGCCCTCATCCTCAGGAGTGGCAGCATATGTCCTTGACATGTGCCGACATGTGTGGAATTTTTTCTAGCGAGAACACTGTACATACCAAATGCTAAATTCCACATATTTTCAAGCATTTGCCTGCTGATATTAAACAAAAGCATAATTACAGCTATGAAACTGTTCATTTAAATTCATTTCCAATTAAAAATTGTGTTATAGGATCATGGGGGTAAAAAAAGAACTGTATTTGCTATATATATCATAGGTAAACTTAGGTCAAAGTTTGCAACCTTTTGACCTCTGGTGACCTTTTCACTGCATAAGTTTGCATAAAATGTATCACAAATTTGTAGGACTAGTAAATCAACTTTTTAAAGTGGTCACAGAGAAGATATTATTGAAGAATTTCGAAGTTAGAGCAGTTATAAACTAATTTTCCTACACCATCTATACAAGTGGGCTCGGTTCACAAGTCCTCAGTTCCTTTTCATTTATTTTTCCATCATTTCTATTCAGCCGAAGACTCTTTTTTTACTGACTATATCCTTTTTATTCAGAACATTCCTCTTCCAACCTTGGTTCTCCTTTTCGGTTCTTCCATTATTTGTTTTTTAATTGATTTAATTTCTCTGTAATTTGAGTGTGTTATTTTTGTTTGTAATACCAACGTGATGTGAGGTGTGCATCATTGCAGGAAAATAAATCAGAGCACCGATGGAATTCAGCTTGTCGATATCTTAATTTTGAATTTTTCATTTTTCATGTAGTTATCATATACATATTTTTTAGTTCTTCTCATGTTGATTCGGTACTGCTCATAGCTTTGTGATTTTGACTGATTTTGCCTGTTTTATGACTGATTGTAGGGTGTTTCAGCAAGGAATTGTGAAGAGTTACTCTCCTATTTGACATATGTATGTCAAAACATACAAATAATCCGTAGAACATGTAGAAGATAAGTACCAGATTGTTGATTCTACTTCTTCATACATTATTTTGTTTGCTGGTATTAAGTAAAAACATGATTGCAGTATGTAACTTTTAATTTCAATTAATTTTCAATGAAAAATAAATCTGTTAAGGAGTTTTGGTGATTTAAAAAAATGCATTTGCTCTGTATTATAGGTAGAGGTCAAAATTTGTGACCTTTTGACCTCTGGTGACCTTTTCACCATAAAAATTTGCGTATAACGCAGCACAAACTTGTAGAGCTCAATTATGCCAACAATTTAAGGGGTCATATGATATATATTTCTGAAGAATTGCAAAGTTAGAGCAGTTACAAACTATCGATACCCCTAAATTTCTACAACCAGCTGTAATAGTGGGCGTGGTCATGGGGGTATCTTCCATCCCAGTTTTTTCACTGGCATCATTAACTTTCTGGTATTAAATAAGAATATGATGGGACATGTGTAACTTTCAATTTTAATCATATTTCAATTTAAAAAAAACCTGTTATAGAGTCTTTGTGATTATAAAAAGAATCCATGCATTTGCTCTATATTAGATGTAAAGATAAAAAATTTGTGACCTTTGACCTCTGGTGACGGTTCCACCATAAAGATATCTGCATAAAATGCAGGACAAACTTGTTGAGCTCAATTATGCCAACATTTTAAGGGGTCATATGATATATACTTCTGAAGAATTGCAAAGTTAGAGCAGTTACAAACCATCGATACCCCTAAATTTCTACAACCAGCTGTAATAGTGGGCGTGGTCATGGGGGTATCTTCCATCCCAGTTTTTTCACTGGCAACATTAACTTTCTGGTATTAAATAAGAACATGATTGGACATGTGTAACTTTCAATTTTAATCATATTTCAATGAAAAAAAAAAATCTGTTATAGAGTCTTTGTGATTATAAAAAGAATCCATGCATTTGCTCTATATTAGATGTAAAGATCAAAATTTGTGACCTTTTGACCTCTGGTGACCTTTTCACCATAGAAATTTGCATATAACGCAGCACAAACCTGTAGAGCTCAATTATGCCAGCAATTTAAGGGGTCATATGATAAATATTTCTGAATAATTGCAAAGTTAGAGCAGTTAAAAACTATTGATACCCCTAATTTTCTACAACCAGCTGTAAAAGTGGGCGTGGTCATGAGGGTATCTTCCATCCCAGTTTTTTCACTGGCAACATTAACTTTCTGGTATTAAATAAGAACATGATTGGACATATGTAACTTTCAATTTTAATCAAATTTCAATGAAAAAATCTGTCATAGGGTCTTTGTAATAACAAAAATCCCTGCATTTGCATTATTTTAGAAATATAAAAGTCAAAATTTGTGACCTTTTGACCTCTGGTGACCTTTTTCACCATAAAAATTTGCATAAAACGCAGCACAAACTTGTAGAACTCAATTAGGCCGACATTTTAAGGGGTCATACAACATATATATGTGAAGAATTGCAAAGTTAGAGCAGTTGCAAACTGTCAATACCCCCAATTTTCTACAATCAGCTGTAAAAGTGGGCGTGGTCAAAAAGTCCATGAGGGTATCTTCCATCCCAGTTTTTTTGCTGGCAACATCAATTTTCTGAATTGTTAGACCCAGGGCTACATGAAAATAACCATTTCCGTAAGTCACACCGGGGGTGCACTATGACCCCCACTAGCCCATGGCCTACCAGTTGTTATATAATTTCAATGCTACATGTACCTATCTGATGTCATGAAACTGTCCCACTTTTGTTGATATACACTTTTTTTTGGGGGGGGGGGTGCACTGTCTGCAAATTTTGCCATCATTTTTGCAGAGATGCCAACTGTTCCTTTTTTGGAGTATTTTATACTGTTTTATATAAAAAAAAATACTGCTTGTTTCATGGGAAATTCTTTTTTTTTTCCAAAATTTATTACTCCACATGTCTGTTGCAGAAAAGGTGAAAATACTGTTTGTCAGCCCCAAATACTTTTTATCCCTCAAAATACTGCACTGCTTTTTACATGGTTGCCCTGGTTGGGGGCAACTATCACATCATATTCAGGCCACTTCCCCTCTTTTGGAAAACAGATATTCTTTTTGTGTTTTCTTCTTATATATTATGGTTACAAAATACTGTTACCTCTGTTATAAGGTGTCAAAATTTCACTCACTAGTAAAATTCAAAAAGTGAATAGTGGATATTAAGGCAGGAGGTCTTTATCCTTCTGATGAAATTGTATCTGTATGCCTGTCACAGTGTGCTAGCTCTGTTGTGGCCACTCGCCATTCTCTAGCCATTTTTTCTCCATTTTGTCTCTCTTTTGAGAAGCAAGGATAGAGGAAAATGGCCAGGAAACGGCTACAAAATGGCTTCAAAATGGCTTCAAAATGGGGACAAATGAACAACACGTTATGATGGTGAAGACATTTTGTAGCTTAAAACTCTCTTTTATCGCTGTTTTGTAGCTGTTTAAAAAAACGGCGAATTTTGAGCATTACCGTTTCTCTATAGGAAATAATACAGGAAACGGAGACAAAATGGCGAATTTTGTGCACTCTGCACAATTTGGTTCACTGTGATGTGCCTACCTTTCAGGGGAAATAGGTGTCAGGGAGTTCTAGAATCACTGAATTGCAGAAATCTAAATATGATGAGTGGACACTTTCAATCAGTAGTCCATATTTGTATGACAACCTACCCACCGTCTTCCCTTCATCTATTTACTGCATCAACAGCAATTTTTTACCGAAGAGAATGCATCTTACATTGCTACTCTTTGTGTCTCTCTTTCTAGGTTCATGATTCCTATGGGGCATTCCGCTCTCAGAATCTCAACCTAAGGATGTCACTGGAACTCAAAGGACCCAAGGTAACGCAACTGAATTTCATTGAACATTTTTTACCTCAATCAACCTCCAGTGCACAGACATGAACAGTGTCAGAATTGCCCATGAATTGTTCTTGTACACACCGGCGTAAATCCACTCTGAGGAGTGGGGGGGATGATTGACTTTTTTGACGATTTTTTTTCTGTCGATCTCACACTTAAGTATAAGCACACACCCTCACTGACCCCCACAGACCCCCCTACACACATTTTAATATTTAATAAATTAAAAAAAATAACCACTTTTTTGGTTTTCAATCGCATTTTCAAATAGAAATTCTAAAACATGATGGTTGTTTATGACAAATATTCAAAGATTTTACTAACGGATTAATTAAAATATATTTTCTTTCTTAAAAAGTGGGGGGGATATTTGTACACGCCATCCCCCCCTCTCCAAAAAGTGGGGGGGATATATCCCCCCCCCCCCCCGGGATTTACGCCAATGCTTGTACATGTCCATTCTGAAACCTATTCATAGTTTGTGTATTATGGTATTGTGGAATAGAATAATAGAAATCTAGCTGGTCAAAAGTTTCTTGAAATTCACTTTTACTTATCCTCTGTCTCTCTCTCTCTCTCTCTCTCTCTTTTCAATTCTTTAATAAACTCCCCCTCTTAATCTTATACTTGTTTTATTTCTTTACGTCTAATATTTGTGTTCATTTTTTCATTCATTCATTCAAATCAATTTACATTTGCTACTCATTGTTAATACTCACCTTTTGAATTAACCAGTGACTTCAAGTGTACCAGTCACTTGAAAAATAAATTTGTACGTGCAAAATACCCCCTCCCCAAAGTAAATAAATAAATGAATAAATAAATAAACAAGTCATAATTAATATTTACCATTCTAAAATATCAAAATGACTTCAATTATTTTCTTTGACGAGGATGGTGAAGAGGAAGATCCTCCAGCTTGTCTGTTCTACAGTAGTACAATGAGATGGCTTCAAAACTTCCAGGTTAGTTGTCTGTATGGATTGAAGGATGGTTGTTCAGAGATGCTTACTCTTCCTGTTTTTGCAGTATTTTATGCTGTTTTTTTTAATTGAAAATACACTGTACTGCAGTTTTTATGGAAGATACTTTTTTCCCCAACTTGCATTGCTACACATGTCTGTTGCAGGAAAGTTGAAAATACTGTTTTTCCGCCCTAAATACGATTTTTCATCCCTCAAAATACTGCAATGGTCTTTACAAGGTAGGCATCCCTGGTTGTTTGTCTTTGATATGAAATTACCCAGCACTGCGATGATCTGTTTGGGGTTCTGCACCAAAGACGTTGGCCAGTGCAGTTCCCTTCCCCACTTTAAGTTGAATTGACTGTTGTCTTTTCTTAATCTGCTTTACTGTATTGTTATTCTGTACAAATGTACATGCAATTGCTTTCATGTTTTTGATTGTTATACTCTTTGATGGGATCTGGAAAGTAAAGCTTGATCTTAGAACCTGAATTTTAAAATACAATGAATGCAATGATGAATGACAACATTGAATTTGAAAATTTTGGATGATTGCTGGACTGATAGATGGATAAGTAGATTAATTGATTTTTACATTATATTTGCATGCATGAATGGAAGGATGGATTGATGCCCTGTATGGGTGGATGGATGGTTGAAGGGATAGATGAATGAATGCATGAATGGGATGGAGGATTGATGAATGAATGATTGGGTGGATGGGTGAATGAATGGATTGAGAGATTGATGAATGAATGGTTGGGGGATGGATGGATGCATGGAGGGATTGATGAATGACTGAATGGATAGATGGGAGGATGGATTAAATGAGGAATTGATGAATGAATGAGTGAATTGGAGGATGGATGAATGGAGTGATTGGAGAATGGGGGTGTTGATGAATGAATGAATGGGTGGATGGAAAGATGAATGGATTGAGAGATTGATGAATGAATAAATGAATGGATGGATGGAAGGATGAATGGATTTAGAGATTGATGAATGAATAAATGAATGGGTGGATAGAAGGATGGGTGGATGGAGGAAATGAGGAATGAATGAATGAATGGGTGGATGGAAGGATGAATGGATTGAGAGATTGATGAATGAATAAATGAATGGGTGGATGGAAGGATGGGTGGATGGAGGAAATGAATGAATGAATGGGTGGATGGATTAAGGGATGGATGGTGAAATGGATGGATGGGGGAAATTGGTGAATAAATAATGAGTGGATGGGGGGGTTGATGAATGAATGACGAAAAAATGAATGAATGAAATCATGATAAATGACTGTATAGATGGATGGATTGATGGATAAATGTATGATAGGAAGCAGGCAGAATGTTGCAAAAAAAACATTATCTATTTTACTACCCAACAGTTTCTCAACTTTGCCATTTCTTCCATGTTTCCTTACAGTCATGCACCCTTGGTAACGTGACAAGACCTACCAGGAGAGGACGACTTTTCAACAACACAGTACCAAAGAAGACACCCCTCAGTAGACACTTCAAGTAAGAACATATAATATTCAGAGGCGGCAGAACGTCAGGTTCGGACCAAGGAAGCGGAGGGGGCACCTCTTGTCTGTCAAACAATAGGTGCCCCTCCACTTTCATTGTCTGAGCCTGACGTTCTACCGCCTCTGCACATATTCATGTATTACTTGGTGTAAGATGAAAATTCTCTGCTCATGAAAAATTTGGAAGTCATATTGGGTGATTAAAGATTTTCCAAAATTTGAGAAGTATCATGATGATAGTGAGAAATATTCATTGCAAAATCCAGTTTCCATATACACGAGTGTTGACCTACTTATGAAAAATATATCTCCATCAATGCATATGTAGTGGATCAAATCTTTTTGTAGATCAAATTTTTTGCCAAAATTTAATTTAGATTATGGGAAATTCAGTCACACTTTGGTAGAAATGTGAGAATAAATGTGGGTATCCCATTTGGCACTTCATATACAAGTCGTTTGTAAAGTCATGCGTAACTATATGAACAGCTTTATGAAACATCCCAGGGGAGAAGTATTGAGGTTCTGTATTCAAAGTTAATATTTGTTGGTACAACCTCCCTCTTGGTATTGTCTTATAGACTGGTTGACTTCCAAGCCAAGTTTCCTGCATTACGCCTCAACTACTGGGCTTCCTTCGCCCAGCAGAGAGGTATCGAGGTTTGCTTAGGACCTGGGATGTTCCACTCTCAGAATGGACTTCGTCTCCTTGAGAATAACGATGGCCTGATACATAGACCAATAGTACGTTAACCCATCTCTCTGTCTTGTACTCCCTGCATCGGGAAACCGATATCTGGACTCATTGATTATTTGGAATGAAATATTACAAACATCTCTTTGTTGATTGTTTTTTTTTTTTTTTGCCTGAACAGTAATGAGAGCAAGTATAAAGCAAACTCAAGGAGATCTACATGTATAACTTTTAATTCCTGTCTGTGGAATTGTATAGATTGTTCCATCTATAAAGGCCTGTATTTGGAAAGACTGTGACAGAAAATGGTCAAAGGATACCTTAATTATGCACAGATTGAAACGCAGAGTAGCCAATTTGAATGGTAGGGAATAATTCCAGTAATGTAAACCTTTATCTGAATTATACAACGAAGGTAGAGGTGGTTCCTCTCTCTGTCTACATCGCTGCCTCCTCCAAATCATTTCTATTGCTTTGAAAAGAATATAGAGTTGATCTTTCAGTTTATAAGCAGATACATTTATGCATTGTAGCTTAGTGTTTTCAATGACTTCACTGAACAGACCTGCATTTTGAAGCAAAGTGTTCATCATAGATTGACGTTTGAGTAGTATGAACGGGTTCTAAATTGTATGGATACAAACTCAATATACATGTATTGTTCTTTTTTTCTGTTGATTCTAGGCTGACTGGAGTTTTGTAGAACTTGACTATGAAGTAGGAGAGAGTCATGTCTATCTCTACACATCAAATGCTGATGAAGTCAAAGTAAGCAGTTGACATTCACGAAGAGTGCTGTAAATGAAGATGAAAATGGGTTATAGAGATATGCACTTTCTGAAAACTGCTTTATAAATCATTCTATTCTTCTTCTTGTTATCATGGGGACATTGATCAAATGATGTGGATGTACAGTCATGTAAGCAGACAAGGGGCATTTATGATAGTGTGATGATGATGGTGGTGATGATGATAATGGTGATGATGATGGTGATGATGCTGGTGATGGTGATGGTGATGGTGATGGTGATGGTGATGGTGATGATGATGGTGATGATGCTGGTGATGGTGATGGTGATGGTGATGGTGATGATGATGGTGATGATGATGGTGATGATGCTGGTGATGGTGATGATGATGGTGATGATGATGGTGATGGTGATGGTGATGATGATGGTGATGATGCTGGTGATGGTGATGGTGATGATGATGGTGATGATGCTGGTGATGGTGATGATGATGGTGATGATGCTGGTGATGGTGATGGTGATGATGGTGATGATGATGGTGATGATGCTGGTGATGATGGTGATGATGATGGTGATGATGATGGTAGTGGTGATGATGATGGTGATGATGATTATAATGATTGTAATGTAATGATAAAAATGATGATTATAATGATTATAATGTAATGATAAAAATGGTAATGTTAGAAATTAATAGGAACATGTATGGTAATGTTGATTGATGTTTCATGAATGTTGATGTACAAAAAGTATCCATCAAGAATTCATTTTATGCTCCCTTTAGATGCAAATACCTTCCTGTGTACACTTTTCAAGGTATATTTGTACATCTACATGTACTTTTGATATGTAAATGGATGATACATGTAGGAAGAGGAAATGGTATGCAATAAAGTCTCTTACATTTCTCTCTGTCTGTCTCTCTGTCTCTGTCTCTGTCTCTCTCTCTCTATTTGTCTTTCCTTAGTGTCACATGATCATCAAGCCCCCTGCAGAGAAGCATCATCTTGCCAGTGTGAAAAAGTGAGTACCAGCATATCTCATTCTTTCCATTTATTCTATGGCAAATTATCTCTCTGAAACAAATGAAAAACAGTCTTTAAAAATCTTATTTACTCTAGAGTATGTGCTCCTGTGGGCGGCCGTCCCCTGTGAGCCGGTGGTGAATAAAAACTAAGAATTAAAAAAATATTTTTGATATCCCTTCAGAAATTAGCTTGGACAGTCTCAGGTAGGTTCTAGTGCACCAAAAAACATACTCAGCAAAAGCAGTAAGCATAATGAGTCTCACTGAATATCATTAGAAGTGGACACCACCAATCACTGACTGAAAAAAATGGCAGTTTCTTAACTTTTAAGTTAAGAAACTTTGACATACTTAAGCCAACGCTTAAGCTTTATTTGTTCAATTTGATAACTGATTTGATTTTTATTTAAGAGAATGAAGTTCATGGTCCATATTTTGCTGCAGAAATTCTTATTTATACCACCAGAGAAAAAGTTGCATGGGGGTGGCCGCTCACCAGAGCCATTTCTCAAGATGGGTCCTGTGAGCGGCCACCCTATGTAAAACGTGTACAAAATGCAGGTTTTTGTAGGAGATTCTACTCTGCCTTCAATTTTTTTGTCATGGCATTTGGTAGATCATCACTTTTGACAGATTTTATGGGTTTCTACACAGTATTATTACTTTTCATAAAGTATTGGTGTGTAAAGCATGAAATTCAATATTAATTTTGTTTACTTCATTACAAATATGGCGCTAAATGCTCGCCGAATGATAGGCGGCCGCCCACAGGGGTAGGGGCGGCCGCACACAGGACCCCTAACAACGTTTTGAAAAATGGACACTACTGACCACGTAATTGGTCAATAATTTCAAATTTGCCCTCTATTCAATTAGCAAGTATTTAGACTCTGCATTGATGGTATTGAACTATGTGTGAGTCTTTGATTAATAAATATAATCAGCAAATTCCCTTTAAGCGGCCGCACACCAGAGCCGGTACTCTATGCAAATTGCTTTTTATTTGTAGAGTGAGCTTTGGACATCCTCATGCACTAGTCAGTGGTATTTCTTTCTTGTTTCTTTTGTTTTAACATTACCTGGAAATTAAATGAATAGATAAATAAATATTGTCATCAGTAGTAAGTGTAAGAACATGGAGACGACTTTGAGCAAGGGTGAATGCACTTCCTCTCTCGAATATGACTCGGTATCACTGAAAACAAAATCAGTTGTGAAAGACGGACAAGCATCATACATCTACTCAATGCGTGTTTTTTGTTATTTTAATTCAGTATCATTAAAATTGTGAAAAACGGATAAATGTCTGTCAACACCTCTCCATATTGCTTTTCACTCGCTTTATAGGTATATGTTACTATTACCACAATACTCCTAGCATATTGCTTGTCACAAAATTTGTAGAAATGAAGTTGTTTATGCTTGTTTCTTCATACATAATGATAACAGACAAATTTATGTAGTGCAGCTACTATATCAATATACTCTACTGCACTGTGATGTAACAGAGCTCCCAACAATGCTTCTGCATGGACATACAATAAAAAATACCGGTAAACAAAAACTTCTGAAAAAAGGTGAGTCTTCAAAAAAACTTTAAAGACAGCCACAGATGGGGCTTTTCTTATTTCTGACAGTAAAGTTCTGAGGCAGCACAACTGAAGGCACAATCCCTGTGTACGTGTGGGAAAGTCATAGGAATTTTATTTACCCGCAATGTATTTCTTGTTACTTTTGTAGAGTAAGCTACTGTCGTCAGAAGTGCAAGAACTTGGAGCCGACCCCCGAGGATATTTCAGACTCTGATGAAGAGGAAGAAGAAGTGAAGGATGCGAAGAGGATGAACACAGAGAATGAAGAAAGGGTAAGAAGTTACACTTGGAATGCTATGCTGCCCTTCTTTAGCAAAAGGAAGCAAGTGACAAAAGTGACATTTCCTGTAAAAGAGCAAAATGTATCTGTCATTTCCACTGACATCAATGCAATACCATGATGTCTTGCCTAACATATCTGTAAGCAGGATGAGGGTCCATGCATAAAATTTGTCCCAGAAGGAAGAGCACGCAAGGTAAAATATGAAAATATCAATAACTCAAATTTGGTGGATATGTCACTTGCTTCCTTTCGGCAGATGGCTCATGCAGACATTCTGCAGTGAAATGGGTCAAAAAAGAACTTTGCATTTTTTATGTACTAAGTGAATGACCAGCGGGAAAAGTGGCAAAACAAATCTATAGGACTCCTTAAGGTGCTTTTAGATGTGATGCAACTTTGTGCCACCACATTGTGCCGCCACAATTTTTTGTGTACAGGTCTATTTGTATGGGGGCGACAAAAAAAATGTCGCTGAGGCAGGACACATTTTGATTTGCTGCCTGGCTGCAAAAAAATGCACACCAATGAAATTCCTTAAAAGTTAGCACAAAAATTATTGTCATGAGATTGTTTGCACCAGGGAAAAAATTAAGATTTTCTGTACGGGGGTGATTTTTCTTCCTTCTGTTCATTCCACATGTCATTTTGTAATGAACCCGATGGCAATTTACAGGGGCTATTTGCAACTTATGAGGGCTATTTTTTACATTTTGGGGGCAAATTGCCCTTATCCCTGTTTTGAAAGTGATCAAGTTATGTATACTAAATATTATAGTTCAAGATGGAAGTTAATTTAAATTCTGGCAGCCCTGAATGTAGCATCGTCTCAAGTCGGCTCATAACATTGCTCTAAACCTGATAGCTCTCTCTCTTAACTAGGATTTTATCCATAAGCTGGTCGTGTATGAGTTCCGAGGATCATGGACCAGGTTCAACAGAGATGTCGTCTTTGGTCTCTATGACTCCTACAGCAAAGCGCAGGTACATCATCACAGTAAACAGATATATTCAAAAACATGATAAGCCTCTGAAAAACGTTTTCCTCATTTTTGTATTCGAATGTGTAGAATTTGGGTCATTTGTCGGTATGCACAATGAAGTAGAAATCATGTCTTAACCTTTCCCCAATTATTTTCCTACTTCTTTTCCTCCTTCC
Source organism: Echinometra lucunter (assembly GCA_029962745.1). Lineage (NCBI taxonomy): Eukaryota > Metazoa > Echinodermata > Echinoidea > Camarodonta > Echinometridae > Echinometra > Echinometra lucunter. The sequence continues at coordinate 10,813,865 of CM057154.1, forward strand.
CTTTTCCCTCCCTTTTTCCTTTTTATTTTCCTTCTTTCTTCTGTAGGTTACAATCTTCCCTGTCCGTGTTATATCTATCTCTCTTTTGGACTCATGTTTCTTTATTTTTAAATACTTTGACCTGACGCACTGTTTTTAAAGAAAACAGAGCTACATTACTTGTGAAATAGTGTTAAATGTCACTTGAATAATCATAAGAGATTTTTTTTCAACTTTCATGACGTATCAAATATAATTATTATGATTCTAATTTATATCTATTCAACCATAGGCTTCATTTACCAACTGTTTATTCATTCTCTCTGTAGACTCTAAAGCAGAACCTGTCCACTGAGGCTTTGAAAGGTGTTAAGATGGACAGTAGTGCACAAGCAGTAAGTTATACAGTACTCTAAATTTCATCTGACGATAGTGTAACTTATTATCAAGTGAAAATCCAAATGTTTGAATAAAAGAGTACAAATCAGTCATTAAAGTCTCTAGGAATGCACCTTCAGAAGTGGATATTATATTCAAAATAAGATGTTTGGATAAGGTATGTGAAAATATTTACATGCTTGGTTTGGGGAGATACATCTGATTTTGGAGCCCTGGCAATGCATCATATACATGCATCTACAATTTTGTAAATCCGGTTATACTCATATGTGGCTGGCTCTGTGTGATTTTATTCAATACATCCAGAGAGAAGCAAGGGTTAAAGGAGCTGATTTCTTGGATTTCTTTATTATTTTTTTATTTTTATTTTTTTGTGTGTGTATATCAGTGCAGTTGTGGGCAATAGCCGATCAGACTTATAAGAGAAATCCAGGGGGCCAAACTATGGTTCACTGCATCTCGAGAAAAGAAATAAAATTCATGATGAAACAATAAGAGAAATCAGGACAACATTAATCAAAAACTAAATTCAAGAATTACCATATTTCTGTTACATGGTCTATTTCACATTTGCATTCATCAGAATTAATTCATTTTGCACTTTGTCTTGAAATAGCGTCGGCAGACTGGTGGTGTGCAGAGCGGTCCTGGTACCCCTTCCTCAGCCGGTACCAGCTCCTCAGGGGCGGCTGGACACACCCCTAGCCCCATGTCCAAGATGCAGGCTGGTCATGGGGCTAGCATGCTGCAACAGCTCCTGGCAGAGACAAGCACTAAATTCATGGTTTTCACTGAAGAGGTATGTACCACTGGAAAGTTTTTATCAGGAGCCCCGTTCATATTACTCAATACAGCGATATTACCCATGAACATTGGTAAGCAATTTCCCATGGATACCGTTCATATTACAGCGGAAGAAGGGTAGTATTACGGTATTCTCCCTTTTACCCCTGTTCATATGGGCATCAGCAATACTTCGATATTCTATTCTATCTGCAAGTCCCTTTTTTATCTTGGTTACCCAGCGTACAATGCGCATTCGGCTTAGGGTCAAACCCGTCAACAAGATGCTACGCTCCACTACACAGCGGAAGAAGGGTAATATTACGGTATTCTCCCTTTTACCCCTGTTCATATGGGCATCAGCAAAATTTCAATATTCTATTCTATCTGCAAGTCCCTTTTTTATCTTGGTTACCCAGCGTACAATGCGCATTCAGCTTAGGGTCAAACCCGTACTACAAAAGCCGTAAATGTTGCGCCTATTTTGTAGATGCTGTTCATTTTCATCAGGTATTCACAGTACTGTGGTAATGTGACTAGGTCTCGAAGGTTAAAATAGGCGTTAAATAGGAGGAAGCAAATACCGCAATAGTCGGAGGGCGCCGTTCATATTACCTGCAGTCCAAAGCGTATTTGTAAAATAAACAGATAACATTTGCGCCTGTCTTACGGATAGGTGGGTAGTATGAAAGGTGCTAGTGTTTCCTGCTTTCTTGGACAGTAGTGCGTGGTTCTATTATCCCTCTTTCAGCTGGTTTTGACAAAATTCTCTCTTATTTGAGAGTTGATGCGTTAATGCGCATTCATTAGCATTAGTGGCGGCACAAAGTCGCATCATATCTGAACACAAAAAATGTGCCGGCACAATGTGGCTGTACAAAGTCGCATCATAGCTGAACGCACCTTTAGTGTTTCATAGTTTTCCACAATAGAAAAATTGGTTGATGTTACTTTTACTGGAATTATTGTAATGGCCTTCTTTCTACCATTCCTTCTAATCAATTGGTCCGTGTTCAACGACTACAGAATTGTGCAGCCCAATTAATATTGCAGGTTTCCAGGGATCATCCTTCTCAACCACCATTGAGTTCACTCCACTGGCTTCCTTTGAAACAAAGAATAATTTTCAAATTACTTGTGTTTGTGTACAAAATACTCAATAATCAAGCTCCAAAGTATTTGGGTAATGGTTTGAATTTATACACACCCACCAGAGCACTGAGGTCAGCCAGTGATCCTCTTCGTCTCACATATTCAGTTACTCGTATGTTAGTTGGTGATAGGCCGTTTACTGTGTCAGCTTCAAAACACTGGAATGATTTGCCACTCACAATTAGGCAGTCTCCATCAATTACAACATTCAGAAAGGCATTAAAAACCCATCTTTTTTGCAGTTTGTAGTTTAGGATATACATTTGATTATATGCTTACTGTTTGATTATTGTAAGCGCTTTGGGCCTTATGGGAAAAGCGCAGCATAAATAATAAGTAATAATAATAATAATGATAATAATAATAATTCTCTTCTTGTATTCCCTCTGGTTTCTGTTTTCAGACAACAGGAAGTAACGAACAGCTCTCTGGAGTCCTTGCTTGCAACAAAGATGATGTCATGACCAACAACTGGCTCGGTAAGGCAGCCTGTTTTTTTGTTGTTTCATTAGATGGACATGGCTCTTGAACAGATTTATTAAACACAAACTGGATCTACCGATACAAGAATATTAACAGAAAAATGACTGCTTTATTCAGTAGCTGGTGGTAATTAGTTGATGTAGCTATGTCAAAACCATTAGAATATCTGGTTGAATATTCATAAGCTTGTGCTTGCTTTCTTACCATTACAAGTTCATTCAGCATTGATGACCGAGAATGTAAGTAATAGGTTTTCTTTTCCTCCTCCTCCACCTCCTCCTCCTCCTCCTCCTCCTCCTCCTCCTCCTCCTCCTCCTCCCATTCCTCCTCCTCCTCCTTTTCCTACTCCCCCTTCTCTTCCTCCTTCAATTTTACACTCTGAGATCAAACATCATGGTCTGAAATATTGAGAACTATTTTTGTTTTTCATGATTGTGAATCAATACTTATTTCTAAGTGTTTCATTTAATATCTTCTTTCCAGTCGAGCTGATAAATAGTCAGGTGATGTTGAGAGGGTCAGACAGTTCTGGCTACGTGCTGGTCTGTGCAGCCAATGCGCAGGTCATGCAGAGGGCTCATTGGCCTAAGTGGATGGACAGTAAACTGACCAGTAAAACCACGCTGGTCGGCACACTGGACAGAATGCAGGTAAGGGAAAACAAAGTGATATTTGAAGGATTTTTAGCTCCTACAGTATGTTTGGCGTAAGAATAGTGGCATTATTGTACATTGCCGCCCGTCTGGCAGAAGGGCATTAGCACGTGCGCGTGAGCAATGTTATACATCCCCCGGCTGGCAGAACGGCATAAAAGCACGTGCACACTGTACCTTTCGCACGTGCTAATGCCCTTCTGCCAGCCGGGAAACAACATATTGTTTCTGTCCTTTTGAGGTCAGATGTGCAAGGAGGAAAAGAATCTTTGTCTCTGTCTTGTACACAGTGATGTCATTGACTCTTGATTTGAAATATGTTTAAACCCCAGCTACATTGGCTGGCTGTCTTCAACTTCCATGTACTGCACTTGGGTTGAGAGTGGCAATGTAGATTGATGCCTTACATCCTGATGTCTTTCACATTGCATTTTGATTTTACCTTGACAGTATTTTGCCACAGTGGGTTACCCTGCGTCTAGAGCAGCCCCTGCAAGCCACCAGGAAGACCATGTCAAATGGTTGGCCATCTCCAATATTGAGAAGAACCCCAACCACAGCCGCAGCGTGACCGACGTCCCTGCTCTGGTGGGAAGCGGTGACTCCGTAGGTGGGGTGGTCAGTGATACAGTTGGCGGGGGATCGGAAGACGTGGAGAATGATTCAGTGCAACTCCAGAGGATCATCTCGCGGTGTTCTTGTCGCTTCTACTACAACATGTACGGGAGGGACGTGGATCCGGATGTGGCGGCGCAAGTGCTGGCAAGAGGAGATGTGGATAGGGTGAGGGTTATATGATGATGATGGTGGTCATGATTGTTATCTGATGTTAGCTGGATAGTGGTGAGGTGTAGTTGTGAAGATTATGACGATGATGATGATGGTGGTGGTGATAGTGAATATAGGGATCGTAGTGATTGTTGTGGGATGTTAGTGGGATGGTGATAATGTGAAGATGTGAAGATGATGATGATGATGATGGTGGTGGTAGTGATTATAGTGATCCTAGTGACTGTAGTAGGATGTTAGTGGTATGGTGGGGAGATGAAGTTGTGAAGATGAAGATGGTGGTGATGATGATGATGGTGGTGGTAGTGATTATAGTGATCATAGTGACTGTTGTAGGATGTTAGTGGGATGGTGGGGAGGTGAAGTTGTGAAGATGAAGATGGTGATGATGATGATGATGATGATGGTGGTGGTACTGATGGCAGTGTTGGTGGGGGTTGTGGTGGAGTTGGTGGTAATCATAACTGATGATTTTTACGCTATAGTGGTAGTGATGATGATAGATAATTCACAGCATGGCAGTGAACTCTCTTTGAGATTTTGGTCTATTCTCACTACAAAATACATCTTTATGATAATGATAAGACCATGTCTATGTTAGACTTGTGTATCATGCTAAAGAGAAATGTTGCACAACTGATGTATAAAAAATTAAGCACATGCCTTCAGAAATTGTTTGTAGTCTTGGAAAACAAATACATGGATAATGTTAAAGACCAATGAGTAAGACAATGTTATTGATAAATGGTGACGATGCAGAATAAAGTGTAGGTTATACCATACGAGGGGGTGTTTCATAAAGCTCTTTGTAAAGTTACAAACAACTTTACGGTAAGCACTATATAGGTACCAATCCTGCAGACGCAAGCTGAAACCCTAATCCTAATCCTAACCCTAATCCTAAACCTAACCCTAACCCTAACCCTAATCCTAACCCTAATCCTAACCCTAATCCTAATCCTAATCCTAATCCTATGAATATTTAAGAATATTTATGAGCTTGCGTCTGCAGGATTGGTACCTATTTAGTGTTTACCAGTTACAAACAACTTTACAAAATCTTGAATATGGCAAGCCAACTGGGATTCACATTGATTATAAATCCCATCAGGTAAAGGTGAAATATGCAGACGTAGATTATCATTACTATTGTTTGCAAACATTTTTATCGTGAAGTATATTTTTTTGCCACAATTTAATTGAGATTATGGGAAATGCAGTCACACTTTGATAAAACATGAAGAAAAACTTTGGACATCGCTTTTGGCACTTCATATTTAAGTCATTCTTAAAGTCATGCATAACTTTACACCTCCCTGTATTCATATATCTTGCCTCTTTACCTTTCTGCAGGGAGACGGAGATGATGAGGGTGACCCACTTGGGAAGGAGGAGTCCATCAATTCCATCACAGTGGTCCATCACGACCTGGACATCTGCACCAACTCAGCACAGTACTCCATGATCATGGATATCATCAACAACCTCTTACTCTATGTTGAACCAAAGAGGAAGGTTTGTACATTAAATGCTTTTAATGGATGCTGGTGGTGTTGTTGGTGGTGGTGGCAACACTGGTAGTGATGGGTGTGTTGGTTATGGTAGTGGTGATGATGTAGATGATGATAGTGATTACCCGGTATGGTGGTGGTGGTGGTGATGATGGTGGTGGTGATGATGAAAGTGATTTAACCTGGTACGATCATGGATATCATCAACAACCTCTTACTCTACGTTGAACCAAAGAGGAAAATTTGTACATTAAATGTATTTGATGGATGGTGGGTGGTGTTGGTGGTGGTGACACTGGTAGTGATGGGTGTGTTGGTGATGGAGGTGGTGATTTTGATGTTGATGATGATGATTACCAGGTTTGTTGGTGGTGGTGGTGGTAGTGGTGGTGATGATGTTGATGATGATAGTGATTACCTGGTATGGTGATGGTGGTGGTGATGGTGATGATGATGTTGATGATGATAGTAATTACAAAGTTTGGTGATGGTGATGGTGGTGATGATGATGACAGTGATTACGCAGTGTGGTGGTGGTGGTGGTGATGATGATGATGATGATGATGATGATGATGATGATGGTGATCATAATGATAATGATGCTGATCCTTCTGTTGGTGATGATGATAGTGATGATTTGGATCATGAAAGTAAAGAAGATGATGATGATGATGATGATGAAGATGATGATGATGATGATGATGATGATGATGATGATGATGATGATGATAATGATGCCATTCATCTCAAATATGACATAGATTGCACGTAAGACAAAGATGCTTGTGATATTTATATAATATTGACTGGCCTTGAGGGTTATATGACATATATTGCCTGAAGTAGATTCATATTGCCAGAGTCTTTGATTCGGGCAATATGGATATAGTGAGGACAATATATGTTGTATCACCCAAAAACATGAGCTAGTCAATATTGTTATTAGTAAAAAAATCAGATACCTAGAGCAAACTCAAAAATATTGTAAAATATACTCAAATTTTAAATTGCATTTCAAATAAAGGAAACTAGACGTCTGAGCAAAAGGTTTAAAAAGCAAGAAAAGAAGTTCCGACTGCAAAATGCCTGGTTGTGTGTGTAACACGTACTAGTATCTTCTGTAGTCCAGTGCGCGACTTGCTTTGCCTCAACAATGATTACTCACCAATTACACATGTACCACAATAGGCTGTGTTCCGCGGAAGGTACATGTCATTGTGACGTCACGATTAGTATATCTGTGTATTGAGGAAGCTGATTGTGACATCACAAAAGAAATAAAACAATTTGTACATCTTGCTGTGACGTCATGCTAGTCGTGTAATGGTACCATGGTACGAAAACTGTGCATTCATTTACAACAAGCTTAGAAGGCACGTTGACTTTCGAAACTGGGCAAGTTTCCGGATGTTAGACCAGGGAAGATACAAGGCTATATTGCCCAGTTTTATAAGACGTAAAGGTCGTAGGCTTTCGTGAAAGAGGGTGATATAAGAAATATTACCATCTTTGCCCTGTTTGCATCAAAGACAAGGGGAAAACAATTTTGTAAAACCACAACTCAGATGTCTGATACAGTCAATAATGATAGTTATTAGAGGGATTAAACATGACAATTTCTTCCATTCCTGTCCACGCTAGGAGGCTATGGCCAGGATGCAGCACATGAGGTTTGCCTTACAACTCAACAACACCGAAGATCAGAAAGAACCCATCATGCAACTCCAGAACTCTCTCAGGTACATAAATGTACATGTAAACAAATTGAATTTAATTCATTAATTTCATTCTCCATAAAAATACACAAATATGATACATGATACATGAGATAAAAATTGTGACATAAAACAAATTTTAGGTATGAGATTAAAAGAAGACATTTTATGGGAATGGGGGTCAACAAAAAGAGCATTTAGCCTTATAGAATGTTTACCCCTATGTAGGTTAAATCATAATAGCAAAATGAATTGGATACACAAAAAGATGGAAAGAAAGAAAGAAGTATATACAGAGAAAAAGCAAATCAATCAAACTCATGCATACTCACAAGATGGGATTTAAAATGTTTTTAAAACTCTTTAATGAAGGAATGTTTCCTAAAGTGTTTAGTATATTGTTCCATACAAAGACATGTACATGTACATGTAGCATACCTGTTGTGTACATGTCCAATCTTCTGTTGCATAAGAATCAAGGGTCAAAGTTCATTTTATTTTCAAATGTATCTTCTCTCTTTTAAGAACATGAAAGAATAGAATATGTGAACATTTAAGCGAAAGATTTCAGTATGCCTTGTTTACAGTGGTGGTAGAAATAAATTAGAAATAAAAACAACAGAATATTCTTCGCATGTAATAATCACAGCTATAAGAAATTCTACTAAAATATATGCTTTCAGCTTAATTACCAGAAATTAGCAAATTAGGTAATTGATTCATAGTACAAGGGAACATAACTGGAGGATTCTTTTAGAAAGGCAATTTTAGTTTATGATTTTCCTATGAAATAAATGATGCAATAAAGGTTCTTTAAATACTGCAGCTGTATTTATATAATGTATGTGGTCTGTCATAGACCGATCAGGCTTATCGTTGAGGACAGCAAATGATCAGCCAAAACTGCGGTCTCCCCATAGAGTTAGTGCAGTGCATTCCTGCACGGTGTCCCGCAGCTGTATGTAGCGCGCAAAGATAATAAACCGTGCGCTTTATGATCTTTGGTAGCGCGCACAGTAGAGAAATCCATTCCCAACCATAGAGTAATACACACGCACTACGATATGCACTAACTTGGGGACACGGCAGTAATGGCGCTGCCCACGAATCGATTTTTGGATTGGTCTGTAGAGATTAAATACTCTCCATTTCTCCTTCTGTTTTCCCAGGAATTACATCGCCCACAATCGGCGGATAGAGAGAGACCTGTACAATGCTCATCGTTCTCTAGCAGATTCAGCTAATGAACCAACGTAAGGATAATAGCATACAAACATGTTTTTTGAATACATATCATATACCTCTCTAATTTCCCTTGTTCATTTTTATGATTTATCTGTCTTTTTTTCCTCCTGTATTACATGTTTCTGTTCTCCCTCTCCCTCCATTTTTTCACTTTTTTTTCTTGATTTAGAGTAATTTTTTTCTCATTCGTTCTTTTCATTAATTTAATTCAGCTTTACTAATTGTTCTGTTCTCTTAAAACTTATTGATTTTTTAAAAGATTGTAATCAATTTTTTAAAAGAGAAATGTTACAGTAAACTGTGTATAGACCAGCTGAGGGAGACAAAAAAGCAATCTTTATGAGCAAGTGGTCTTTATGGTGAGGCCTCCTTGATGTACATTTCAAGGAGAAACACTGTTTAATGGAAACAAAAGTTGTGGTCTTTATAGACAGGTGGTTGCTATTAAAAGCAGGTTTGACTCTTTCATTCTTAATGATTAATAGTCTGTGGCAGTATAGATTCTTGGTGTAGTTATTATCATTATTATTTATTTGGCATTTCAAAACACAAGAACAAGAACAATATAGAATGACATGAATTACAACAAATAAGAAAAAACCTGGATGGAAGTTGAAGGGGCTGCCTGTCTACATCATAAAGCTTAGTGGCATTGATGAAGTATCTTTCTCTTGTGTGTGACGATGTACCAGTGCTTCATTTACTCTATTCTCATTTATTTCAAATCCAGGAATAAAGAGATATCATTAATTTATCTGTTTTTCCCCCCAAAACAATAACTTTTGACTAATTTGTGCGATATTTTTGTCCTAGATTGGTAAAGAAGGTTTCTGAGCTAGAGAAGCAGCTGTATGAATCCAAGGAATCCCTGTTGAATGCTGCTGAAGATCTTAGGATCATGGTCAGGTACGTCTACTTACTTCAGGTGACTTAGGTTGAGTTCTGGATGATATATTTGTGATAGGTTGGTAAAGAAGGTCTCTGAGTTAGAGAAGCGGCTGTATGAATCCAAGGAATCACTGTTGAATGCTGCTGAAGATCTTAGGATCATGGTCAGGTGAGTCAACTTACCTAAAGGAATAGGAAATCCTGCAGACAAGTCAGTATTAATGAAAAGAGAGGATAGAGAGAAGCAATTCAATAAAAGTTCAATCAAAATCGGTTATGAAATGTGAAAGTTACGAAAGTTTGAAAAGTTCTTTATTTACTTTCTATGGCATTCCTCAAATTGGTAAAATGGGAAAATGTATTTGACACAACATATGCTGATTTCACAAAGAAACAAGCTGCATCTTGAGAGATAATGGAGAAAATCTAAACTGAGTTCACTGCAAGTCCTGTCTTGCCCATGCACTCGCGCTTGTGAAATCAACGACTCGCAAAAATGTCTCTGAGCTTGTGATTCGTGAAAATATCTGTATGCAAAAATATTGGCTTATGCAGTAAGACATTGTAACATATAGAGATTGTTTTGTTGACATTGAATCGGTAAGCCCAGTGTTTCATTGAGGTAACTGTTTACACTTGTCCCTGTATCATTGGCGTAAATCCTGGGGGGAGATGGGGGGGGATATATCCCCCCACTTTTTTGAGAGGGGGGGGATGGTGTGTAAAAATATCCCCCCCCCCCCCCCACTTTTTAAGGAATGAAATTTCAATTTATCAGTTAATATAATTTTTGATAATCTGTCATAAACAACCATCATATTTTAGAATTTCTATTTAAAAATGTGATTGGAAACCAGAAAAGCGGTTATTTTTGGCTCACTCGCTTCGCTTGCTCATTATATTTTAGAATTTTCATTTGAAAATGCGATTGAAAAACAGAAAAGTGGTAATTTTTGGCTCACTCGTTTCGCTCACTCGCAAGATGAGAATTGAAATGTGTGTATGGGGGTCTGTGCAGATGGGTGAGGACGTGTATTTATATGTAAGTGTGAGTTCGACAGAAAAAAAATCGGCAAAAAAGTCGATCATCCCCCCCCCACTCCTCAAAGTGGATTTGCGCCAGTGCCCTGTATACAAGACAGAAATTTATTATTTTCTAATACTCTTCTTCTCTTCTAGTTGTTACAAGGAAATTCAGCTACAGACAGCACTGAAGAAGAAAACGATTCAGGGTATGTCATTAATAGACTAATCATTCATTCATTCATCCATTCATTCAGTCATTCATTCGGTCATTCATTCATTCATTCATTCATTCATTCATTCATTCATCCTTTCATTCATTCAAGTTATTTTCACCAATATTTACATCTATTAATTTCAAAGTTTCAAGCTGTTTTATGCTAAAACCGAAATGCCAGAACCTTCATTTATTACCTTTTTAAAAGAATTGAAACTAAAATAACCTATTATCATTTAAATTATCATGATGGAGAAAGAACATGCTATGAGAACATGACTTCTTTGGCTAGATGAGCAAATCTGACTTTTTTATATAAATTGTCCTATAATATCTCATTGGCATACGCCAGTACTAGTGGTGACAACCCACTTCACCGAAGGCGCGAGAGGCCGAAAATAGCAAATTGTAATCTGTGATATCACACCACTCTCACCAATTCCTGTGCCAGAAGGAAGTTTAATAAGTATTAAAGGGCAGCGAATGTTTTTCATTGAAGGTGCAGAACATCCGGAAACGAGGACTAAACATGCTAAAGGAGATAAAATTATTTTATATACCGATAGCGCATTATTTGTAATGAAGGGAAATACAATACAAGAAAAGTCGGCCTTGCGGGCCTTCGGTCAAGTGGTCGGACCCCGTACAAGTAGTTTTTCGTTGTCATGCTAGAGTGTTAGGAACTCATGGTCTATTAAACAGACTTTAGCACTAAACAAAAACACCAGTAATTATTTGCTGTTATTCATTTTTTTCTTGCTAAAGTTAAAGTTTTATTTGAAAAGAAATATTAGAATTAAATCTAGACTACTGTAAAAGTGGAAATATTTACGCGATTGATTTTTCTTGTTCAGCTGAGTTAGACACAATTGCGCATTTTTAATTTCCACGAACAGTTAGGATAACTGTATTCATGTGCAAAATAAACAAATATTTCACACGGTTTTATTTTCATGCAAGAGTTGCACCGGGCCAAATGCATGAAAATATCTACACCGCAAAATATTGCATAGATATATTTCATGAAACATTAAACAACAAGTGATTGATGTACATGCATAGAATATTGTATTTGTTTAATACAAACATTGATTTAGATTCTGTGACTATTATTTGGACTCTCCTATTCCAGCTGATAGTTCTCGAGTTGCTTGGAGGGCCGAGGTATGTTTCAGTCTAGCCAAATGGAGGCTGACAGAGGCCGATGGACAGCTTGGTATTGCTGATCTAGAACTCAGGCATTTCAAGTAAGGACACCTCCGATTTCTAGACTGTTCACTCATTTGATATTTCTTATTTTTTCAGTACCAAAATATGTATTTAATCAATGTTTGCTTTAGATGTCATCTCTTTTCATCATTTCATGTATGTTTGTCTAATATGTACATGTATGTCTATGCATGTATGTTTATTTTTGTCTCTGACTCGTATTCATAATTAACATTTCTTCCTATACATACTGTATTTGCTATTTTTGTGTCTTTACTCTAAGGTCTCTGTGAATATCCATCTATGTGAATATCCATCTCTCTCTCTCTCTCTCTCTCTCTCTCTCCTCCTCCTCCTCCTCCTCCTCCTCCTCCTCCTCCTCCTCTCACGTTATAATGACACTCATTTACTCATTCTCTCTTTCTCACCCTCTCATCCTTTGTTCAGGTACAGCAGAAACGTCAAGTCTGACGATTCTACAGAGAACTTGATGGAGTTAGCTTACGTGACAATAACCAACCTCCTTCCAAATGATGTCTACAAGGTATTAATATAATCACGTTCAATCCCCCGCCCCCCCCCCCAAAAAAAAAAAAATGAATAAAATAAATAAATGAAAAATGAATGAATAAATGAATAAATAGATAAATAAATAAATAAATAAATAAATAAAATTTTAGAAAATGCATAAATAACTGAATAAACAAATATATAGATAAATGAATAAATGAATGAATAAATAAATGAATAAATGAATAGATAAATAAATACACTTTTATAAAAATGCATGAAATATAGATAAATGAATAAATAAATGAATGAATGAATAAAGTAAAGAGGAACAGGGAGTAAGTGAATGTAGAAAATATTGTGAGAGTGAAAAACAAAAAACAAGTTTTGAAAATCTCTCGGTGAAATCACCAGGTGAACACTTATTAAAGGTAATAAAATGAGCATTATGAATTTTACCTACAAATTTCTTCACAACTTTTTTAGCACAATTGTAAATGATATTTTGATTGTGAGACAGTTAAGATTTCATTACAGCTTGGTGCGGCTAACATATTTTATCAGGAGTTCCTAGCCAAGAGATTATGAGAGGAATTTATTATTTTGGAAACAAATTTTAGGCATTACTTCCAGTGATTATATAAGAGACTATATACTTACATTTGAAAAAAAGAATTTTCACAGTCTTAATTTTTCTGTCTTAGATTGTGAAGGGATAATCATTTAACCTGTTGAGCACTAAGCCAGAGAAAGCTCAGGCTGGGGTCTATGGAAAATGCTTGTTATACTGAAATCAAATTGTGCTTAATGGGTTAATTTTCTTGTTTTCTCTGTAGGAGGTTTTGAGGCCACAGGACACCAGTGGTAGATCAGCACAAGTTGCTCTCAGGGTCATCGCAAGAGGAAAACCACCAGGTTTGTACTGCCATCTAACGACAAAGGAAGAAACTCTGTAGAATGAGTTTCTTAGTAAATGCAGAAAATATGTCACTGTTTTATAAGGAAATCTGCAGAGTTCCTTCCTTTTCATACATCTATATGTCAATTTAAAAAAAAAAAAAACCTCAGAGTGGCTTCCTTTTGTCATTCGATGGCATTAACTCGAGCACATGTAAAGTACAATGTTGCACTCAAGTTAACTCCCTTCTTCCAGCCAGGCGACAATTCAGTAATAATTCCTGTACAGTTGAAATGAAGGGGAAAAAAGTTATTGTATTAGATGAAGCGTCTTCATTCAGGATTAGACCAAGCACATGCAAGGATTTGTAATTTAACTACTGTGTGGGGATATGTACATGTAGAATGACTATTAAACAGCTGCGATTCATGCACCCATTATCTGATATAAAAGGAATTGCCTCATACATGTACATGTACATTTATTTTACTAAAGATTAATATGAAAATTTGTATGAGTTTCTGCCATTGCTTGTTTAAGACACTGAATGTGAATGATAATTGTCTGTGCTGTGTATTTGTATATCCACTTTCAAATTCCTTTCTTCAATTTTCTAATATCAACTGTCTATGTTTTGGAATGATGGAAGAGTGATAGAAATAAGAATTGCATCTTCCAACACCATACACCCATTCAGAGTCGTAATTCTCTTCTCTGCCTTCAGTTGGTGGAATATCAGTTCAGGAGAACTTTGAGGTCAACGTCGTACCCTTGACCATCCAGTTGACCAATCGTTTCTTCAAGAAGGTCATGGCCTTCTTCTTCCCTGGACGATCCGTCGATCATGAAGGTTCTGCCTCGGGTATGGGCGATGAAACACTCAAGAGTGAGTCTAGCTTTTCTTAATGATGCCCTTGTTGTTTTGTGGTATGACGGCATGTTGATGAATTCTTTTACAATTTGGAACAAATAATGATGATAATAATGGGATTTATAAGGCACCGAATCCATTTGATGTTCAAACAATATGTCTTTTTCAGTGTTATGTTGCTGCGGCTAATATACAGTAACACAGTCATGTGGATTTTAACTTCAGTTTTAATAAAATATGAAATGAAAATGGGTCTGGTGCTGATACATGTTACAATTGTGAACTAATTATTTTACATCAATTTGAATAAAATCAACCTTAGGTATTTAACATTGTTTTTTTTTTTTTTTGTATTTTCTATTTTCTATTTTCTATTTTTCTTCTAATCTCTCTCTTTTCTTCTCTTCTGTTATGCAATACTGTCTTTCTCTCTCTCCCTCTATGCTGTATATTCACTTTCTTCTCTTTTTTCTCATCTTCTTGTTTCTTTTATCTCACCTACCCCCCCCCCCCCCCCCCCACTCTCTTTTTCTCTCTCTTCTCTCTGTTCAGGGATGGATTCTGATGAGAATGACACAGGCACCTTCACAAGGGTGAGAAAAAGAGAATAATCCCATTTTCTGCAAGTAAAAAAAAGATAATGCTAATTGTATGCGTTAGGTGGCAAAATATTGATTTCTACCATAGCTGTTAGTTGTGTGTTAAAACATCACTGCTGATGTGATGAACATATTATACATCTGATCTCCCTTTTTTTCCAGAAAAATAATAGGAGTTGCCCTGGAAAGGTGTAAATTTCATCTACTGAAACCTCACTCTAACCCTGACTGGATATTGGAACAACCAAATTAGGATACATGTACATGTAGTTGGTCCGCAGGCCAGTTGGTCTGTTGAAGACCTGTAATATCTTTCTTAACCTAATGAATATTAAACTCGCTAATTCCCATTGGCTTAAGCCCACATCAGCACAGAGTCTTTTTTTTAGGTCTAAGTTAATCATTTTTTTTCTTCTCAAATTGGCAAGAATTATTTTTGTTTTTCACTCCTACATAGTTTGGAAAAAAATGAAAGAATGTTTATAACATGAACAAATTTGAATGAAAATTGCATAATTGAACAAAAAAATATCAATTTGTACATGAGAATAGTCATTATATATGTTTATTTCACACTGTAATGCCAGTGTAGAGACTTTATGATTAGCCTTATTCAAATTTGCTCTTATTTGTAAACTGTACAGTGTACTGCATTAGAAATAGACTCAAATTTGTGACTTTTAGCTCTTTTTGCTTGTGTACAACAAGTTTTTCCGTGCATTGTGGATCAAGAGATAATGCAAAAGTGTCACTAAAAGGGGGCGCTGTACTGCTATGGGTTAATACATAGACCACCTGCTTCCCATTGGCAATGGACATAGTAAATGTAGGAATATCGCTATGTCAATATCTTCTCTTTGTATCTCTTTGTATCTCATAACTCTTCTTTACAATACAGAGTGGTAGCTTGAGATCAACTAGCAGTGATGAATTAAGCCTGAGTGGAACTCTTCCGAGAGATGTCACACCTGCAAAGGTCAGTAACTTTAGCCCATAGCCGTATAAAGGTTACATAGGGTCCAATTTAATCACTTTTTCCTCCTCCTCAAATTGACACCAATTAATCCTATTTTCCTCTCTTGTATGATTTTAAGAAATAAAGAGATATGTGACATAAACCAAAAAGAATACATATTGCAAAATTAAGTGGAATAATAGCAAATTAGCACACAATAATAGTGATTATATAATTTTACCTGTGTTGCCAATTTAAAGAGTTTGATAAATAGTACTATCATAAATCATTTTTTTTTAGAACAGCACAAATATACAGCATTGAAAATGGACTCACATTTCTGTGTCCTTTTTTTTTTTTCCCTTGTGTATAATTCCAGCATTCTAGATCAAAAGACATTGCAGAAGTGTCACTAAAAGGTGTAATTGTACTGCTGTGCATTAAAATTTTTGCATTAGGCCTTTATGAAATTGATTTGCAAGTAAACATGAGATGATCATGAATGTGGAATTGTAGAGCACTTAAAAGTTTTTCTTACAGCAATTTATGAATTTCATTTTCCTTGTGATTGGTTTCTATGCTCATGCTTGCAACAAAAAAAATGTTTGAACCTTATACTCGGATTTGTGTGATTTGATTAGTAATTTGCTCTATTATTTGACATTTTACCCACACCATAGCCCAAGAGAAAGCAGCTGTTGGCCAAGCTCAAGAAAACAGATGACATCGACAAGATGAAGGTAAGTCTCTGTCTTTCAGCAAGTTTAACCATTATCCGCTTTAGTCGACCAATGGCAGAAAATGGCAAAAAGTGTGGCAGTCTTGGGATTTGACCTGGTGTTCATAAAGAAAATTTTAACAATCTTTTATTATTTTGTTTTATTGGTACATGTAAATGAAGTATGACTTATCTCAATATTGAACATTTTATCAAAACTTTATCTTATGCCTGATATTTGTAAAGATAAGAATTCATCATTCCGATCACCCAGTCATGAATCAAATCTTCTGCATACCTGAATTTTCAAGGATGGAAGCGTTTTTTTTGTCAAGAACAAAATATTTGATGTACATGTACCTATGGGAGCTAACTCCAATACAGGATATTTCCTTAAATAGATAAATACTTGTTCTGACGGTGATGAATGATGAGTAATTGTTCATCTCACTTTCTTCTCTTTTGTAACATCAGGAAAGAGCACTGAACAACATGTTTGTCTACATCAAGATCCCTGCTCTGCCTCTGCTTGTCAGCTACAAGGTTTGATTCTAATTTAGAAGTTATTTCTCAGTTGACCGTAAGATTAAAGGGTAATAACAGACCCCCCCAAAAAAAACCAAAAAAAAGAAACTTGTAAGTCAGTTTGAATGTGTGAAATCAACCTAGATGGAACTTTACCTTGCACTCTCTGAGGCAGAAGTACGAAGAAGCAAGTACAATATATAATCCCCTCTCCCCCAATCCCAATGCTCTACCTCTGCTTGTCAGCTACAAGATTTGATACTTAGGAATTCTTTTTTTTTTTTCCTCAGCTGACAGTAAGCTTAAAGGGTACAGATCCCCCCCCCAAAAAAAGTGATTTGTTTGTTAGTTTAAAAGTGTAAAATCAACCTCTGGAGATGGACTGTACCTGGCACTCTCTGAGTCAGAAGTACAAAGAAAAGAAGGACAATATAATCCCACCCCCCCCCCCCAATACACAATACAGAATTGCTTCAAGATGGTATGGATTAGGTTTACAGTTCACCATGTGGTGAGTCCAGGGTTCTCACTTGAAAAAAATCCACACATGGTTCCCACTCTGCGCAAAGCGTGGAAGTTTCGGAAGTTTTACGGAATAACACCTAAAGTTAGGTGTGGCGGCAGTATATGCTGTAGTAAAAGGATGAAAAATACTTCTTGGTAAGCAGGAGTTGTCTACTAATGGCATGAAAGTAAAAATACATTGCCAAA
Organism: Echinometra lucunter; assembly: GCA_029962745.1. Taxonomy (NCBI): domain Eukaryota; kingdom Metazoa; phylum Echinodermata; class Echinoidea; order Camarodonta; family Echinometridae; genus Echinometra; species Echinometra lucunter. The sequence goes on from CM057154.1 coordinate 10,831,698, forward strand.
AAGCAAAACAATCTGTGACATTTATCATTATTTTTAGGAATATATTTATACTCCAATATTTTTTTACCCTTGTTGCCACGCATGGTGCAGCAATTTTACACATGATATTGGAACCATGGGTGTTATGTACTGGCGAGAACCATGGGTGAGTCCTGAAAAGGACTGATAAGTTAGAGAAAAAGTGGAAAAAGTTGAAAGGGATGAGAAATGGAGAGGCGAGATAAAGAGTAAGAGATTGGGGAGTATCTTTCTTGAGAATGACTGTCTAGAACATCAGGGCCCTGTTGCATAAAACTGACCATTGATGGTAACTTTGCCATCAATGGTAACTTCCATGGAAACTTTAAATTTGATTGGCCGTTGAGCAGTGTTTCCATGGTAGTTACCATTGATGGCAGAGTTACAATTAAAGGGAAGTTTTATGCAATGGGGCCCCAGCCTTCTCTCCTCACTGCTGAGCCTTCTCTCCTCATCGCCTTCTCATCTGGCTTTAATACAGTCCTTTTCAGGACTTCTCCAAAAAAAAAAATCTCCAAAAAAATCTCCAAATTTTATTGTCCAAGAAAGGAAATTCTTTTTGCCCATTTGATCGTGGGCCCGGCAGCCACTGAGCAGCACCAGATCGACGTTGCTCTATCCTTTTCAATTCTTGAACGCCAAAGAAGGTAGCAGCAACTCCCATCATTTAACGTCTTTTGGTATGACGCGGCCGGGGTTCGAACCCGCGACCTCCCGATTGTGAGGCGGACGCTCTACCTACTGAGCCAACACATCACTCATTCTCAAGAAAGATACTCTCCACTCTCTTTCTCACCTCTCCATTTCTCCTCCCTCTCAACTTTCTCCACTTTTCCTCTAACTTAACAGTCCTTTTCAGGACCGACCACATGGTGAACTGTAAACCTCATCTACGTCATCAGAACCACCATGCAAACCTCCACCTTCAAAGATCATCTGCTTCAAGATGGGTTTTGGCTGAGTAATTGAATTATTTTAGGTTCTCTGAATTTTCTGAATGTGGATTCAGTTTTGATGATCCTGACACCGTATGAATAAGAAGAATTTAGAAAAAAAAAAAAACTAGACAAATCTTTTGAAAACCTTTGAACTTTGACCCACCCGTACAGGGTGAAAAGGATAAGAACCTGGAGGACGTTCATAACTTCCACCTGCTCCTGCCATCGTTAGAGTACCACAACAAGACCTGGACGTGGTTAGACTTTCTCATGGGCATGAAGAAAGAGTACAAGAATGCTCTAGTGTCACAGGTGAGTATAGAGTGGACAGTAATACAATAGTACAAAAATTGCTTGACAGTTGTCTTCCATATTCAGCCTTGGACCTATCACTGTAGAAAAATATGCATTTACATGTATACGACTGATATACTTTTTAATATTTGTTCAATCATTCTGTTTATATTGTTATATTTTTTTTTGTGAACATGCTGAATAAATAATGATAGTGATAATAATAACTCGATATTCATCTGTTGTAAATTTGTTCATGATAGGATTAGCATCAAAATGTCAACCAAAGCTAGTCTTTAGGTCTGGTAACTCCAGTAACTGAATGGCATGTCAAAAGCTACCAGCTCATAAAATTCAAAGTGCTTAATCATACCGTACATAATTGGTTTCGATCAGCAAGGAGAAATGACCTTATCTTTTGCAATTGCTCTTTTCTTTCTTTACTGTATTAGGCAATCAAAGAGAAGCTATGGTTCAAGACAGGCAAAGATGATGCTGGACCTGTACCTATTGATGCAAGGCAAGTATTTACTTATTCTTTTTTACTTATCTACTGACTCTGTAGTTGTCTGGTCATTTACTGAAACTATATTGTATTCATTTTTATTCTCTCACTTAACCTGCCGACTACTCAATTCTCTCTTTACCATACATTCAATACAGGAGCCGCCCAGTTCCAGTATTAAATGGGTTTATTGCTTGCTTTATAGTTCCTTATTTTACCTAGTACTTAATTACTTCTCTTCTTTATTATTGATTTCCTTTCTTCTTTTATTGATTTCTGTCTTATACTTTGTATTGGTCCTTACTTACTTACCTACTTACTTTGTACTGATAACTGACTTACTAAGTGGTTTTCTTACTTTATGCTTTCCTTCTAACTTGCTTAATAATAATGATAATAACAATAATGAACATTACTTATATAGTGCATATCACTCACATACATGTAAGAAAGTCCCTATGCACTTAAAGTGATTCCATAATGGTATTTTTTTTTTTTGGGATATATGATCGAGAATAGAATTCTAAGAAAAATTACATCAAAAATATGATGACTTTCAATCGAAATCAATGCATTTTGGCTAATTTTCTCATTAAAAAGTTAAGAGCTGACCAAAGAATTTGAGTGTGAGGTATGATGTAAAAGTGGGTACCCATCTTCGCGCATTGCAGTTGTGCTGCGCGCTAGACTGTACAATATGTATTATACCTTGCGCGCATTTTGCTAGAAGTGCGCGACATGGTACCCATTTTGACGTCATTTTGACGTCAAAGTGGGTACCAAGTTGAAACTGGGTCACAGCTGAGGAGTCAAAAATATCCTGAAATCTTACATTTGGGGGTTTCCTTGGCAACACAACTTTTTAAAAAACTTTAGGCAGATGATTATCTGCTAATGAAATCATGCTCTTTTAAATGAACTAACATTGTTTCAGCATTGGGTACCCCCTTTAACAAAATGTATACAGAGATAGAAAATATGCCCTGGTACATGGAGATATAATAAAAGTCAAACAATTAGTTACTACTTTAATACTACCTACTTACTTTGTAGTTACCTTCTTATTTACTAACTTACATGTTCCCAGCAAGCCTTTTACAAAAAGAGATGTACCTTCTATATTTGAATAGAGACTGAATGTTACAGTGAAGTGTTTTACTTTTGTCTTTTGCAGGGAGGATGTTGATAAAGCCAGACTACTGATGGGACAAAAGGCCACAAACATTGTAAGTACATTGTTCAAAATAATTTTAGCTATACTGTAAAAAAAAGAACATTTCATGGATTTCCTTTTAGAATCTCCTTCATTTTCTTTCTCTTTCTTCCACCCAGTTTAAAGTAAATCATAAAGTACTTATTTTCAACAATTTACTCATAAGATTTGTTCATTCATCTGTTTATTTGATCATTAGTCTATGATTTTTTAGCAGTGTTACATGTATTGCAATAGATTTTTATCTTTGTGTTGATCATTAAATATTTAAGTCCCCCCCTATATGTATAAATCCTAGAGAAACACTGGTTAAATTGTGATAAGATAATTTATCTGTAGATATTTAAAGGCATTGGCTAACTTTGTGAGCACCAGATTTAAAAAATTCTCAAACTAAGATGAAACATGTGTATGAGTACTCGTATTTGTACTCAGAAACCCTGAAACCCTGAAACCAACCATAATTTGAAATGAAAAACTCTTAATAAGATGCAAATGTCAATTTTATTAGTTTTGGTCTCATGAGACAAATAACTAGAGGAGCATTTTCAACCAGTTCAAAACACCGTTGGCTGCACCTCTCTCCCTGTACTATACATGATATGCATACACACATACACACACCACCGTACTATACATGATATGCATACACACACACATATACACTGTTCAGGTGAACTCTGTGCACATGCACGCTCCTTATGTCCATTCTGTGCAACCGACCATTATATTTTCTTCAAACATTGGTTTACATTTTTAATATTTAAAAATACTTTCCATCGATGAAACTTTCAGACTGGTATTTTTAAACTCTCTTGTGTTTATACCATTGTCAAGTAGCAAAATGAAATTTTTTTAAAATTCTCACATTGTTAGCCTTTTACTTTCATAGTCATGTGATTGTTTGGGATTTATTGTGCATGTGTTCAGGTATTCCAGCATTATCAACACAAGTTTTATTTATTTTGTAAAAATTTTAGGCCACTGAGGAGAAGCATTCTGGAAAGAGGATTCTCTTTGGGAAAGGTCAATCAGGACACTGACCAGTGAGCCACACTGTGCCATGAAAGTTCACCATTACACATTGCTGTAGGTCCTCAGTTCAAGCCCACCTGCAATGCCTTACGTCAGACTCTATTCAGCCCTCCAGCTATAAGTTTTAAGTTGGCCCATCCACAGTCGTTCAACCTGCCAAAGAAGTTCCAGGGACTGGACTTGTTTTAAATACTTTGATCAGCAATTTAAAAAAAAATTGTGGTTTATTGAAGTCATTATTCCCTTTGCCTTAATTCTTTTCTCCTGTTATTGCTACATGTATATGTGTTCTTATCCCATGTAGTGGATTTTCCACGGGGGATTTTCCCCAAAAAGTCTCACACATGTATGTCACTGTACTGGCATTCATCATGTATCTCACAGTTTAATATCATGTCATTTTGAAGAACCATGCTATTATTTTGCTATTATTTACTTTCCTTCTCATAACTGTATTGCAGTGTATATAGAATGCCAATAATTAGAATGATACCATTTAACTTTTGAGAAATTGAAATGTTTCAGGTGTTTTATACAATTTAATTTCAAGTAAAGGCATGTGCAAAAAAAAATTAAAGGTATGAATTCTAGATATTGTATGTGTATAAGAGTAGTGTACTTCCCACAGCCTAACAGTATTTTTTCTATTATTTTATATTTCTGAAATCATTTCGATTATGGTTTCTTTTTTAAATGTATCAGTTTTCAAAGTTTTTACAATATTCCATTGCTTAGAGGCTTGTATTTATACTTAAATCAGACTGTAGTAATTGTATTCAAATTTTCTAATAAACATCTGAAATTATTTAATGTTCTTAAGGGTGAATGATCTTGTCAGGAGCTTGCAATCACAAAAATCATGTGACATTTTGTCTTTAAGTAGTCATAGAGCATGTTTCTACTGAACTATAAAAATTCGAGGCGATGTGGGTGATGCGAGGTGATGCGAGGTAACACCTAGCATTTTCCTTATAGAAACACATCAGGTAGTGGGTGATGCGCAGTGATGCAAGGTGATCCGTTGTTCACCTTTCTAGGTGGTCGATGCGTGGCGATGCGAGAGTCGATTCTCAGTAGAAAGAGAGCAGCTAACAAAATTTGCGGTGTGCTGGAAGTCTCGAATTCTTACCGGGGGAATCCGTGTGTTATTTAATAGATAGATGATTTGTGAACTTATGATATGCGACTTCCTGCTTCAACGCATTTTGCAAGTTTACTCGCAATACCCGCATCACAGCGTATTTTATTGCTCAGTAGAAACACATTGGGTAGCAGTAAAATACGAGGCAATGCGGGTGACAAAATGCGAGGTCATTCAAGGTGTCCAGTAGAAACGCTCTCGTAGTTCTAATGTGATCTAGCATGCTCTCTGGCATATTTTGCTCCATGCTTCATTTCATTCTAGATAGAGAGGGTTAGAGTTAGTCTTGCAGTAAGGTTTTAGTTTTAAGGTGAGGGTTAGGCTTAGGCTTACATTCAGGGTTGGGTGTAGGTCTTACATTATGAAGTCAGTCGGTATAGGGAATAAATCAGTGATGCCAACTGTTCCTTTTTGCCGTATTTTGTACTGTATTTAGGGAAAATTCTGCAGGTTTCCAGCAAAATACTGTTTTTCCAGAACTTCCTTGTCTGAAACCCTTTCCGCATGGTATTGGAACCATGGGTGTTATGTACTGGCGAGAACCATGGCTATGCTGTTTTCTTGCTATAAAGTAGGATATACTCTTTTTTCACCCATCATACTTCTTTTCAGACATGAGAATACTGTCAAACTTAACAAGATTGGCATCTCTGGGGAATTGGCCATGGATCAGTTGTCAGTGAAGTGTGTAATGTAGAACTATAAAGGAAAAGGTTTTGCATGCTTGAAAACCCCTCTCCTTTCCCTTGCATACAGATCAGTTTTCATCATAGAGGCAATTGGCCAGTCTGACTCAACAACATTCTTCACCCTGTAACATTGTGATGCATTGACAGCACATGCAAGTAGATGAATTTTAGTTGTGCTTGATTCGAGAGCTGTGGCAATAAAGAATTATGTGAGCTTACAAAGATTATCTAAAGTGCAATGTATTTTCTAATGCATTAAATTTTTTTTTTTTTTCCATGTACAGCTGGTAGTGTTCCTCTGTTTAAGATGTACAGAAATTTGTATTGTTTTGCATGATTGGGATGCAGCTAAATGCAACATACATTTCCTCATTGAAATGAACATGGGTATAAGTACACTAATTTATGATTTCTATACAGTCTGTTTAAAATATATTGTATGATAGTAAACATGTATTTAATGAAGAATGTGAAATATGTACATGTTAATGTACAAATGTATAGTCTTTTCTACTCTGTATAATGTAACCATATTGATTATTTTATATCTCATGATCACTGTATCATGGTGTTTATTTCTTTATATTCACATGTGTGTAATTTTTAATATGTTTCATTGAAAATATACAGTAACAGGTATGTTTATGCTGGGTTTATATCATATTACGAAAATCAGTGACGCTACTCCAAGATTTTTTTTTCCATTTAATTAGGCACGCTTTTTCAATGCTTTCAAAACATTCAGTCGAGGGCTTTCATGGGGAGTGAATCATAATTTGCTGACACCAGATTTTGTGAAAAGCACTGGAAATACCTGTAATAGAGCTACATTTCTGGAGCACAGCGAAACAAGCTGTCCCACCATAAACATTCTTCAGCCTGCTTCGGGCATTCTCGGGCCAGGGAAAGTAAGATAATGACTTTGCCATATGGGGCAAAGGGTGGAATATACAGAGCATTACATAAGGTCTGTTGGTCATAAAAACTCATAGTGATGGACAACACCTGTTGTAAGCACCCATTGTGTCAAATTTCCCATGAAAGCCCACGACTGAGCGTCTTTAAGAGGCAGCTGATTCCTAGACAAATTTTCTGCATATTAATATCCAAAGCCACATCTGTTGATGCACCTGTTTTTATCTATATACAGGGTGAGTCAGAAAAAATGTTACACTTTTTGAATCGAGTATTGTTTTGAAATACAAGATTAACAGAGTATTTTATAGCATTTACATGTATGGAGAGAGTATATATTCCTTTGTTGGTTGGTAACTTTCATTTCAATTTTGCTGTTACGGTTGAGCGCACAGCAACCATTGTTTGAAAGGGAGTCAAAACCCATTTGCGCAAAGTTCAAAAGTTGTAGGATTACATGCTGAAACAGAGACAATAACATTCACACAAGTAATGAGGCTGCGGTTGCTACAATTATAGCCTTTCCTGAACAACTTTGATGTTTTTCTGCAAAGCGATTATCATTTTTTAAAGATTGTTGCTCGTTTCTTTTGCGTGATATTTTGCCATGTTGCGATAGACCATTTGACGGGATGGGAATGTCACATTAGGAAAGCATCTGCAAAATTAACTCTCGCACAAGCATAATCACGTTTTTGTGACCTGGCACACTGACCAGAAAGGCTCTTTCCTGAGGAGAAAACTCTGGCTGTACCATGATATCACCAAGCTTTTAGTAACTCACAAACAAGCTGTTTAGCATTAGTTTCAACAGTGCCATGGCTGATTTGGAACAGCTCACTTATCATTACAAAAGGCTTTCTTGGGCTCATGGTGCTTGCAGCTGAATCCAAGTGAAGCAAGGCATTGTTGATGCTGGTGCAAATCGATATTCACCCAGACGCATTACATTAATTGACTCGTATTCAGTAAATTTATTACTGATTCCTCACAATCTGGTATCAAATAAAAGGGGTAGAGTTACTCTCTAAGGTACAAGAATTATTCTATTATACTTGTCATATAAGCATTTCAAAACGTATAACTTTTTCTGACTCGCACTGTAGAAGGTCATACATACATGATCATGTTCAAAATAAGCACCAGACATTTTGACAAATGGAGACTACAATTTTTTTTCTGTGGCAGAATTTATTGTATCGATGATTATCTTCAGATTTCTTAGGAAATACTTATACAGAAATAATGTGAGTACAAAGTAAATTGACGTCACTGACCCTTTCAGTCATAGTTTGTCCTACATGTGTGTTTCAAAATAAACATGTACAGTGACAATGTTATTTCCAGTCCATGCACTATTTATAATAATTTTGAAATTCTTCATTTTAGCTTGTTGACTTACCAATCAAAAAATTGAAGTGAGAATGAAGTTCTGTATACATGTCATTTGTAACTAATAAAACCAGAGTAAAAACATGTTGATTTTTATGTCATTTCATTGTCGTGGCAAGACTTCCTATGAATTATGATTCATTTAGAATGGTGAATGGCCTTGGTACATCTGCTCCCAATCCATGATTGGAATGACTAAAAAAAAGGGTACTTTGTATGGAATCCTTAGTGTGCTCATGCTCATAAAGGAAGAGAAAAGTACTGAATAGTATGGTTTGTCCAGCAATATTTGGAAAAAAACACCAAATAAAAAGTACCATCTAAAAGCTATTCCTCTATCAAACTTACAAATGATGCTTAAAGACTCTTGTCTTGGAACAGAGTATTGAACTTTGGGCCTTTATGGAACATATTCAAGAATTTAAGGCACTGTCTTCACTAAATAATTTACTATATCATAGGTATTTCAGTTTCACAACTGTGGAACACCACAGAGAAAAATTAAACTCTCTCTTCATGGAAATGGGTATTTAGTACTGGTATAAAAATTTCACAGAACTGCTTAGCACGGATCAAAATAGAGGTAGGCACTTCTTCATCTACTGTAAAAGCAGAAATACAGTCAACTCTGCCCAAGTCGAATTTCTTGGGACTGAAGAAAATGCTTCGACTTAGAGAAAATTTGACTTATGAGGGGTCAAAAACAATAGAAAATAAAGGAATGGGACCAAGTACAGACCTTCGACTTCGGCGATTATTCGACTTATGCTACTTCGACTTATGCAGAGTTGACTGTATTCGCGGCACATTAATTTTCATTGATTTCGCGCTATTTTCGGTGGGCGTGAATTCTAGAACACGCGAAAATATGAGCATAATTTCTTATGCTTAAACAATTTGAACACACCCTCTGGACAGTTGATTCTTAGAGTGTGTGTGTGTGTCTGTGGTATGCATCTGAATGACCCTGCATGTGTGTGAAGCATAAAATGGAGCGGCACTGCTGTGTATACAGTTGTGTGCCTAAAGTGATCATTTTAGAGCTAAAGTTATAGCTAGGGCAGAAAAATACTTGTCATGCATTGAAATATGAAATCAAATCTTGCAGTTGCGCTTAAGTTCTGTAAGTGAACAATTTTGCAGCGCGAATTCTAGAACCCGCCAATATCTTTTGGGGTCGCTCAGCGCGAAAAATTAATCACACGAAAATAACAGCGTTTACAGTAATATGTGAAATACAATATCAAAATTTGGGAAGTACCAACTGCTCACAGAACACCTCTGTACTACAAGTGTGAAACTGAATTCAAGGAAAGAAAAAAAAAAAAAAATCGCACAACCCTTGAAAAGGAAACAAATCATTCGAATGTGAACCTGTACTTTTTAAAAGATCTAAGACCGAGGTCAGTGGAAGTTTCCGTGACCCTCTTTCCAGCACTTACTTTAATTTTCAGGCAGTGTAAAAGCTTACATCATTTATAAAAAAACATGATATTTACAGTGCACACTTTAGTATTACTATTCCTCAATTACATACATGCACAATGTAACAGCACATATTTCACACAAAAATACTTTCATTACATATAATGTGAAGTAAAAATATAATTTTGTACTTAAAACATTTTAAAACTTTTCAGAAACAATGTGTACCTTCTTTATTTATTCATGAATTGTTATCTCGCTGTTGTTTTTTTAATCAAAACTTATGAAATAAAAGTTCTAAGACCAATGTCAATGGAAGTTTCCGTGACCCTCTTTCCAGCACTTACTTTAATTTTCAGGCAGTGTAAAAGCTTACATCATTTATAAAAAAACATGATATTTACAGTGCACACTTTAGTATTACTATTCCTCAATTACATACATGCACAATGTAACAGCACATATTTCACACAAAAATACTTTCATTACATATAATGTGAAGTAAAAATATAATTTTGTACTTAAAACATTTTAAAACTTTTCAGAAACAATGTGTACCTTCTTTATTTATTCATGAATTGTTATCTCGCTGTTGTTTTTTTAATCAAAACTTATGAAAAAAATAAAATAAAGATTGGTACCTCAAACATGAATGGGAATGGATGGAATGTTGAGAATGAAGAGCAGTTGAAAAAATGATATCCCATACACCTGTTTCATTCTCTACTTTGAGGTTTCGATATTTATAGCTATTTAGACTATTAAAGGAGAATGCAACCCAGACATCAGTGTGCTTTTAGTGAGTGAAGAAGAACAAGAAGAGTAAACAGTGAAAGTTTGAGCAAATTCAGACAATCTGTTCAAGTTTAAGTAGATCCTTATTATGGGATCCTTGAATTGGCAACTTTGCCAGCAACTGTGATGTCATTGTGGACAACTCTCCATTCATTTCGTACACAGAATTTAACATTTTCTTTATTTTCAAGAAAAATAACATTCTTTTGATGTACTGGTTGAGTATGACATGGCTATATCAATTCTGCAAGCATTTTGGGAAGAATTATGCTGATTTCTGACTTGAAATTTCATATAAATCAATTTTTTTGAAAAATTCTGTTCAAAATGAATTGAGAGTTGTCCACGATGACATCACAGGTGCTGGCAAAGTTGCCAACTCAAGGATCCCCATAACAGGGATTTAGTGAAACTTTCAAAATTCATAACTCTTGAACAGATTCAATTGGATTTTCGTCCTGGGAAGAAGTTTGGTTCTACATAATTCATTCATTATCCTATTCCTATTCACAATGACAATTACATTCAATTATCATCATTATCCTATTTTGCTCAAACTTTCAGTGTTTACTCTTCTTGGTCATCTTTATTCACTAAGAGCACACTGATGCCTGGGTTGCATTCTCCTTTAACATACATGTACCTGCCTACTGTTCCAATTTATTTGGAATATTCCTATTTTGAGGGAAAAGGAAATTGCCATTTTAACCTGTGTGTTCCTATTTCTGTACAAATTTGTCTGTAATACGTATAAGAAATTTAGGAATGTTCCTATTTTTGAAAATTTCTTAATAATCTGTTCCTATTTCTTGGCTCTCAGGGTTGGCAGGTATGCTATCAAAAATGTCCCCTTTAAAATCATGGCTTATCAGTATATCCTACTTTTCGCACTACTATCCTTGCAGTACATACATGTACTTAAAGTCACAATACACTTACTACAAATAGATACTTTTAAAGTTATTTTTCATAAATTTAATCCATTGAAATTCATTCCCTTACCATTATCTATGCACAGTGACTAATACTTTCCCTCTCCATATAAAAGGGAAGTATTTCTGATGAGGCTTAAAGGGAAAGTCCACCCTAGAAGTTTCACTATTTCAATAAAAGGAGATAAATTTGAACAGCATTTTATAAAAGAAATGAGCAAAATCGGTCAAAGAATAAGGAAATTACACTCATTTACATTTTCTAGTAAATTACTCTCGGCTCTGCAAATTGGCAACACTGATGACATCATATGCAAGCAGGTCTCCATTCACTTTGTACATGAAATTTCACATTTTCTCAATTTTCTTGGAAGTTACACATTTTCTTACCCCATAGTCAAAGTATGTTATGTAAAAAGCAATTCTTCTGGGCATACATTGACTATGGGGGTTAGAAAATGTTTAACTTCTAAGAAAATTGAGAAAATGTGAAATTTCATGTACAAAGTGAATGGAGACTTGCTCGCATATGATGTCATTAGTGCTGCCAATTTGCAGAGCCCAGAGTAGTTTACTAGAAAATGTAAATGAGTGTAATTTTCTTATTCTTTGACCGATTTTGCTCATTTCTGTTTTTGAAATGCTGTTCAAATTTATCTCCTTTTATTGAAACAGTGAAATTTCTAGGGTGAACTTACTCTTCAATGATGAATGTGATGTGGCATTTTGAATGCTCCATTTCATTCAGTTTCCTTGATGATGTTTGGTTTGAAGTCTGGACCAACAACCTTGGCGAGCTCTTCAGCATACATCTCATATCGACCAGTCATCTAAAAAAAAAAACACACACACAAAATTTATGATAAATGGTCATGCATTCTATACAGAGGCTAATACAATATTAAAAGCATATCAGCCATCATTCCAAAAGTAATACAGGAATTATCACTTTAAGAATAGAGGTTTATTGAACTATACATATACCAGTAAGCATCACCATCATCATCACCATCATCTTCATCATCACAATCATTATCATCATCACCATCATTATCATTAATTATCATTATTGTCCTCACCATCATCACCATCATCATCATCACCACCACTACAATCATCATCATCATCATCATCATCATCATCATCATCATCATCATCACCACCACCACCACCACCACCACCACCACCACCACCACCATCATTACCATCAATCACTATCATCATCATCATCATCACCCTTCATCTACCCACCTGGAAGCACCATTTGTCTCTGACCTGCCTGACCAGATTCAGATCCATCTCGGATGTCACCAAAGACCATCTCTAGTCCTTGAAAAAGCATTATCACTTTCATCATTACCATCATCACCATCCCCATCATCATGATCATCATTATCATCATCACCACCACTATCATTATCATCATCCTCATCATCACCATCATTACCATCATCATCACCATCATCTTCATCCTCAATCATTATCATCATCACCATCATCATCATCACCATCCCCATCACCATCATCAGCATTATCATCATCATCATTATCATTATCATCACCATCATCATCATCATCATCATAATCATCACCATCACATTCATCTGCATCATCATCATCATTACCCATCATCATCACCATCATTATCATTATCTTCTCCATTATCTCACAACCATCACCATCATCGTCATCATCATAATCGTCACCACCATCACCATCATCATCACCCTACATCTACCCACCTGGAAGCACCACTTGTCTCTGACCTGCCTGACCAGATTCAGATCCACCTCTGTCACCAGAAGACCATCTCGAGTCCTTGACAAACCCTGCAAGGTGAAAAAGAATGGAGTAAAAGTGATGGAATATAAACGCTTCATGTATGCCGGTTCTGCACCGCACACTCTAGCGAGAATTACAGTGGGTAATTTCCTTCACCAAACTGGGCTCCTACTTTAAACCGCACCCTAACCCTAAACATAATCACAATAACCCACTGCTACTCAACCTTACATCTCTGACAAATTAAATCTCAAAGGTAATGTTACCAGAGCAACTTTCTAATCACCATCACATAACTTGGTGAATTCTGGAATCAAGGATATTATCCATCTCACATAATACTTCATTGGGCAATTTTTCATCTTGAAAAAAATCATTATGCATTAAAAATGGAATGACAGCTCACAATATTTACACAATATTATTTGGTTTCATACTTAAGGTATATAAATATCAACATGAATTATGTACTGGTAGATGATCTCTAAATAGAACTGTTGAAGGGCAGCTAGACATATTTTCATGATTAATGCTTCACCTCCTAGCTCACACAGTGCTATGACGTTCAGTGACTATTAAGAAATTTCACATATGAACCACTTTCTCCTTTCATATTATATTCATTCAAACAATTACACAGGTGAGGAAAATCGTAACAGATGCTGACATCTTGGATGCAAAAAAATGCCTCATCGACTTACTGGAGTTCGACTGCCATCTGGTGCAGCTACATAGCTTGAACCTGAAGAGGGCGACAAACACATCACACTGCACTTCTTTGATACACGTTACAATGAAGCGAGTCAAATAATGAATCTCTTTTTAATCTATATTAATCTAAAAACACACATGCACACGTTGGTAACTATATGCCTATAGCTCGTTAATTTATTTGATATACAATAAAAGAGCAATGTAGATATAGAATGAACTCCTGGCTCGCGCGTCTCCAGTTAAGCGCCTTTAACCACTCGACTACAGCACCTCTACTTCAAACAATGACTCTTACTAACGACAATAAATATAAACAAGTAAAGCAATAGTTTCTGATTGATAAGAAATATGACCACCTTTGATTAATGACTCTATATGGTTGAATTCAAAACAATTTTCAAAAACATTTCCCTCAAACATTTTTTTTAAAAACCTGTATGGAAGCTTTAAACATCTTCTACGGACAAATATCACACTATGACATTATTATGCACATACATTAATGTTTGATAACGAGATAAAAATCAATGTACCTGAAAGTCACACATAAATGGTGAAAACACTGAAACCTTCATCTGATACAAATATGTAGCTGAACACGCCCTCAATAAAGGAAATAACATTGGATGGGATGATGCTCTTATCACTGACTTTGAAAGCAAACTACTGGTCAAGAAAGTTGAAGGAGTCTATATGGATAAAGAGGATAAATCCTACACTGAATACAGACTCTGGATATGCATCATCACCTATGTTATGTTCGGTAGAGTGATTGCAAGACAGCAGCCAGCAATTAGAAAAAATATGACTGATCACTTGGCCTGAGAAAGTCCACAGGAGTGGACGAAAGCTTGCCTACAAAATTAAGGTTGGTAAAAGCTTAACCCATTCGTGACAGAGGTCCACATTTTGTGGTTTGGCCTAATATCTTTTGATGCAAGGCCCTAAAAATCATACCAAATACATGAGCAGAAAGAGCAAAAATTCTACAGAAACTGTGCCCATTTTGGTTGCGTCAATATTCGTTGTTTGATGCTGAAAATTTTTTAAAGGAAAATAAGCATTAAAATCCTTAAATTGGCAATGTGATAGAAAGTTTAAAGGTCCACTATTATGGAAAAGCAAGTTGTTCCCTATTTGTAGTACTTTTTATGCCAAATCCAGATATAGCAACCATTTTCCCTGAATATCACTCCTAAACACATGAATTCAAAAGAAAGAAGTTTATTGGGAACGCCCCTAAAAATTTAGGCTAAGCCTCGCCCCGCACCGTGATTGACACCTGACGTCACATGCAGAACCAAGCACCCGGAAGGGCAGGGAATCTGTACATGTAATATGCGGGAAATACGAATGATCCGTCATTAGATCCGGAATTTCAGCGAAATATCACCCTAAGAATAAAGCGAAGTATAATAACAAACAAAGATAATGTTGCTTAGGAGATGCTTTTGATCCAAATGATGTTGTGGATTGGCGAACACCAGAAATTTGACTTTGAACTGCAGGACGACCATTACGAAGCGAGTTTGACTGGCTGCCGCATTTATGCAAGCCATGCTATGCATACGACGTTCGATGCAGCTAGCTGGAAATTGCGTTGCCGTGGTCAAGCTCGAAGCCGAGAAGTTTGAAAAGCAAAAGGTAAGACTCATCTTTGAAAATGTTTTTCGGTAAATCCCGAAGGAGCTAGAGGCACAGATTGAACGTGATATTTATTTTTCCTTCCCTGCAGAGCTTGCGAACCCTCAAATATGCCTCCATAATAGTACATGTAATACTCGGACAATGTCAGGCAACTGCAGATAAACTCTGCACTGCAGCAGCTGCAGCATGCAGGGAGCTCCGCCGCCGCGGAGTTCCTGCCCTGCCTGGCATTGTCTGGAGACTTTATGCACCATGTACCACGGTGAAGGGAATGTTGTTCAGTGCAGTTTTACTTTTAAAAGAGGGTCTCATGATTAAAATGAGGATTTTTAAATAAAAAATCTGTAGACCTACCTACTATAGGCCGAATGCAGGAATTTTTTGCTTGGGTGGGGGCAAGAATGTGTTCTGTTAACTGGCTATCAATCATGGCTGTTGTAATTGTAATCTTCAAATTTGCCTTCTTTTTTTTTTTTTTTTAATAGAAATGTCCAATGAAATAATGCCTTGATTCAGTTAGGAAAGTTGGGAAGATAAAGCCAGACTAGAGACTCTAACGTTACATGTACATAAAATTTGCAAGATTTCTTCTTTTTCTGATTGCTGTCTGATTTTGTATTTATTTTTTTTAATATAGAGGGGGTCTATTTTTTTTTCTTTTCGTTAGTGCCCACAATCGCCACTTAATTCTGATTGCAGTACATTAAGGGGTTTAGATTTTTTGAAAATACTTTACTTATGATTATATTATTTTTTTCTTATTCTTCCATTGCAGAGTGGAAAGTGGCTGCTTCGGTGACTACAATATCTGCTTTTATTGCACACTGACAGGAGTAAGTTGTAACCTGAGGAGAGTACATTGTATAAACGTTGGGGCCAGGTATAGTTCTCTCATCACTGTCATTGTAGCAGTCTACTGGCTTCCATTCATCGACATGACCGATCTCTTCACCGAGCCAGGCAGAGACGAACATCGTCAACATCATCATCATTTTTCATTGGTAGAACACTCATCTAGCTCCATCTTCCTGCACCTGATGACGTGGTTTTTGAATGAACTCTTCACCGTGCAGACTTTTATCCTGTTGAAACAGTTTACCATTCATTTGAGCTCCCCTAGACCTATAGGAATGAACTATTGGATTCATACTGGAATAATTAATTTCCAAAAAGTTTTTTTAGACTGGGACTATCATACTCTAAAAAGTTATTTCAGTACAAAGCAGTGGACTCTCGCTATAGAAATAGACCACCTGTTATATCTTGTTAATATAAAATGTTGCATCTTGTCCAATTGTAAACAGATGCATGTCTGTACCAAAAAAAGAGGACTCTGAAGTTTGTATGATTGTGATCATAGTTTGAATTTCCTTTAATAAATAATCAATATGGGATTTTTTTCGGCTGCACTGTTATTTTTTTTTGTAAGATTAAATTTCCATAATTTTTTTTTGACACATTAATTCTCCATATCACCTCCAAACCCCTTCACAACATTTTCCCTTCTCTGAAATGTCTTCGATAGAGGATGTCTGTGAAGTCACAGTCTCATAGCATGATAGCGATGGAAGCAAGGGGGCATGTAAAGTCTGATGACTGATGATGATGATGATGATGTATGCTTGGTGATGATGTGATAATGATATACAGTTACGTGTACATGTATGATTGAGGTAGCTAATGCAGGGCTCTACAAATCCACTTGCCTGCTTGCCCAGGGCAAGTAAGAATCATGTAAGGACAAGTGAATTTTGAAGTCACTTGCCCTTTCGGGCAAGTAAATTCACTCAAAGCTACCATGAGAACAAATAAAAGACAACCAGTAAACAAAATGCTCATAGTGCAAGTAAATTTTTAGCAATGGCTAAGCAATATCAAGGTTGCAAAATGTAATTCAAACTCTCATGAATTTTCATAATTTGTGGAAATTGAGCAAGTGAGATATGTTTTCAGGCAAGCAAGATTATGTTTTGGGCAAGCAATTTTCAAAGAAACTTGCCCAATGGGCAAGGAGGAAGATATTTTTTTTTTGTAGAGCCCTGGATAATGCAATTAAAAAGAAAGGCATAGAGCATGATGATGATAATGAAGGCAACTGTGATATGAATTTAACATAAATACAAGGGCAGCCTAGTAGCAGTACCAACCTGTACCAGTGACCTAAAAATATTTTCACTTTTGTAAATAGGGCTTCAATGCACTTTGTGCTCTAAAACTCCCCCCCCCCCCAAGGTTTTTTTTTTTTTTTTTGAAGTAAAAAGGTATACAATTTTTTTTTTATAGTTTAGATAATTTTCTATTTGAGGTGATTCTGAGGGAAAAAGAATATTTCTATTTTTCCTGAGGGAGTTTCACTCTGGGCCTGTGTAGAGTTACGTAGTAGTGGTGGGTACAGAATACGCCAAAACAGGCTGCGTACTCGTGGAAAATTATTTTGCTGCCCTCATGAAGTGTGGATTTTTCCTCGGAATGATGTAGAGGCCGGAGTGTAATCTTGCATAGCAGGGGATAAATACATGGGGGCTCGAGGCGAATTTGCCCCCGAAACACCAAAAAGAGCCCTGGAAAACTAAAAAAGAGCCCCTGAAATTTTCATGTGTTGCAATGTAAACTGTAATACAATGTAGAAAATTCGGGAGGGTGGGCTCAAAAAATAGCCCTGGAAAAACCTTGTATAGAAACTGCATTCCAGTGCTTGCGCAGTACGCTAAAAAAATGTTAAAGTTTAATTTTTGTTGCGTCCATCTCGCTTACCCATTTGCATTCCTCAGCGTAGAGTTATGTAGGCCAGTGTAGGGGCACATATGCAAAGTGTATTCCATACGCAACACTACGCAACTCTATGCAAGGCCCTGTGTGGAATCCCCTGTAATTCCTTTTTTTTTTTTTTTTTTTTTTTCCTTTTTTTTTAACATTCTCCTTCACTTCCTGTTCATTCATTCCAAACCATGAAAACTTTGGTTGCTGTCAGACTTTCATTCCAAACCATGAAAACTTTGGTTGCTGTCAGACTTTCATTCCAAACCATGAAAACTTTGGTTGCTGTCAGACTTTCTGGGTAGATAAGTGATTTAGCTTACAATAACTATAAAAAGAAATAATAACTTGATCAACATGAACAACACGGGAAAGCTACATGGTCACTGGGTCCATTCTGAACTCATGCAGTCTGCAGGTTTTTCACTCACTCACTCACTCAATCACGTCACTCTCTCACTACACGAAACAAAGCATGTGGGACCGATCTAGAGTATTCCTTCCGATTTACTCTGACTGCCTGCTGTCAATATTGAATAACACCCGTCTACCGTGAAATAACTGGTTATCTTCACGTATATTTAGAGTAAAATCCTTATTTTTCACACTTTGAGCTGTTTTCTGTTAACGCAAATCGACATGATTCCGTCTGCTACTCGCTCGCCTCACACTCGACACTCGCAGTTGCAGACTCAACATGTTTGCGACTACTGCCTGGTTAATTCGCGTCCGGTGTCAGAGCGAAATGGGCTCAGATTTGCTCTTTTCAAGCTATTTTCAGAGTAAACAATGGATAGTTATACATTTTTACAAGAAAATATTTGTGCCAGAATAAAATGCAAACATTTTTGCGGGCCACGAATTTATTTCAACAGTCTATGAAAGGGAGATTCCGTGGCAAGCAACTTCAACAAAAGTGCAATTTTTGAAGGCTTGATCCGAACCGTAAATTCTGTTTTCCATGGAAAAAAAATGTTTTTTCAAATATTTCACACAACACAAAGGCACAAGTAAGACTTATATATTTCATATTTGGTAGAAACAGGCGAAGATAATGCTCTAAAATTATGCGGGGAGTTACTTTAGTCCAGGCAGTTTCACGGGCTTTCCAGTAGGAAGTTGCAGTGAACTGCAGCTGAATGACTGCATGTGACGTCACTGGCGTATTTGCATAATAATCGCGATTCTGGGCTTGAAAAGGGGGCGGGGCTTAGTATACGACTTAGGGGCAAAATCAAGTTACAAAAAAATTATTTAAAAATATATGGTTGCACAAACTCTTGAAATGAGTGTTATTTTGAACGTAGAACACCTTTATCTTCCAAATAAAGGTTATGTTCAATTCCATAGAGGTGGACCTTTAAAATCAATGTTTTCCCCTGCAAATTGGCAACTTTTTGACTTTTCACCATAATTTCTGTCAATTTATATTCATTTCAGATACATGACATTTTATAAGAAAAATGTAGCAATAGAATAAAAATGTTGGTGTTGCCAATTTGAAGAATAAAAGCTGATCAAATTAGGCTTTAAATAATGCCTGTCACAAATTGGTTAAACTGCTATTGTATGCTTAAACCAATATGAATGTGTATACTCACCATAGAAATGGCCAAAGTCATTATGGGCTGAAAAAAAGGAGGAGAGAACAGACAAGGTTATTTAGTATTCACACTAACATGAATTCAAAGTGCAATTTTTATGCTCGAGAATGCTAAAAGCAATTTAAGTTTTACTATTAGAAGGAGCAATTAAAAAATAATGATACCAAAATTTTTAAAACAGATGCATCACTATCCTATAAGAGAAGTTTCCAACCACGTGAAGAAAATCCCAGAGCATGTTTACGGTGCTGTAATGAGTCCAATTTCCACATAAACAGTAAAATTGGAAGATCACCCAATGGCAATAGTAATATTATGCCACTCCAATACAGTGCATATCACAGTGTGATATAGCATCTCTATGTGCTTCCACAGGACTTTGGATATTATTACCTGGCTTTAGCTTTAGCAACCATAGCACCTGGTGCATTTAAGGAACAAATTCTACCAGGTACCCACTTACTACACCTGGGTCAAGGGTGGTATTAAATGTATATTACTGGTAATGTCTTGCCAAATAACATTACTGCAATGGTAGGGAGTAGGGATTCGAACCCTGTACCTTACAGTTACAGTCAAGACTTATCCACTGGACCATAACACCATAACATCACAACAACATAATGCACCCAACACCATATTCAACATAATCCTAAAAACTGCTCAATAATGTTGGAAACAACTCTACTTGTCTTTAATACACTTAATACTTCAAGTGGTTAAAATACCAAATACTTGCACTATACATATCAAAGTTTGGTTTAACCCATTCGTGACAGAGGTCCACATTTTGTGGTTTGACCTAATAACTTTTGATGCAAAGCCCTAAAAATCATACCAAAAACATGAGCAGAAAGAGCAAAAAATTCTACGCAAACTGTGCCCATTTCGGTTGCATCAATATTCGTTGTTTGATGCTGAAGATTTTTTAAAGGAAAATAAGCATTAAAATCCTTAAATTGGCAATGTGATAGAAAGTTTAAAATCACCATTATCCCCAGCAAATTGGCAACTTTTTGACTTCTCATCATAATTTCTGTCAATTTATATTCATTTCAGATACATGATGTTTTATAAGAAAAATGTAGCAATAAAATAAAAATGTTGGTGTTGCCAATTTGAAGAATAAAAGCTGATCAAATTAGGCTTTAAATAATTATTCCTTTTTTCATTTTGTTTTTTCCTTCTTACCTTTCTTTCCATCCCCTGATGTAAACTCATTTGGGAAGCTCTCCTGCAAGTCAGTACAGAAGATATTATAAACACAACGTCATATGAAGAGATATCATTTTTTTTTTTTTCATTCTGCAGATCTGCATATACACCTCCCATTTTTAAGCTTTTTGAATACTTGTAATAAACAATGACTTGTTTTAGATGCATTGGTTCAGGTGAATCTTTACTGGAGACAAGAATGAAATATTTATTTTCATCTCATTTTCTAAATTGCTAAGGCTGTTTCAAACTCACTACACATCATGTATGTATTAGCGCTAAAACTAAATTCATTTATAGATAAATACATTATCATTCCTAAGAAAGGGACATTTTATTTCAGTACAAGCAATTGAAATCCCTTGCTCACCGTGCCAACTCTGTTGATTGCAGCAGTGAAGTAGGTCTGTGCAATGGCAGCATTTCTAGCCTCAATGCCCCACATTGGCTCACTGTATTGAGGAAAAAATTTCAAGATTCAAGATCAAGATGGTTTACTGTCTGAATTTTAAAAATACAGAAATTCGTCCTCCACTGGCAGAGTGACAAACAAGCAACATACACTATGAACATGACAGACAAAGAAAGCAGACAAAATAAACAGCCCCTCATTCTACTCTTCACAATGGTTCTGGTAGTCAAAAGAACATCTCTTCACTGCTATTGTCTAAAATATGTGGAACAGGTGTCACATGCATATTCACCTGGAACTACATGATTAAACATAATAGCTGTGAAGAGATGTGCTTTTGACTACCAGAACCATGGTGAAGGGTTGAATGAGAGGTTGTTTATTTTGTCCGCTTTCTTTGTCCGCCATGTTCATAGTGATACTACCAGAAAAGGGAACAAGGGGGAGAAAAAAGAAAGGAGAAAAAAGAAAGAGGCAGAGAAAGAAAGAAAGAAAGAAAGAAAGAAAGAAAGAAAGAAGACAGTAAGACAAGGCAGTATGAAATAACAAATAGAGAAGGAAAAGTAAGGGAGAAAGAGAGGAGAGAGAAGAGAGTGATGAATAAGGAAGAGCTCTGGAAGGGAAGAGATGAGGTTGAGGAATAGAGAAGGAAAAGTAAGGGAGAAAGAGAGGAGAGAGAAGAGAGTGATGAATAAGGAAGAGCTCTGGAAGGGAAGAGATGAGGTCGAGTACAGACTAAAATGTAAGCTTCCGTTGTTTTTTTTTATCCTTGCATTCTGATGCAATATATATGCAAAAACTCTCAACTGGATGCATTAAATACATGAAAAAAGTGGTATGATTTTTCATTCTCTTTTTCATAGGACTGATTTGCCCCAGGGTTTGTTTGTTTGTTTGTTTGTTTTTTTTTTTGGGGGGGGATGGAGGTATACACACTATGAACATGACAGACAAAGAAAGTGGACAAAATAAACAACCTCTCATCCTACCCTTCACAATGGTTCTGGTAGTCAAAAGAACATCCCTTCACTGCTATTATGTTTAATCAGTAGTTCCAGGTGAATATGCATGTGACACGTGTTCCACATATGTTAGATAATAGCAGTGAAGGGATGTTCTTTTGACTACCAGAACCACTGTGAAGGGTAGAATGAGGGGTTGTTTATTTTGTCCGCTTTCTTTGTCCGTCATGTTCATAGTGACATGTACATTTTCCCATTTGCTGTACAGCATATACACAGAAAGGTGAGCAAAGTGAATGTCATGGAAAATGACTTTTTACATCCCCCAGCTCTCTACAGAAAAAAACGACTAACCTCAGACCATCAAGGTAAACTAATATGCAATGTATTTTGGGTACTTTTTGGAATAACATTGAACAAGTTTCAACCTTTAAGGCCAAAATTCACAAAGGAGAGTTACTTTAGACCATGGTCTATACCCTGCTTATCCTTCATGTTCTTCAAACTCTTAACCGTTAACCCCAAGAATGCAAGTGTGGTTTGTTTGGGGGGAGCTGGGTATTTCTTATGTACTAACAGTACAAAAATGATTTTTTTTTTCCCAAGTGATTGGTATACTTTAGTAATGTGCATATCAAGTGAAGTACTTGCCTGAGTGCTCCTACAGTAGCGGAAGGGTTAAAGACAATCTCTGCTCCATGGAGGCCGTACAGCAGCCAGTTAAGAGGGTGGTGACGGCCGTAACAGATGTTGATGGCAATGCGACCTACCAGGAAATTCATAAATTTGAAGAAAAAAAAAATCATCCTAAGCTGTAACAAGGGTGTCAATCCATATTTTTTTTGGGGGGGGGGCACTCTCAGAAAGGGTTGGGGATATAAACAAAAATGAGAGGCAGGACATACACACACAAACACACACAAAATGTGGTTCTCAGCATAAGATTTGGGAGGGCAGACAAAAATTTCTGACAAGCATTAAAAAAAAGTCCTCAGCTTAAAATTTTGAGTGTCCCCTTGCCTGAATTTTTTTCCCTGGGGGTGGGGGGGGGAGGCATGTCACCCTGTCCCCCCCCCCCCCCCCCCGACTAATGCCCATGTTAAGCAGTGTCCCTGTATCTACTAATAACCAGCAAGGAATGCAAACAGTTCTAGATGAGATTCTGGATTCTACATCAAGAGTTCTAGATTAGAAAGCAATATGAATTGCTCCTTTCCACTCCTTTATTTTACTTTTGTCTTCTGACTTCAGAATTATAAATTGTCTGTTTGGATCTAGAAGGGCATTATAAAATGATATAAATTAATGCTCTTCTGGCTTTAAACAGACAAATTGTGATTGTGGTTTCCAAAATGTCCTAGAAGGATATTAAGTACCATAAAACAAAAATAGTCCAATCACAAATCAAATGATTAATAAACAATTGTCGAAAATCAAATTAAAGTAACACTGGGGATTCAGATCACACATTATGATGAAAATCTAAGAATAATACATATATATAAAAAGGGCACTAACACTGTGTGAATAAGGAAAACGCAGGTATACATTTAGCATCATTTAAGATTCATATGGGAATCAGTTCATCGATACAGAAACATATATCCTGCAAGAAAGATGAAAGATTTCTCAAACAGTTTTTTATCTTCAATGTATTAAAGCAAACACAGCAATAGAAATAATAGTTACCAAACTGCGTCTCAAACACTCTATGGCCGGTGTTTCCTTCCACATAATACGTAGACTGCAAAGCACAAATGAGGAGAAGGAAATGAAAATAAAGTACTCTGGATACGAAGGAATCAGTCCTGGGCCCCGTTCAGAAAACTTGTTCTCAATAAAAAGTTGCAATAACTCTTATAAGTTACTGAAATCCTTGCATCTGACTGGCTGAGAGCAAATTTGGCACAGAAATGTGGCAGTTGTTACTGATAACAAGTTTTATGAAATAGGGCATTGTCCCTTTGACTAAAATATAATTGCTCTACCACTACATAAAAGCAAATGTTTTCCTTTATTGATAGCATTAGGGTAGATAGACTTTAAAATGTCATATAACTCTCTTTTTTTTTTTTAATGCACCAAAATAGAGAGAAAAGTTTTCTTTGCATTTACAAGAAAAATGATTGGGAGCACAAATAATTTTCTCCTTTATAATTTGTTGAGCATACATTATTCTATGTTGTCATTCACACCTTCATGAAATAACATTTACAACAGATAGTGTTACATTGTGATGATAAAAGAAATTTTAACATCTGTAGGCCTTGCATTAGGTTAGAGTTAATAGCAGGAGCCTCTTTTAGGCTCAACATTTTCTACACTCAAATGCTGTCTGTCCTGCAAATACAGGCTGCAGAGCAAACTTCTAACCATCATGTGATCACTTTCGTGTCACAGCGTCACGTTACACAGCTTGTAGTGAACAACAGACCCTAAAAACCAAAAGGGTAGGGTGTAATGTTTGTGAAATGCACACCTCCCGTTTACGAAATGTCAGGTTCGAGGTGATGGTTTGAGGTAAGTTGGCTGCACTGAATGAACAAAAATTCTTCCAATCAAATGGTCAATTCTACGTTTCACAGTTCATGTTCAAATTGAAAACCTACCTCATTGAAATCTCCAACCCTTGGAATGTGATTTTTCCTGCTTTTTCCAAGGACCTTCCCAGTGTTGGAAATCACCACTTCACAATAGAAAAAAGAAAAGAAAAAATGTGTTGAATAGTTGCATATAAGCTTGAAATTGCTGAACAATCTGGTTGATGAATGGACAAGATAATGTATTTCTTCTGCCATACTTTTCATTCCAATCAATTGGAATGATTTCTCATTAAATCTTTTGTCTGACAGTGCAAAATACTCTAAAATTTTCTAAATCAAATGACTGCCCTAAAACAATCCTATCAAAACAAATGGATTACAATGTTCACATCTGACTTTTTATATAGTTGAACTCCTTTCATGTTCTTTTCGCATCAATGTACATTCGTCCAATCAAATTGAACAATCGTAATAATTAGCTTTCTAATTCACCCTCGTACCAGTGAAACTAAACATAGCTAGTGTGCTTAACTGATATCTATAGATTAATTACCAGTATCGATACTGCACAACGAGAAGCAGAATGAAATAAGAAAATATCGATAGAAGAAATGTCATTACTTTTTTCCTCATAAACCAATTGAACATGCAAAGAGTCAAAATCCACCATTTTTTCAAAGACTTGACAGAATCAATCTTTACTTTTTAACTCACACATAATGATTTATTTTCTTGTATTATTATATGGCTGATGAGAGTTACAGAGACACTGATTCCTAAAATGAAATGACTTGCTATATTTGAATCAGTTACCTGCTGCATTATGAAGAGTACTAAAGTGAACTTCATCTCTCTCCAGTATAGGACAAATCACCACCATGTTGTACCGTTTGGCAAACTACAGAAGGTTAAAAATAAAACTCACGTTTTAGAATATCTTCCTTTAGGATTTCAAAAATTGTTAGCACAAGTGCATGTATATTTTCAAAGTATTGAACAACGTCAATAAATTTCAGTCGTGCAAAAGAACTGAAACGGTGATATTATTCTCTGCTGATATCATTTATCATTTATGCCCTTAATATATCCAGGAACTATATTTAACACACAATGCATCTTTCAGCTACACTGGGGGTGAGAGAGGCAAATGAAGATAAAATACCTAGACACTGGAAATAGGAAGAATGGAATTAAACCCTCTTTCTTTTGCTTGAAATTTAAGTAGATAAACCAGCACACGTTATCTAGACATCTTTAGTTGGTAGCTCCACGAGTGACATTTGATGTTGTTCAGGGCCCCATTGCATAGACTTACCAATGATAGTAACTTTGCCATCAATGTAAACTTCCATGGACTCCTTGAATTTGACTGGCTTTTGAGCAATGTTACCATGGTAGTTAACCAGTGATGGCAGAGATACAATTAATGGTTAGTTTTATGTAACGGGGCTCAGTTTTAGCACTCAAAATTTGATATCTAATTACTCTTGGGTCACAATTTGAAGAAAATTTGTGCAATGTCTTCCTTGAGGGAAGTAACCAGGGGAGCATTTCATGAAGAGTTTTGTGGGTGATTTTCACTGATTAATTTGCTTTCAGCCAATCAGATGCGAGGATTTTCAGTAGCTTATAACATTTGTTGGTGATTTTCACCGACAAAACTCTTCATGAAATGCTCCCCAGAGATCATAAATATTTTTGCACCTCTTGACACAGCTGTACACTCGGACCATCATCTGCTGATTCAGCAAACTCTGACCATGGTGTCTTCTCTCGGGTGCAGAAGGCAAACGGCATGGCTGCAAAAGTACACATACATGGAATTATATAAACTGAGTACACAAAGTGAAGGAAAGACAGAAAATTTGGAACAAAAAAACAATGGAACAATGCTCAAACTCTACAATATCAGAGCATACAAGCATTCACTTTTAAAGGAGGTTAATGCTGACAAAAGCATACAAATTACAATAATAATAACAATAATAACACCAGTTTCTTGTACGGTGCTCGAACAGTATAAGCTGACCAAAACGGTCACAGTATTTTCACCACCCTGGTCACTGGATTTGGTTAACATTCACTATTCCACACATAACTGTGAATGTTCTCCACTCCCTGTGGAGCATTCCAGCTAGTCATCTGTTTAACGGGAACGTACATGCTAATCTAATCACACTGACCTGCACATCCTATCGTGTACCCTGTTTTTAATAACCCATGGGTGAGAGTGGCAAGCATGGATTAATGTCTTGCTTAACCCATAGCAGTACAGAGCTTTCTTGAGGTCTAAATTAATCATCTTCAATCCTCAAATTGGCGATACAAATTTTTTTTTTCCACGTTTTCATAGCTAGAAAAAAAATAAATATGGATATTACATAAACCAAAATGAAATACAATTGTAAAATTGAATCAGAAATTGCCAATTTGAACACAGAAATAGTGATTATATATTATTCAACCCTCAACCCTTTGATTGAGAGTCAAATGAGTGAACCACTTCACCACGACACCTCCACTAATCATGCTTAAATCCTGAGGGACTGCAGACCCAGTATGACAGTCTACAGCACATGATTCATACACTTGCTTGATCAACCATTACATTCCCTCTAGATTGCTATGTTCTCAAAACTCTCGTCTACTTGTTATTCCTAAGCTTAATCCAAAGTGGGGGGAGTGAACCTTCGCTCATGCTGGGCCTTCAAAATGGAATACTCTCCCTAAAGTGATTAGAAATAGCAGTTCAGTTGAAGTGTGCAAGAATAATCTTAAAAAGTATCTGTTAAATTTGGCCCATAATTAATTAATTACCTTGACCTTTTGTCTATTTTTTATATTATACAGACCTCCAAACCATTCTCAATTTGGAGGAAAGAATCTGAATTTTGACCATTCCAAGCTCTTGTTTTGATATGATGTTCCAATTTTTCTTGATGAATTTACCACACACTCCTATGGAAAATGCTGTTTCTTTTCCTAATTTTGAGCAAAATCATCCTTATTTTTCAGTCAGAAAGGTTGGGAGGTCTATATTATATGTAATTTCATCTTTTTGCACAAGTTGCACCTTGAGCATTTGTTTATCAAGTGGATTTGGCACCTCACAAATCTTATATTATTTATTATCATTAATAATAATAATAATAATTATTATTATTATTACTATTATTATTATTACTATCATTATTATTATCATTATTATTATTATTATTATTATTATTATTATTATTATTATTATTATTATTATTATTATCATTATTATTATTATTATTATTATTATTATTATTATTATCATTATTATTAATTATATTATTATTATTATTATCATTATTATTATTATTATTATTATCATTATTATTATTATTATTATCATTATTATTATTATCATTATTATTATTATTATCATTATTATTATTATTATTATTATTATTATTATTACTATTATTAATTATTATTATTACTATTACTATTACTATTATCATTGTCATTGTCATTGTCATTGTCATTGTCATTGTCATTGTCATTGTCACTGTCACTGTCACTGTCACTGTCACTGTCACTGTCACTGTCACTGTCACTGTCACTGTCACTGTCACTGTCATTATCATTATCATTATCATTATCATTATCATTATCATTATCATTATCATTATCATTATCATTATCATTATCATTATTATTATTATTATTATTATTATTATTATTATTATTATTATTATTATTATTATTATCATCTATGAAGTTTATAAAGATTGCTGGTTGCGAATAGTAGAAACTTGACTCAAAAGTTAAGGAGTGGTACCTGAGAACAATCTACACCCTAATCTAAATCCAAAGTCCTTACCAAAGGTTTCCTGCAGACATAAGACATTGACTCCAGCTTTCCCAGCAGCCTCTGTGATCTCAGCAATGCGCTTGTGAATGGCATCTTTCTGTGAGGCAAACAAAACACAAATATTTTGTACTCTACACAGAGATACTGAGTAACAATCAAATGCAGAAATTAAACTTGCACTTCCTTTCAACACATCATAAGGCAATTCTTGAGGACGGTTACTGTATGGCTAAAAATACAGATTTGAATTTTTAAAATCATTCTTTCAAGTTCTTTGGGAGTTTTGACTCTTGATTCTAAATGCAAATATTTTTCTGAAATACGTCATAAAATGGGAACATAATTTTTCCATTTTGAAATTAAAAATAATTGAGCATGAATAGTTTAATAAGATATTGCACTGGAAATTTTCATTTACATTTAAATTCTCACTTCAAAATAAAAATTAATGTGTATCAAAATAACCATTGTCAACCGAAAATGTTTATAAAGTGAAAAAGGGAAAACAGAAAAATCATGAAATAGCTTTAGAATCTAACACAAGAAAATAAACTGTACAGTGCATCCCAGAAAAAAGTTAACAGTTGGAAAAATAATTGCCATCTGAGCATTTCAAAATATTTTCAGGAAATTTTCATACCGGTGGAAAGCCCAAAGACTCTTCTATCAAATCCTACCAAAAACGTCAAAATAATTCACGCTTGAGCGAGCAAAAGAAACTTTTGTTAAAGGGTGCAAAATCCAGACTTGACAAGAATTGTTTTTTGTACTGGTTGCTATCAGAGAATCAGACAGTAGTGTTGACTGTGGAGGCATACAATTTTGATATTCTAAGGGTTTTCTGGCGATTTATGAGTGGATATCCACTGTTGAATTATGTTATGACGTGTCATATTAACATCATGCTTGAGTGATCAATTGCATACTTTACTGCTTATTTTGTAGAGATAATCTTAGGTAAGGTTCCTAACATGAAAGCTGGCATATTCTAAATTTCGGATAAAGAATACCAGCATGAAGTCATGCAGACCAAGCAACATCAGCTAATCAGTCAGTCATTCAATCAATCATTTCATAAACCACTCAATCAATCAGAAAAAGAACCAACAGATCGACATGCACTCATTCAATTCCAAAGACACGTGAGTTGACAGAAATGAATAACTGCAATCTGTGTTACAAACATGTAAATTTCATGACCATTCCTGTTTACTTCAATGATAAAACACAATGAAACATGTTTTTGCCTTTCTTCCATATGCCAAACTAAAGAACAAGGTAAATATAACTGATAAAATATTCCATCAAGAAATGATCAAATCTTAGTTACATTCATGAAAGTTATGCATTTGCAATGCATAATGCAGTTTTTCAGTTGTGCCATCCCATGTCTTTTGGTTAACTGCTTTTCTGAATGATGGAAAAATGGATTGACCTATCTTTTAATTATTGATTGGCTGATCTACATGTATCAGCATGACCATATCAAAGGCATCCAAATTATGCCAGCTCAAATATCAAAACATACAACAAATTCACATTACAAAACAATAAAGTATGCAATTGCTCAGTCAAGCATGACATGTTGATGAGATAGAACATAAACACAACAAGTGATATCCACTCATAAATCACCAGAAAGCCCCAAGCATATCAAAAATTGTATGCCTCCACAGTAAACACAACTGTCCGCTTCGCTGGTACCGACCAGCACAAATACCAATTCTTGTCAAGTCTAGATTTTGCACCCTTTCACAAGAGCTACATTTGCTCGCTCAAGCGTGAATTATTTAGACATTTTTTGGTAGGATATGATAAAAGAGTCTTTGGGCTTACCATCGGTATGACAATTTCCCAAAAATATTTTGAAATGCTCAGATGGCAATAATTGTTCCAACTGTTCACTTTTTTCTGGGACGCACTGTATACAAACAACATCAGGGTCTAAGGCTACGAATCATTTAAATTGTACATGTATGCTTACAAATGCATGCAACGTAATTAATTAATGGCAGAATCTGATTTGCTACTGGCTCTTGGTGTTTACAAGTATTCATAAATTTGCTTGTAAATGGTCTATTGCCTATTTATAGAAACTGGCTTATTGTGACAGGGAATCCTAAAGGGCCGTGATTGGCCTGGATAATAACAGTAATGATAAATAATTCCCAAATAACTCAAATGGTATTTATGTCAAAATTCATTGGACTGTTTCGGACATCATCTTTGTACATAATATCTGCACAATCCATGCTACATGTATAAAGCCAGCCTCAGCCTTCTCAATAAATTCTGATGTCTTTGATATCGTTCAGGGACAAATTTCCTTATAAAAGGTCTCAACAATAACACATGTGACTGTGACATAATAATAGAGATGTTTGTTAACTTTGATGCGTACCTAATGAACAAAATTTTCTGCAGGCAACTAAGAAGCCGGTCAGAAGTTTGCCCAGCTTAGCGACAACTAATGCACACAAACTCAATTCTATCTATTGAGATGCCATTATGCATATTAGGTAAACTGAATGGATAGTAGTAAGCTGAGATTTGTGGACAGAAACAAGCATCAATTGAAATACATTAGTAAACAGGTCAACTGCACTCCTTCGATGAGAGGTTTATTCAACTTCAGAGGAAGCCGTGTAGGCAGTATGACAGTGTCTATCATGTTTGTTTGGCCAGCAGAAAAATGTTTTCTTACCTGTCGAAATTCAGGTGAGGCCTCTTTTATTGTTAATGTTATGAACAAAACAAAAAAAAAATCAGAATTACTAGACAACCTTCAAAACCATAACATTACTTATCCTTAGGCTTATCATTACCGTTCAGGGAGATTCAACCCTTCAGTGAAGTGTTCCCGTGCACATCTGTAGAACTGGGGAGTGCTTTTCAAACCTGTCAGTCTAAGCTCTTAGACAACCCATACAGATATACATGATAGAGTTAAGATGCATTTCAATAGGATATAGCCACAAATTCAAAATTGCGACAGTTTTGAGGAACGGGCCCTTAATCAAGAAGGAGCATCTACAATCTAACCTGCTCTTTTACTGGTGCTGTGGTTGGAAGGACAATTTGGTTCTGTATCAAGCCGATCCTGACTAGACGCGGAGAACGCAACTGCTCACGGCCTGCTTGGATTTGGTAACCTCTGACCTCAAAGTTACCTTTCTGTCCTAGGTCAGCACACTCCGCAGGCAAAGCAAGAACCCTGATTGATCCATTCAGAGAAAAAAAACAGAATTTCAGAAAGAAATGAATTTTAAAGAGATCAGACTAGGCCAAAACACAGAAATACAAAAACTGTTTTTAAATAAGAATAAGGAAAACATGGAACAGTCTTCATAATGAAGTTGTCACTACCCCAAGCATACAAAGTTCTTCTTCTTCTTCTTCTTCTTCCTGTTCAGTACAGTCCACCTCTGGCTGCTTTAGATACAATGTAGATGCTGGAAAAAATGAGCCTATAAAATATGACTATGAATGCCCCGTTCCTGGAAGTGAGTCAGCCATCTTAAAGGAGAATGGAACCCAGGCATCAGTGTGCTTTTAGTGAATAGAGATGAACAAGACAGATAAACACTGAAAGTTTGAGCAAAATCGGACAATCTGTTCAAGAGTTATGAATTTTCAAAGTTTCAGTAAATCCCTATTATAGGGATCCTTGAGTTGGCAACTTTGACAGCATCTGTGATGTCATAGTGGACAACTCTCCATTCATTTTGTGCACAGAATTTCACATTTTCTTCATTCTCAAGAAAAATTGAAATTCCTTTGATCTGTTGTTCGAGTATGATATGGCTGCATCAATTCTGCAAGCATTTTGGAAAGAATTGTGTTGATTCCAGATTTGGAATGTCATATCAATCAATTTTTTTTGAAAATTTATACACAAAATGAATGGAGAGTTGTCCACTATGACATTACAGATGCTGTCAAAGTTGCCAACTCAAGGATCCCTATAAAAGGGATTTACTGAAACTTTGAAAATTCATAACTCTTGAACGGGTTGTCCAATTTTGCTCAAACTTTCACTGTTTACTCGTCTTGGTCATCTACATTCACTAACAGCACCCTGATGCCTGGGTTGCATTCCCCTTTTAAAGAGGAAGAATCTAGAACTGAATACAGAGGCATAATATGCCTGCATTCAGAATATTTCCTAGGTATCCCCAGGTAGGTGAAAATTCTGGCAGTGACCAACCCAGTAGTGATCAAATATATGGTCTGATGCCCCTTGTCTGCGCAGTGCCCAAGTCTGCACATATGCGTAACTGCGCGATTCTAACATCACAAAAGACGTAACGAACACAATCATCTTTAAATCAATTTTAGCGATATGTATCACTGAAAAGAGGAGGTAAAACAGGTAAAAGACGTCTACTTTATGTATTTTTCACTCACATGCCTTGAAAATGCCACTTTCATGCAAAAAATCCCGAACTGCGTGTAAAGTGAATGAGTGCCCAGACAAGGGTGTCTTCCTCTTTTCAGTATCAAATTTACACCATCGCCTTTTCTTGTAAAAATCACATCGTTCTTGCTAGCATTTTGATGAGATTTTCGGCACAGTTACTCCCTAGGATATGAGGATTTAAATGAGGTCAGCCACTAGAGGAATACAAAAAGGAAAGTTGGTCAATTTTAAGTACAATATTAGGTGCGCAGACAAGGGTCCCTCCGTCATAATTTAGTGTGCACAGAAAATTCCACTGATTTTTAGTTACACTGACTGCATGTTCCAGATGATCTTACTAATCTTAGCTTAACACACTTTCATTAATCTCGGGCCTCGTGTTAATAATGAATTAAAATAAAATATAAATTTATGTATTATGAACTTCAAAAAATTATATATTCAAATGTGTAGTCCTACACCCAATTCAAAACAGTTCATGAGATTTCACACAGTATACCTAAAGGACCTCAAATTCTGAATTTTCCAATATCAAACATATGGTACTGGTATATGATATCCGACAGCCGTGACAGTGTCACAGTGACCCTCACTTGTCACTGTCAGACAGTCATCAGTATCATCAGTGAAATGCCTGAAGTATGGACGGATTAGCATCATTAGGAATAGGATCGCAAGCTTGTACCTGTTGGTAGCTAAGAGACCAGAGAGTAAATAATTAAAGGGAAAGAGTTCCTCTTGCGACAGCCACCCAAATTTTTAAAGTAAAAAATGGTTCTCTTCAGTTTCACACCTTTCTTGACTTTTATTCTCTTTCATTTGTTTCTTGACTTACCATACCTGACGAGACTCGAACCTGTACTATCAAACCATTCACTTCTCAAGACTGACGCCTTATCGCCTGCGCTAGCGAGAGATCGCTGAAAGTGAAGGGTCTCCTAATGATTATAAGCCGGAAGCCGGAAGTCCGGATTAGTCAAACTCCCAGGATGCATTGCTCTTATTTTCTGACTAAATAAACCGAGGTCAACGTGAAATGCACGGTATCGCAGCTCAGGTAAGCTTTTAATTTTGACGGAATAAACCATATTTATAGGATTTTTATGGGTGCTGTAGATCTACACCCTCTAGATTAGACCTAGATCTAGATCTAGATCTAGACTCTAGAATATCATTCCAAGCCGTATCCCTAAATTTGGGTGGCTGTCGCAAAAGGAACTCTTCCCAATTAAAGGCTAAAATCATTCAAAACAATTATAAAAAACACACATATTTTTATGAATAATAAATTTTTGAATAACTAAATTCCGGGGCCAAGGATTTCATATCGTGCATTGAGTGGCCTACCACCGATGATTAAACGGTCACATCCCCCGAACTTCGGCGGGAGGAGGCAGAGCAGTATCCGATGATGTCATTTTGCATCGACTGATTGAAGGCGCAAGGGCCCACTTACGCGTTACCAACAAACAACAGCTACAACAAATTTTATCGTAATAATAACTACCTTGAAGATGAACCATACAGAATACGATTCACAATCTCAAGCTTGTCAGCTGGGAGGTGCTCCTCCAAAATTCTTTCCAAACTTTCTGGTTCCGCAGCAGCCATGTTTCTTCAAGACCTAACTTTATACTTCGAGGCCGACCAATCAACTTTTACACAGGACGCGACGGGCGGGGCCGGGAAATGCGTGAAATAAGCCAATTCTGGCTTCAAAACGTGCCAAGATCAGTCATACAGGTTTGTGCAAATTCGCCACGAGTTGTGAAATTACCGGCGCGTGTGGCGAGAAATAAACCCAAAACGAGTAATTTAGAAGCAGAGATCATGTTACCGAGACTCCTCAGACGGAGTTGGTGAAATCACTTTCACGATGCATGCTGCATCATGCATCCAGAGATCTTGGGAGTGGTCCGTTTTATAGTTGGGGGGGGGGGCACCAAAAATTTGCTGGCAAGCAAAAAGAAATTAAAAGGCCTCTGCTAACCCAAACTTGCTGACAATTTTTTTCAAGAGTCTCTAGAGATCTGTTTCTATTTTTACCTACCTGCCCATGCCAGGCCCCAGGGATATACCTAGGCTAAAGGGAACACATGCATGCCCCCATGCCTCATTATACAGTTCTATATTCATCCTCTTCGATAAGATGACTGGCTAGAAAGGGCCACATCTATGAAATTCTAATTTTTGACAAGACTAAAAAGACAAAATTTGGAAATTGAGAAAAATTATATATTTTTCCACATGTCTATGGTATAATAGGCTATATTTTGCCTATAAATTATGCATTTTTAGATTGCTTATCTGCAGGTAAAATATGCAACAAAATTCCAGCAATTATACTGAAATTAAATTCAAAAGGTCCATTCAATAAGAAAATACTAAGAAAAACCTAAGCCCTGCAAGCCAGAATGAAATTTGAGAAGTAATTGAACAAAATGTATCGCGAGTAACCGTAAGGTAAGTAACCAGTGAAATCTGCACAATAATTGATGGGCCAGTAATTTTCTACTGTCAACCAGTGAAGGTCTCGCTAACATGGTAAAAAGGGCAATTTTTTTTTTAAAGAAAGTATCATATTAGGACAAAAGCCCTTCTTAGATTTATGCATAATTTATGTCCAAATTTTGTAACATGAGTAAATGACAAAAAATTGTCGCGCTGGAAGTAAGTTTTAAGATTTTGATTCTTATAATAGGTTGTTGTTGTTGTTGTTTTGGGTTCAACGGCGCTTGTCATTCAATATTGAATATTTACGCCAATTGAATATTTACGGTATATGCCACCGGGGTAGGCCTACTCCAATACGCCTATGTTTTGTGGTTACTAAGAATATAGCTGATAAAAGAATAAGACATGAAGATGTAGCTCATACAGTACCTATCCAAATTAATGTAACGTGAGTAACCGTGGAAATGCCTTTTATGTTTCGATCATAATTACCAGCCCGAGCTCTCCTGTTTGCAAAGGTGGGATTTTCAGTTCGTTTTCTTCTTTGTGCATATAAGGCAGCTCCCTTAACTCTGGGACTAATCTAGTCGCCCTAGCTCCTTCGAACATTTCCTAATGCATGTATGTTTTTTAAGGTTAGGGCTCCACACAGCATGAGCATACTCCAGTTGTGCGATTTGTACAAAAGTGCAAAAATTATTTTTATCTAAATAAACAAAGGTTCGTCTGATTAGACTCATTAGTTTGTTAGCCTTGTTGACCTTTGTCTGCATATATGCTCTTCAAAATTTAGTTTATAATCAATTGTTTTTGTTGTTGTTGTTCTGTTTGAGTGTGTTTTGGTGGGGTTTTTTTTTTTTTGTTTGTGGGTTGTGTTGAGGTTATTTTTTGGGGGGAGGACATTGCCTTTTTCAAGTGTCCTTTTCCCCAAATTTGGGGGACATACTCTACTGAGTCCGTTACCCCTATTTTTTTTTGCCCCCCCCCCCGACTGCCCCTGATTAGCACTAATCATAGTGATGAATCCATGCAAGACTTCACCGGCTTCACCGTGGCTTATTTATGGGAGTGCTCTCATCTATATGCAGAATACTTGCACCTCCCTGATTATGTCATACAAAAGACCTAAACCATTCTATAATGCAAAAAAAAAAAAAAAAAAAAAAATCCCCATCACAACCGGAGTGGCATGATGAGCAATTGCTTTTTAAGGGGCGGGTCAATGCGGATATTGACGATGATGTGGGCCGACAAACTACATTTTAGCTTTGGCGTACTGCTTTTTGTTGTTGTTGTTGTTTTTTTTTATTGTTGTATGTGTTGTTTTTGTTTTGTTTTGTTTGTCTGTTTGTTTGTAGTTTGTTTGTTCGTTTGTTTGTTTTTTTTTAAATATACGGTACCAAAAAGTGAGGAAAAATTCTCGGAAAAAACAGGTAATTACAGCAACAATATTTTGTAAATCACTGGTATCGAATTAGAAATAAACCACGTTTGCCTCCCCCCCCCCCCCCCCATCAGTACACCAGTGGAGATCTGTTAGAAAAATCATTTGTGAATAGTTTTAGATAAAGAGAGAAAAACAGAAGGTGAGCAATAGAAATAGAGAAAAAAATATAATCATATAATAAGTATCAAGGAAAGCTGGGTGTAAAAAAAAAATAAGACGAATGTGAAAGAAAGAAAATAAATAAATGGGCAGAAGGAGCTGCTCTGAAAGGTTAACATTATGTTGATGCTGAAAATGATTAAATCTTAAAAAAAATAAAAGAAGTAATAAGCTTACAAACAAAATTCCAAAGTGAATTTTTCCACTTCTCTTTGTCCCGTCCATAAACGCCTTTTATCTCTCTCTGTCTCTTCCTCGCTTTCTTTCTCTCCCCCCCCCCCCCCCTCTCCCCATTTTCCTCCCCATTCCTCCCCTTTTCTTGCCATGGCCCCTTTCTCTCTCTCCTCCTCCTCCTCTTTCTTCCTCTCTCTATCTCTCTCTCTCTCTCTCTCTCTCTCCTCTCTCTCTCTCTCTCTCTCTCTCTCTCTCTCTCTCTGTGCTTGCCTCCACCCTCCACTAATGGAATATCGAGGACCAGGGGAACGTGTCAGTGAGTTTCATTGACAACAGTCAGTTACTGTTATAAGCTACTTGAAAATCCTCGCATCTGACTGGCTGAGAGCAAATTAGTCAGCGAAAATCACCGACAAGACTCTTCATGAAACGCTCCCCTGGAGGGTGTTCATAAAGTCGTTCGTTACTTACGAACAGCTTTATGAACCCCCACCCCCCCCCCCCTGATGCCATTACTCTACGTACATGGCCCAAAACTAAAGCCCAAAACTTTGTATCAAATATAATGTGCACATCATGACAGAGCGTGATTGGATATCCTTATTTTCCATGAATATTACGCCTGATGTGATTGGATGAATGTTTCTTCAAATTTTTATATCCTTTTTTTTTTAATGTAGTGGTATAACTCATTGCAGCCCAAACATTTTTGTTCTATATTAATTTTCGATAGGCCTAGTAATTTTAGACCTTATAAGAAACCCAAAGCTTTGTTTGGTTGAAAATATAGATGAATAGACTGAAGGCTAATAAATACAATGAGAACTGATATGTTAAAAGCCCCACCATTGGTCGGGTGAGCTGCTGTATTTTGATGACGTAGGCCTGGTAATATGCTATGACATTGGAGAAGAACAATGTCATTGCACCCACTCGTGGTGGGGCCTGCGCATTGCGCTTTCAACAGGGCGTGGCTGGGGCGCGGTTGGAGCGTAACACACCAAATAGATCAACAGACTTGGAGAACGGTGATGCACGTCACGAAGGCGCTGCGTCTTGAATGAAAAAACGCACCGCGCGTCTACCTTAGTGACCACGCCCTGGTAACAACTTTGTAAACAAACCCCATTCTCTTTACACTTTGTGATTTAGAGAACTTACTGCCAAATTTTTGACAGTTATTGACTATTTTGTGTGCATTCATAATCTCTTATAACCAACCGCCAGGTCAGTATCTTATCCTTAACCATTCATGAATAACTTGAGCAATTTTGAAGTAAAATGGAGGGAAATTGTTGACTTGATAAGAGAAAACATTTCTAACTATCTCCTTGTCCGCTAACCCGTAATTGCAAACAAACACATGAACACAATGTACACAATGTTGTTGGGGTGGCGGAGGATATAAAAATTGTCGATATTCATTATTCAGGCAAAGATAAAAGGAATATCTCTGTTGGGGGAGGGAGGCCTTTTTTCTCCCTAAGTCCCCCAAATATAAGTCCCCCCCAAAGCCCCTAACAATTCCCGGCAGAAGCCCCCAAAGTATGATTCTCTTGCCCTTTCATCGTAACTACCTCAACCTTTATTCCATTCTGTCTCTTTTTCCATTCTTTATCATTTCTGTGTCTTTCCCTTCCGTCCTCTTCTTCCATCAGATCATAGTTTCTCTTTTTCTATCACCGGAAACAATTAAGTTTGGCGATGTTTTGTGTTGGACGGATTCGTTCCCCACACCCGTGGGTCCTGGGAAGACCTATTCCCTGTATCGGGTCAACCTCTCCAGTGGCCATCAAACCACCGATGGCTAACTCCTTGGATGTAAGCAAAAGTGAAAGATAATGCAATAAACACACAGTCGAAAACAGACATATAACCGTTAATATACAAAATTACTGTATGTCCATTTTCTTATGATAAAGTTGGAGGGAAATATGAAGTAGCATTGTGAAACTGAAAGAAATCATCTTCTTCGTAAGTTAAATAGGCCAAAATAAGTATGTTTGTTTAATTGTTACATAAAAAAAAACTTTGCTTGTAAACATGATAAATAAAAAAAATAGATGAGAAGAAATAAGGAAAAATAAAATTTATTCATCGTTTTTTTACATGTATAAGTAGACGTTTCTTTATTTTCTGAACCTTATACAAAAACAGGAGCTGTGTTGGTCTTACCAAGATCCAACATTCTCCCCATCGACCATCTCGCCTCCATCAGCTAGTCAGCTATCTGGCAAGCTGTTGCTGAAATGCCTGCAAGATTCTCTGGAGAAAGAACGACTCAGGGAACAACTTGCTGTAAGGCCTTATCTTAGCCGCTTTCACAACCTGTATTAATGATGCACTACTTCAACTTGTCATAATTTTGAACTTCGAAATAATTCATGATTACAACATTATCACACAATTACAATGCTACTAAAGGATGATGATGATGATTATGATGATAATGACATACATCGTGCTACGTTAATAACGACAAAAAGTAAAGATTATAGTATTGCAAACCTGAAAACAAATTTTGTATGTGTATGATGAGCCGACAGGAAGAAATGACAAAATTAATATGTTTTTTTTTTTTTTTTTTTGGTCAACATGGCAATAAAAATGACAAAATGATAGTACAAGATCATAACATGATATTCTCTTGTTTTATTTTGTTGACAGCGCCTGGCATCCGAGCACGGCGTTAGAGCTGATGGGGACATTGAAGACCTCCTTACCAACATCGGCTCTCTGGTTGCAAAATCAGAGAGGAGGGTGAAGAACATCGAAGGCAAGTACTTGGATCAGGCCATGAAGATCCAGGTCTTGGAGATGGAGCTGGCTCGGGCCAAACAACAGAGGGACACCGCTCTGAAGGAACTCCAAGTAAAATTTCGAAATTATTTTGTTTTTAATGTTAAAAAAAAAATCTTATCTAATTGTGAGATAATGATACTACGTGTTGATATTTTGTCCATTTTGTTCAATCTATCAAATTAATCTATAAAACTGAATGGGAATGCATGCATGGTATAACGACTATCTTCAAATATACCAACGGGAAATTTGTACGGATTCATTAATGTATTTTCGTGTTTTAATTCCATGTGATTATTTGATAAATAGCTATAATGTTTCCGAGGAGTTTTCGTAGATTTATTTCTTCGTCTTTTTCAGGACCTGACCTGGCAGCCAGGCGTTGTCTCCCCTCCTGCCGCTAGCCTAAACCCTCCTGTCTCTTGGTAAATATCTAAAAAAAAAAAAACATATCCCATTGAAAACGAATAATCAATGCAAACACTCTTCTAAAAATAGATTAATATTGACAACCATTCCCAACTTTGAAGAAATTTTGTCAACACGTGCAGGAATTCTCGATTCCGAATAACTTTTTAAAATGCTGTTGTTCGTCCCTTAGGTGTTCTGGAGGTAACCCTCAACCACCCTCTACAGCATCACCAATGGGCAACTCATCTACACCAGACACAGCACCATACAACCCATCTACACCAGACACAGCACCTTACAACCCATCTACACCAGCCACAGCACCATACAACCCATCTACACCAGCCACAGCACCATACAACCCATCTACACCAGACACAGCACCATATAACCAACCTACACCAGACACTGCCCCCATCGACACCATTCCTTTACCCCTCATGTGAGAATAACCCAAAGTTATTAACATGTTAACTACGTGTGTTCAGTAGGAAACTTTATTCATTGCTCTGTAATGGATTTAAAAGCAAAAGAACAAAACAAAAGAAAAAAGGAAAACAAAACAAAGAAACAAACAAACAAAGGCAAGAAATCAGGAAAAAGGCATACGAAAAAAACAGACAAACAAAATAAACAAATAAACAGTCAGCAGGGTCATCAAATGTACAATTATCATTAGTTTGGTTAAGCACTCTTTATTGTAACATATCATCTGAAATATGCCTGGATATAATAGAACAATGAGATTTGTCTTTTTCCCCCTTCCCGCTGTATAATAGACCACCGAACTCCAGCCCACAAGCTAGTGGTTCTGGAGCGGTCGTTGGTACCCCGCCCACAGTTTCCCTCTCTGCTCAAGGCCCTGTGGTTCACCATCATTCATCTAACACTTCACGGTGAGACTATAGTTATATTTCGGTTAACTCTATTTTTCCTATATGTCACTTACTGGGAAATGTAAGACTTCAAAATCTGAAGTGTACGGAACTTATCTTTTCTTGCATGAAACACTACATACTAAAGAACGCTTTTCCTTTTCCTTTTCCATAAAGTTTTCGAATAACTTCAAGTTGTCGGAAAACGTGCTCGCAGTTTGATCTGTTACTGGTAGTAATCCCTTGTTCCAGCAATGGTGTGAGAAACAAAACATTTACCTGCTCCTTAGAAGCACTCTGCTTAAATTCCGATCCCTTTTTTTTTTTTTTTTTTTTTTTTTTTTTAATAGATCTCCATCAGCGAGCGCTGCTGTTGGCGGAACCACCTCTTCTTCGAGCGGAGCAGCTGCCCCAACCCAGGCCCCATCAGCCTCCTGCTATGTCTGGGGTATGGCTGATCTGACGTCGTTTCACCAAGGCGGTGGCGACGTGGTCCTGGGCAGCGGGGTTCATGGAACTGTGTCTCTTCATCGTCATCGCGTCACCGATCTCCCCATCGCTCTCAAGACCTTCATTCTCCCTAACGACATCCAGGAGATGACAGCGAAGGTTGGTTTACGGCGCTTATCTACTCCTAAAACCAGTTGCATACTTATTCAATTTATACAAATTCATTAAAGAAATTGTATGTGCCCATTCAACTTTTTGAAATAGACGGCACCTGAAAATCTCAAAACCCAACTTTTTGTTTTTGTTTTGTTTGTTAGATGAGAAGAAACAATAGATACTGAAATCATGAATA
This sequence comes from Echinometra lucunter, assembly GCA_029962745.1. Taxonomy (NCBI): domain Eukaryota; kingdom Metazoa; phylum Echinodermata; class Echinoidea; order Camarodonta; family Echinometridae; genus Echinometra; species Echinometra lucunter. The sequence continues at coordinate 10,874,011 of CM057154.1, forward strand.
TAATTATGACATCGGGTTTAAGCTAGACATTGTAGCGACAAGCATTGACCTCATGACAGAGGGACAAAGATTCAGTTATGAACCTGCATGCAGACTTCTTCTTCTTCTTCTTCTTTTTTCAAATCAAATCTGAGACTTTCATAACCTGTTTACCCTTACAGGCGGAGGCCATAGAAGCAGAAGCATTCATCCTTGATGTCCTTGGCAGAGAGGAATGCTTCCCTACTTTCCTTGGATGCTTAGAGATCAGCCCAGGTAAGATAGGTATGGCCATGGAGTTCATCGGGGATGCGAGTACTGGAGAGACTTGGACACTGAGCCGTGGCATGCGAGAGCTGGCCCTGAGTAAAAACGACTGGTGAGTAGGCCTAAAGATAATATCTTCTAAACCAATTTTTAAAGTATTTTTTTTTAATGTTTTGATATCTTTTGCTAATCACATTTCCTTTCTCTTTCAACAGGTTTTCTCTGGCTCTCGACATTTCTAAGTCCCTTGGTCTCATTCATGAGAAAGGATTTCTCATGAATGATCTCAAAGAGGATAACTGCCTCCTTCGCAAGACTCCATCTGGTCGATGGCAGGCGGTTATAGTGGACTTTGGGCTCGCGTGTTCGAGGACTTCACCTTTCTCCTACTGCTTTTCCAGCGAAGACAAAGAGAAGTATAGGAAAAGGGTATGTTGTATGATCGTAATAATTTTGATCACTCATAAACCAAACAGTCATTGTAGTCCGTGGAATGGGGAGGGGCTAATTGTACAAAAATTTAAACACTACTATCAAATGTAAACAGATTGTCAGAGCAGCGTTGAAGATGTGCACACTATCTTTAATAATCCACTTATGAATTAAGAGAACCATATCAGTCATTAAGTATACCGATTGCTTTAAGAACCTTTGCTGATTTTTATTTGGTCATTTCCTTTCCTTTAAAAAAATTCTAGGTATAAAATCATCATTTGATCATCGGTATCATATTTCCTTCATCTATATGAAAGTCATTTTTACTAGTTGGATTTGATATCAAAATATCAGTGTATTTAATTGATTTTCTTTGTTCTCAATTTCTACAGGAGGTGTACGTCCACATCGCCCCAGAATGCGCCCTCGATGGCCTGGTCACTTCGGTCTCGAGTGACGTGTTCCAGCTCGGACGTCTTCTCACCTTGATGGGAGATGCTACGATGATCGGCGATCTCACCGCCATCGGCAACATCTGTCGACAGAACTCCCATCTCTGTCGACCTAGCATCGACGAAGTCGTAGACGAGCTGGAGAGGGTGATGTAGACACACAGTGTATTCGAAAAGATATCAAATTACATTTTCGGGAATCATACCGATAAAAGCTCGAAATTTCTCAAAACATAATTCAAATGAAAGTAAATGATACATTATTCTTTTTACCGCATGAACAATGTTTTGTCTAATAATAATGATAATAATATTTTATTGGGGTTCAATTAATTACTTCTAAACACATTAAAAACAATTTGTAAAGAAAGCAAAAAATAAAAAAAGGTCTGAATATCCAGTTTGTTCTTGTGTTTGTTGGAGGAGGAATGAAGGTTATGACAATATAATTTGCAATGAAAACAAATGGTACCGGAATCGGCTTACTCAAAAAGTTTGCGTAAAGTGGTTGATGTAACAAATCAATAATGGTTTTGGAAGAGACACAAAACGGACAAATACAAATTGCACAAATATTTCCAAAATCAGTTTAACAGTATAGGTATATGGTCTTTTTGTAACAAAGCAATTTAAATCATGAAAGGATTTAGTCGAATGAAAAGATTAACTTCATAATTCCTACTGTTTTTAAGTTGATGGATGGAAATTGATTTGATATCTTTTCGAAATACAGTGTCAGGGTAAGTATTGTAAATATTTCTATGCAGTTTGTAGTCCAGATTTGTCGTAACTGTAAGCACAAAGGATACCTGTCTATATAACCTGCAAACAATATTTAGATGGATTAAATTACGAAACAACAAATAATGGAGCACGGTAAAATGATACGAAATAAAGCAACAAATTAAAGTAATAACCGGTTAGTGTGTACCAACAATTCTGGAAGTATTTTGAAAATCGATGATAATCTTAGTCATTTGCTGGAAGACAAACATAACATTTTATAATCATTGGGAAAACAAATATCATTATGTCCGCTTCAAATATTATTTTGCCTGTCAAATATCAACAAAGATTTCGCCAAATTGATATACCAATATGCTGTAATCTAAATGATAATATTCTATGAAAAAAGCAGTCATAAAGACAAAACTATTATCAGAGCTATTGAAATGGCGAAGGAAGAATCAACAAAACTGTAAGTTTATTTTTATCCAGCCTTTCCTACAACATTATGAATTTTGGTAAATTCTTGAACATTCGGAGATGGAGCAATCGGTATCAAACCGAGGGTAGTCCATCACAGTGCAGAGCGGGGTGGGGCTCTGTACATAATATGGATAGTATGATCAGATGCTAATATGAAAGTTATTATGTTTTACTTGACTTTGGTACTCTTTAGATAAACGGAAAAAAAGATGGCGAACTACTGCATCCATACAACAAACAGAATCTGCATGAGATTCATTTTGTTGTCTTGAATACTGAATGATGTGATCAGGGGGGTGTTTCATAAAGCTGGTCGTAAAGTTCTGAATGACTTTACGAAAGACTTGAATATGGCAAGCCAAACTGGATTCTCAATCATTATAAATCTCATCAGCTAAATGTGAAATATGCAGACGTAGATTAACATTACTGTTGTTTACAAATATTTTTATTGGGAAGTATATTTTTGCCACAATGAAAAATTTGAGATTATGGGAAATGCAGTCACACTTTGTTAAAACGTAAGAAACCTTTGGGCATCCCATTTGACACTTCACAAAACTATTATCAGAGCTAATGAAATAGCGAAGGAAGAAACGACAAAACTGTAAGTTTATTTTTATCCAGCCTTTCCTACAACATTATGAACTTTGGTAAATTCTTGAACATTCGGAGATGGAGCAATCGGTATCAAACCGAGGGTAGTCCATCACAGTGCAGAGCGGGGTGGGGCTCTGTACATAATATGGATAGTATGGTCAGATGCAAATATGAAAGTTATTATGTTTTACTTGACTTTGGTACTCTTTAGATAAACGGAAACAAAGATGGCGAACTACTGAATCCATACAACAAACAGAATCTGCATGAGATTCATTTCGTTGTCCTGAACACTGAATGATGTGATCAGGGGGGTGTTTCATAAAGCTGTTCGTAAAGTTCTGGATGACTTTACGAGAGACTTGAATATGGCAAGCCTAATTGGATTCTCAATCATTATAAATCTCATCAGCTAAATGTGAAATATGCAGACGTAGATTAACATTACTATTGTTTACAAATATTTTTTTTATTGGGAAGTATATTTTGCCACAAAGAAAAATTTGAGATGATGGGAAATGCAGTCACAATTTGTTAAAACGTAAGAAACCTTTAGGCATCCCATTTGACACTTCATATTCAAGTCGTTCGTAAAGTCATGCATAACTTTACGAACAGCTTTATGAAACACCCCCTGATAGCTTTTCAAAATGCAGTGTGGACGCAAGTATGAGACAAATTCGTATTTATTTTCTTCCTCGTTCCTCCCATATCTAATTATAGATAAACTCTTATGAAAGCAGAAAAAAAGATAGAGCAGATATATTCTGGCAGATGATTTTCAATGGAAGATTACATCATGCATTATCTTTCAATATGAAGTTTGAAGCAATACTAGGCATTTAGAGCACTTATGCATGATCTGTCATTCATATTCAAAAAGTTGCAAAAAGTTACTGAACTCTGATGTTTGACAAAGCCCCCCCCCCCCTCCCCCATCAATACGCAAGTCGGATACCTGCAAATCTACAAGTAGATTTAAAATTAAAAAACACTCTAATTAAATATCACAAACCTTCTTCTTAGTATACGCTAACATGAAAGATATGGGATTGAGTTATTCTGACGGGAGCATTGGGTCTGGGAATGGGAATAGTAGGGACGTTCAGTCGGAAGAAAGAATCGCAGATATTCACCCCCCCCCCCCCCCAAAAAAAAAAAAAATAATAATAATAAATAAATAAATAAATAAATAAATAAATAAAAATTAAAAATAAAAACATGTGTCATTTAATGCAACTTCAATGAATAGGCATTCACTCACTCAGTCAATCAATAATGTTTTTTTTTTTTATTAAGAACAATACCTTGCAGCCAATGACTGAATTGCGCATGTTTTGCATTGTTTTGAATACATAAAACATGTTTAAGCCCAGTTTGATCCTGACATCTAGAATGATAAACTGTTCACTTTTCCAAGAAGAATATGGCTATATGGAGAATAAATAAAAATTAGTAACAAATCAGAACTACTGTGTCTGCTGCTATCAGCGACCACTTTGTTATAACAATGGCCTGCAATCAGATGTTGAACTCTTTTGGAGAGGTGCACTATAAATTAGACCAGAAGGAGAAATATCTCATTCTGTGCGTATAGTTTGTATTGTGACATCACAATAAAGTTTCCCCCATCAAGCGCGCACGCGCATGCAATTCTATGCGCGTATCCAGCGCGTATCACAGAATCAGGGGGTTCCCCGAAAGAGATAATGGGAGTTCCCCTGTCTTCAAGATAATATCATTCATTCATTCATTCATTCATTCATTCATTCATTCATTCATTTTTCCACTTTCAATTTTTCATATTTTACAGTATTAATACAGTTTACATATTTACATGTTAACAGACGTGTAGATCAAATTGCACATTTCCAATAAAACATACCAAAATAAACAAAACTTTATATGTTATACTTCCTAACTATTTTTTAATGCACATAACATAAAATTGAAAGGGAAGGAGGGCGGAATAAAAAGCAGAGCTTGTATGGCGTAGGCCTCCCTGTTTGAAATGATTATATGAAATATCTTTATGAAAAATAAAAAGCATAACACAACAACAACAGAAATCATAATTTAAAAACAATGATAAAGTAATGACAATAATCAAAGAAACAACCAAAATTACACAAAATATTCCCTAACTATTAAGTAATTCAACAATAATTCAGTATACTGTGCAGTCTGTTTGGCTACCGGGTAGGGAACTTCTTGGCGGACAAAAGAATTTAATTAGCATAATTTATTCATGAATATTGAAAAGAAAAAACGATGATCAATAGCGTCAACCATGGATTGTAGGGCGCCATCTAAAATAACGAAGTGGATGGAAATCCTAGAGGACCGAGGGATATGCCCTCACCCCCCCCCCCCCCCCCCCCCCTCCCCACGATTTTACGATTGACACTTTCATGTAGTATAGGAGTAGAAACTGAGTTTTCAAAACTGACCCCTTTGTGGCCCATCAGCCACTTTGGGGACTTGGGGTGAAAAGAGGCTCGTCGGCGAATTTGGAAGCAAAGTGACGCACCTAACTGAGAAACTTCCCCCACTTTGACGGACATGCATTCCATGTACCGGGAATGATCAGAACGGCACTGGAAATGATGATAACAATCATGTGCGTAAAGATAAATTGTGCTGTTGATGATAAAGATTTAGTTTGTCTTCTTTCTTCTTTTTCTTTTTTTTTTCTCTACTGTTTCTCATACTATTAGTCATGGCAAAATGAGCACCGACGAATTCAATTATTTATGATAATTTATTCTAATTATTTATTGATATGTTTACTCATTTACTCATTGAAGGAAAAAAATAATATGTATATATCTTAATTTCATATTATTTGTATGATTATATCTATGCAAATGTCATTTTCTTTCTGTTGGAAATGAATAAACATGAATTTGAATTTGAATTTCAAGTATCAACGGAATCACTAAATTGAACGAATTATTTCCAACCGGTATACTGGCAGGCTGAGGGGCAAGCAGTCAATTAAAGAATCATGCCCCCTTTGTAAACCAAATAACATTGATTATACAATAAAAACTAGGCTCCCTTTCAAATTTTGCGACCCAACAGCAGTGTCCCGCCTCCCGCTCCCCCCCCCCCCACACGCACTTTTTACAAAACTCTCGACCAAGCAGTATTCTAACAGAATATCATAACAAGAATACAATCAGTCCGTGCAGAGGAGGTATTTATCATCAGGATTTTTTCACTTTTAGTATCAATATAAAAATCAAAAACCGCAGCCCATATTTTAAAATCATTTTTTCAATGTCTCGTTCAAAGAATTTTGTGAAAAATGCTTGGAAGAAAATATTGCATGTTTCAGGCCAAATTAATGCTTTTAACTCCTCTAAATGAGGAAAAACTCCTATCTTCCCGTTTAAGTTAGAAGCAGTATGGGGTTCAGTGGTTATAAGAACAGTTTAACTAGGTTTCATCAGCAGCAGCAGGAGCAGCAGCAGCAGCAGCAGCAGCATTATCATCATCATCATCTTGCCTGCGGGAGTGAGGTAGTCTTGTAAATCTCACGGTCGTCTTCAAGAAGAAATAGTTCATTTACTGTACATGTAGATCTGTGTGTATTACGGTATGCAATATGCGTGCATTTCAGGTAACATGAAATTAATTGTTTGCCAAGCCAAAGTTTATCTAGACCAGTCTTAAAATTTCTATACTATACTGGAAGCAGTAACTAGGGATTCTGGTTTAACAAAAATGCGAAATGTAGGTAAATATTTATAAAGAAAACTGAACAAAATGCTGACATCGTATTGCAGAATCTAATGTAGAAGAGGTATATAGACGAGTAAAATTATGAGAGGATACTAACAACTTATTCCAAACGATCAAATCTCAAATGAAATTGAAGCATCTCCCCAAACTCCACAACGCCCGTCATACATCCTTTCTTTCTGTCGTGTAAAGCATACGCCAAAAGAGGGCGTGGCAAAACTCGGCAACATTAATTGCACTTGGCGATCGACGTTTTTGAACCATATATTATCTCTTTTTTTCTTTCTCAGGCTTTTTTGTTCTTTGAAATAATTATGATAAGAATTTTTAAATATTTTATACTGTTTGAATGATTGTTATTTCATTTTTTTCATTATCATTTCACTTTACTGTATTCATTTGATCTCTGCACGTACACAACTTAGGTTGCATGCATGTGATGAGAGTACACACTGTATTTAGTGTACGTGTTGGGCTTTGCTTGATGTCAGAGACTCATACATTTGTGTACTGATTTTACGTACACCCGGCCTACAATGTCAATGTAGCTGTTATGGTACGTTCATTTATCATTGACAAAATTTGCTTGATGAACTGATACTGAGACCCTTTCAGCAGGCTCACTGCTGGTGCCGCCTTCTGTATGATCGAGGTAGGTTGATCTAAGTACATAAAGATTAATATTTAGTTTTGAAATTTGACACATGTTTGAAACTTTGAGTTTGATGGTCATGATGGTTGGATTGTCAGGATTCATTTGTCATGTTTGTTTGGTCTTTGGATACTATTACTATTAGATCTACTAATATTAATAACTGTTAGTGTTACTAGATAGCCAACATGCAACTTTCTTTCTGAATTAATTCGTCTTGCTTCATGTGCATGTCATTTCCCCCTCTTTTTTAGCACTCTCCAAGTTCTAACGATCTATTAAAGACTAATTTTAAAGTGCTTAGGATCAAATCATGCCATGAATGTGCCTGCTATTTTTAATCAAATTGCAATGCAATCATGAAGAGACTCAATCGATTGAATCCAAAGTTGATGCTACATATTTAGCTGTACATGCTGTATGAGCTTGATTAAGGATAAGTTCAAACATCACACCGTGGACACACTCGGCAATTCCAGATACCTTTTGCACGGACGGTTGTCTATCAGAAGTCCTTCTTTCCAGACTCCATCAGGAGGTTATGGAACTCCTAGACCGAAGTGTTCTGTCTCTAAGAGTCATTGTTAGCTTCGTATTTTGGTAGGGTCGGCACTCCTCCTTTTTAGAAAAAAAAAAAAAAAAAAGGAGGAGTGTCGACCCTACCACAATACGGGGCTAACGACGACTGTTAGAGACAGAACACTTCGGTCTATGGAACTCCTTGCTGGATGAACTAGTCAATACTACCTCTGCTAACCTCTTCAAGCAGGAGGTACAGAGCATCCTGCTTCGTTAAGAGAGGAGCACTGATTTTTAGCTGCTCGTAGTACCATGTAGAAATCTTTTTAAAGAGCACTGTTACATACACCACATCAGACCTGCCAAATAGTACGACAATACACCTGACGGTGGACTGTACTTCACAAGAAGAAGGAGAAGACAAAGAAGTTTATGTTTATAGTGTGTGTCTGGCTATTTGTGTGCGTCCTTGTCCAACGCCGTGGGTTTGCCAAAATCATTCGGTATCCCGGAAGGTAATCGGCATTTGCATACATAGACTTTGTGCGAGAGGTCGAACTTCGGTTGACCTCAGCAGAGAGAACGAAATTTCCGAGTGCAGATGAAGCAATAAATCATCATTTTTTGGTAAGTTTTAAGTTGTCAAAATAAATATGAGAAGTGAAAAAACATCAGTCAAACATTCAGCTTTAAGATAATGTCACTTTTGTACCTGAGAGAATTCAGCTTCATCACATACGCGATGTTATCGCACTTTTTGTTGTGAATTCGCAAGATTTGGCTATGCCAGCTTGTACATAGTGTATAGCTAATGTTTATATACAGCTGTACATGTACGTGTAGCATCAAGCTGTAAGTATAAATGTTCATGGCTCCCATTTATGCCTGCAGCACTCGTCCTGTTACTTGGTTATGAATAACCACCCATAGGCCAGAACCACTAAGCCATGTGATAAACTATATATTCAATCAGTTAAACATATAGTCAGAACTACAAATTAATGTTTTATAATTAAACTTTATAAAGAGGAAAATTAAGAATTTCACTTTACCAGCACGTTGTTTAGGATTGGTCTTTCAATATGCTGTGTCCTTCTGCCATCAACATGCTTGAAATAGTGAATTTGGAGCATAAAATTGGTGTCTACCGTGATAATGCAGGTTGACAGGATCTTTCTAGGCAAAGTCATTTACATGTAATTTGCTGCTCTCTCATGCTCTGAGCTCATACAAGTAATGGCTGCGTACGTACACAGCACATTGACGGCGGAATCATGCGATGACTCGGAGCGTAGAGGGCTCACTTTCTAAACTGCTATCATTTAATTTCACTATACCTGTAGGTAACTGTAGGTTACCTGTAGGTTAATCGTTAACCGGATGAGTGAGAATAATTTTGTTCTGAGTTACCAAGACGCATGATATATGGGTATATGGTGAAACTTAAGTTCCAGGGATGAAACCCTGTCTAAACCCTTTGAACCCACCCTAAGCCCGAGATAACTCGGTCCAGGGTCTATGGAAAATACATATTATTCTGAAATCAATTCATGCTCAGCCGGTTTGAAATATCATTATACCACAAATTCTACACGTGTGAGGGATATTTGTTATTTTATTTTGCAATTTGAAATAAAACTTGGCAAATAAACTCTGGCCAGACATCATTTAACCCATAAAAGTACAGAGCTTTCTTGAGGTCAAAATTAATCATCTTCATTCCTCAAATTGGCAACAACTATTATTTTTTTCCACTCTTACATAGTTTGAAAAAAATGAATATGCATATAACATGAACCAAAATGAATTATAATTGTAAAATTGAAAAAAAAATGCCAAATTTGAACATGGAAAGAGTGATTATATAATATTCACTGCATTGCCAATTTAGAGAGTTTAATGATTAGTTACAATTAAATTGCTCTAATTCGAGAGTTTAATGATTAGTTACAATTAAATTGCTCTAATTCGAGAACACCACACTCTACTTTCTTAAAAATGGACTCGAATTTTCCAATGGATTTTTCTCTTTCTACTCATGTATAATGTATAATACCCAGCATTCTGGACCAACAGATACTGCAAAAGCGTCTCCTAAAGGAGACACTGTACCTCTATGGGTTAAAAAAAAGAAGACAGGTCACATCTCGCCACATGTCAGTGTTGCACTGCTCATACACCTGTGGCCAAGACTGGCTCATTAATTCACTGATGTCATAGATTATCATATTCAAATTATAATATATTCATTTTTGTTGAGACTATAAATATGCAAGAGCCCTCTGGCTATGCTAAAGTTTTGAAATTGTGTGGTCAGGACCTATCAAGAACACAAGATTAGAGATTGGTGCCCGTGTATCCCAGTCCAATGGGGTGTTGCAAGAAAGTCGCAATCGATTGCGAGTTGCAACTGATTGTCACTGGCCAATCAAAATCATTGTTGCATGCATGTCTTCTTAAAAGGGCAGACCCTGAGCCAATCAGAGTGGTTGTTTCAAAATTAGCAATTATTTGCAATCGATTGCAACTTTCTTGCAACACCCCACAAGACAACCTTTGGTGTTGATGAGCCTTGTAGTAGTAGACTACTGTATATGTATGTGAGGATTTTTGAAAAGTGTACAAAAAAGTTGCTGCATGTAGCAAAGTTTTAAAAGAAAAATTCTTAACTACCATTGTTACAATGCCTGTGAAACCATAGTGCTCTATAGTGTTCTGGGGAAACTACATCTGTCAGTGAAGAGGAAATAGATACTTCTCTGGAAAAAATATATTTTCAGTGAACAGGAAAAAAAAATCTCTTTAAAAAAGACAGGAAATTGTTGGGTAGGAAGTACAATTGTCTGTAAAATCATGCTTTTGTTGAGGGAAGGATATAGTGAGTTAGAGCTTAAAGTTCTGGGATGTGTGATGGCATTTCCTGAACAAATAAGTCATTTCCTTTTTGATACTAAATATCCAAGAGTAACAAAGTTTGTGGTAAATTTGGTATCATAAACTACCGGTATACCATTATCATTACATTTAATACCTGAAGTGCTGGTGTTCTGTTCAAGCTATTGTACTTTCGCATGTAACCAAACATCACATACGTTGCAGAGAAAATTTTGGTTTCAGTAAATATCAGTTTTCAAGCTCATTGAATAATTTAGTTGTGACTGGCCTAACTCAGCTTAGACTGAGAGCAATTGTTTGAACAGTAGTTGTAACTACATTGAAGTTTAACTTGTAAAAACTGAAAGAATTGCAGTCATGCCCACCAGAGGTCACCAAATTACAATTGATTGTAGAGTTTACTTGAGTAAAATACAAGAGTCCCGGTGGCATTTTTAGACCCTCTCATCAAAAGGGGCAAAAGTCTGTGCATTTGTAGGCCTTTAAGGAACAGTGATCCAAGACAGGTAAGTAGACAACATTTTAAAAATAAACTTGAGGTCTGGTCGTGTCGTTTAATTGTGGGGGGAAAAAATCATTTCAAGGGAAGTAGGAAGGTTGAACTTGACTGAGCAGTAAATAAAACTTTTTGTCGTTACAGTTACGTACATGTACATGTATGTATACAGGAATGGCTATAACTTAGGGACTACACGAAAATGTTCAGGCGGAATATTCCCAGTGGTGTTGTGTCATATCTTGACTCTTAAGGCATTTGAAGACTAATCGGTTTCAGGGGATACTTCCTGTGATTTTCTTCCAAAAGCACATGAAAAGAATGAGGAAGCTCGCAATTTTTTTAAAAGCTTTTCCCAAAACTCAAGCGTCTCATAGGGGTCTCTGTTTGAGAATGTCCACTGTTATGTGTATTTCTAAAAGTTATCATACAACTAACTTTCATGTACAAATGATCAGTTATCTTACAGAATTATTCTCTGATCGGTAACTAATTTTGCAGGAGAGCAAATTGCAACCCTTGCCCCCTACCTCCCCCCCCCCCCCCTTCACTTACATGTAGGCTATTGAAGAGTCTTCATCAATTAAAAAAAATGTGCTTTGTTGATAATGATTTTATTATCATACTGACCCTGTAATTATGTCTACATTGTTTGAAGCAAAACGTGTTCATTATGAGTTGCTTACATACAAGTGTGTGAAAAACTTCTCTGCCCTAGAGATATATGTACATGTACAGTGTGCAGGCCAAAACACAATTTAGTTCCTGAATCTTACATGTAATTTCATCGCTTTGTTATTTATCATCTGATGTAACCATGGACACACAGAACATTTACGGGGCAAGTCCACCAGTTGTATTTTGGATTTTACATAATATTACCAAATATTATTATTGTACATGATATAGTAATTAGTGAATTCAAAAGTTTTCATTTTTGGTGATGATATTTGGTCTGATCCATACTCTAATAATGCTTATCAGTTGCATGTCATACAATCATCAGATGAACTACATGTAAAATCTTAGATGGGGTTAGTGTCATGGGATGAAATTAGCTTTGACTTTCCCTGTTATGTTCATTCATGGTATCGATAAATGTACAGTATATCATTTCCTGTTGATAAACAAGCCCCTCCTGTAAAATTTCCATCATGTTTGTACAGAGTTTACAGACTTTGTATTGTACAACCAAATTATTTAAATACCTACCAGTATCTTTTGCAATTATACACTAAGTACTTCCAGTTCTTTATATCTTTGTGATTTAATCGTCCTTTCATTGGATGTAACTTGGTGCATCCTCCTGCTGGTCTAATGTATTGTTTTTATTATAAAAAAAAGGGGGGGTATATGATTATTGTAGTGTAGGGTCACTGACTAGTTCTCCCTTTTTTGTTTTTGTTTTTGGGTTTTTTTTTTTGTTATTGAGAGAAGAATTATGTTGGTTGGCAAAGATAAATCAGCCACTGAGTCCATTGAAATCCACAGCAGATAGAATGTGGTATTTCCTTGCAGGGATGCAGTTACAGCATTGCTGGCAGTTACAAACACTTTAATATCACTTTGCTATAGGCACTTAGTCATGAATCAGCTGTATAAAGTTTTGACACTCCACATTAAAAGGACCAGCTCAGCCAGTAAATATCTTCTACCCACCATCTTTTGCAAAACAATAGTGGAATAAAAAATCACACTTCCAGTTAGTACGAAAATTTTGTCTTTCCTATTTCATCTCGATAATGTAATATTTTGATTTATACAATCCCTATTAATTGATATCTTTGATGATGTTACAGATGTGGTATTAGTTACCTTAATATCTTGTTGAATGTTTGTTGTGGTTTTTGTTTGTTTGTTTTTTTTCGTTTGTGTGTTTAATGTTACATGTATTTACACATGTTACAGATCCGTTTTCACATTCACCTTGTATTGTGAGATACTGAAACAATTATTCTAGTGTCATACCCCTTCATGAAATGATAGTAGTAGTCATTTATTTATTTATTTCTGATGTTTATACAGGGTATAGGGTGGCATATTTCACCAATAATGGTGGTCTTCCATGAGGCCCTGCTTGGTAACAATGTTGGTCAGTAACAGTCATCAATAAAACATAACAACCTATAAAAAATAAAAAAATAAATAAATAAATGCAGCAAGTATACAAATTAATTGATATCCTCATAAAAGGCAGATTATTCAAGAAATAACATTGCACATTGTACTGTTATATACATGTACATGTATGTACAGTAATAAGTTTGTAAAGGAGATGCTTGGTCATCAAGAGATTTCAGATATAAGAAAAAAAATGAACAAGAAAAGATAGCTTCATATTGGTAAAGAAATCGTAACATTGATAGTAGGGGAAAAAAATACACGGGGGCTCGGGGCAAATTCGCCCCCGAAACACCAAAAAGAGCCCTGGAAAACTAAAAAAAGAGCCCCTGTAATTCTCGTCGGGTCCAATGTAAACTGTAATACAATGTAGAATATTCGGGCAGGTGGGGTCAAAAAGTAGCCCCGGAAAAAAAAAAAAAAAATTTCCTCTGATTGATAGATGAACTATTTTCTGGTATAGCCTAATACCCTGTATACCAAAGATGCTACATGTATGTACATGTATATATTTTCACCGGTATGATTTAATTAGATACTTTGCAAGTACATGTAATCCACGTAATACACTTAGATCATTCACAAGAGCCATGTACATGTGTAGCTGAATAGTGGAATGCTGTAAATGCAGAAATATTTGGGATCCGTTAATTTTTGCAGATTTCACACTTTTTTTCGTCAAGCGCAAATTCTAGAACTCGCGTAAATATAAGTGATTTCATATGCATTGAAATATCAAGTCAAATCTTGCGACTGAGTAATTGTGCAGCGCAAATTTAAGAACCGCACATACACAAGGTTCTCACTAGAAAAAAATCCACACACGGTTCCCACTCTGCGCAAAGCGTGGAAGTTTCGGAAGTTTTACGGAATAACACCTAAAGTTAAGTGTGGCGGCAGTATATGCTATAGTAAAAGGATGAAAAATACTTCTTTGTAAGCAGGAGTTGTCTACTAATGGCATAAAAGTAAAAATACATTGCCAAAAAGCAAAACAATCTGTGACATTTATCATTATTGTTAGGAATATATACTCCAATATCTTTCTACCCTTGTTGCCACGCATGGTGCAGCAATTTCACACATGGTTCTTCCTTGTCTGAAACCCTTTACGCATGGTATTGGAACCATGGGTGTTATGTACTGGTGAGAACCATGCACATACATGTATGTTCTTGGGTTGCTCAGCGTGAAAATTTAATGACGCAAAAATAATAGCAATTACAGTGCAATGAGCATGCTTAAATACAAAGCACAGTACTAAAAAGTGACAAGGATTAATGCAATTTATTAATTTCAAAGATTTCGTGTCAATCTGGGTTCCAGGTGATCACTAACGTTTTAAGATCTTTACAGATATTGTTTGTTACCCTAATTAATATGTAATGATGTATATTTTGTTTTATCTCCCTGTACAGATCCTTCTTTACTTTCACCCATGTACTGTGAGATGCGAGTACTCTAGTGTGAATACTCCCCTTCATAGTCAGTTGACTACATGACCATGCTGAGGTAGAAAGCGTGTCACATGTGGCTCCAGAGTCGAATCAGCGCACTCACTGGGACCATCCCAGCTGCAAAGTGGAGGAAGGTCTGTCTGGCGGCCATCCTCGTACTGGTCATCTTCGGTTACATTGGCCCCTGGGTGATCCACCATGGTAAGACCACACAGGTGACCATTGAGTGCCTGGGCGCGAAGGTTGCCCAGCTGGAGGAGCAGTACGGACCCTCGGGGGTGACAGTCCTGCACCCCGCCCGCAGCCCTGACAGCCCTAAGGTGCTGCCGGTGACGGGGAATGGGTACATTGAGTTCATCGTGGATCACGTCAAACCAAATAATCTGTTCCTCAGAGGAGATTCGTGGGTGTCTGATGCACCGTACCGTCCACTCCTGCGCACCAAGATCGAAGGGTACAGCGATCAGCGTGCAACTATCATCAATTACAAGAAGGGCATTATAGAACATATACAATGTTACTATGTAGAGGATTCATGTGTGCAGGTGAAAGTTACCACACTCGCTCATAGAACAAGAGAGGCAATATTATATCAGGAGGTGGAAGTGGACAATACAGCGTCTGTGCCAGTGACATTGCTTGTTTCAAGGAATGGCCCTAATAATTGGAAAGGATCAGCAACAAGCAATGAAATCTTTGAAGTGAATGGAAAATCAATTGAATATGTGATATCCACAGGGAAGTTTCCAGCACCTTATGTCAGGGACACCCAAGGGCAGCACTATGTGGCATTAGTAATCGCTGCAACAGGGTTTGAAAAACGAGTAGAAGTAGGCCCTGGCGAAAAATACTCAAAAACAATTCTTGCAATTGCTCGATTTTCCGAGCCAGTGCTAGACATTCATGCAGACACTGATGTCCTCGCCAGCTTAACTGATAAAACAGAAGAGGAATTGTTTGCTTTGTTACATCTAGATTTTAGGGACATTTTGGATGAACATATAAGTGTGTGGTCAAAGAGTATGTGGAATAGTAAACTACTTGTAGATCCCTTGTTAAGTGCAGAGGAAAACCCTGACTCTCCCCACTTGACGACAGAGCTTGTCACTGCAACGTTTTACTACTTGATGACGTCAGTGAAAGCCCCTCTCCTGGTGCCTGGCCTTAGTATACAGCAGAAGAAGGAGTTAGTGAGTGCCTTGCAGCGACCGCAGTCATGCTTTAATGGGCAACCAACGTTTGATAACCCCGAGCTTTGGATGCAGTTGGTGAAACCTCAGGAGCTACACGATCTGATCTCACATTGGATGCATACGTTGTACAAACATGGCTGCAGCTCTCTTTTATCAGCCGGAGTGACGGGAGTCACCCAGGCCATGCTACTCAGTGTCTTTTCTGCTCAGTTCACAGACAAGGAGCTTTCATTTCATGCTGATCCTGCACACATCAAAGGCAAGTTCCTCTTTGAGAACATCCTCTACAATTCATCCTTCCTGCAAATCAATGTAGATCCTTCAGGACCGGCTGAAAATCAAAAGGTCACACTTCACGTTAGTCATTACGAGAATCAAGACGACAGAGTGCGCCCTCTATACGCCTGTGGATCTGGATGCTTGCAGGCACTGCAGCTGACGGAACAAGACCAGAAGCTGGACCTGAAGTGGACAGAGCCGCAAACACCATTTCTGTATTTGTCCCATGACCGCAAGCACCTTGAGTATCTCCAGAAAATTATCCACATCAAGAAACTGCGGTGGTTGGACGAGATACCCGTCAACAGTTCCGTCCAAGATCACCACGGATTCCAAGTACCTGTCATCGTGTGGATTGTTCTCATCAGCCTCATTATATGCTTTCATGTTGTTCTCATCAAAATGATCTGGAACGAGTACTGTCGTGACGGTTCATCGAGTAAACAAAAATCATCTAAATTTAATATGAAACCATAACAACATGATGAATATGATAAATTTGCAATGTACCTAATGGTTTTTTTTCTATCTGATGGAAATTTGTGGTCGAATTATTGATTTCATCCAAATACTTTTCAGCATTTTGAACATACTGTAAAACCAGAGACTTGGGCAAGGTTTATTTATGATCGAGGTATGTGAAAGATTTTTGTATATGAGCATGTGTAGACCATGGATTAACTTAAAATAAATCTCTTTCATAAATTTTGGCCTTAATATGTGCAGTTCACAAATTACAATTTACAAAAGTGTTATTTCACAAAAGTTTCTGGTTTTACAGTAGCTACACATGTAGTTCTACTATCTAATGTTACATGCTAAGTGCATGCATACTTACTGTGAAAAAGTCCCAAAGGGCCATTTTCATATTTCACAGAGATGGTAATAGTTCCATTTCTTCTCAAACCGAGTACTAACACACTTGTCAGTGCCTTTGCTAGATTTAGAAAAGAATGAAAAATTCATTAGACTTCCAGCTACTATATTGACAAAGTGAAGTAATGATTAATTAATGTAGAACTACCCAGCGTATTGGGATGTTTTTCATGTACAGAGTATCATGAAATTAGCCCATAGCAGTACAGTGTCTCCATTTGTGACCTGCCGCCTCGAAACCACCAATAAGTCGCCAAAATTAATTTTTGCTATTTTATAACTCATCTGAAAGTAGAGATTCTCATCTTTCCACTGGTACATGTATGTGACTCATCCAAATAGGTCAACACAGGCCTTAGATTTGAATAATTTCAGGGCAAGGCCACTTTTCTGTAGGGCACATTCCTATATTACAGCATAAATAGGAAGAATTAGAAAGTGCATAAACAATCTCCAAGGCCAATGAGAGGGGCATTGAGGCCATTCAAAAGGGCATCCAAGGCCATGGCCTTGGTGGCCTTGGATTAATTTAAGCCTTGCAACAATAACCCCCTCAAAAACACATTAGATAATTAGGAATTAATAACCTCCATTCAGAGAAAGGAGCCTTTCAAGTTCGGACCAAAACAGTGCTCAGGAGCTCCTACGTGCTGTTTTGTTCGTGAGGAAGCACAGGAGGCTATTCCATTGTCTATGGCAAACTGGTATGAAGGGATTATCAGATTAGGCTAAAATCTGGCACATCTTGGGATTAGGACCTATTCTTTATTTTCTCCCAAAATCAGTTAATTACCTTGATGAATCTTTAGCTAGGATTGCAATGAATGAAGGTATAATAAAAGCACTCCAACACTCCACGAGGCTGTCAAGTTGTATCAAGGAAAAATGAGGAGTAATTTTGAAGTTGCTAAAAATCATATTTGTGGGGCGAATTACCATCCCAAACTTTCAGACATGATAGAATGATAACGAAACTACCCATTTCTATCAAAAACAAGAAATAGACCATTCCGACCAAAATGACCTTTCTTGGCCGTTTTCTCAATTGTGATGCGTGCGACTTATTGGTGGTTTCGAGCCGGTGGGTCACATTTAGTGTCACTTTTGCATTATATTTTGATCTAAAATGCTAGGAATAACAAATTATGCATGAACAGAAAGAGCTAAAATCAGAATTTAAAAAATTTGAGCCTATATCCAGAGCAGTATATTATACCGTTCATGAATAAGAGCGATATGGTTGTAACTAACCTCTGTAAATTGGTAACTCAGTCTTAAAAATGTAATCACTTCTTTTCATGTGAGATTTTCAATTTTTCTGTTAAATTTGGAAATTTTGTCCTACACATGTATACGTTTTTCTTGTTTAAAACTATTTAGGAGTGGAAAATTTGAATAACAGTTGCCAATTTGAGGAGGATAAGCTGAGTCATTTAGCCGTATGGAAAACTCTTACTGCTATGGGTTAAAGAACATATCGTCTGCTGAGAACCCGAAGGTCATTTTTTTATAAATCATATGCTGTATTACAGAGTCAATGAGCCACATCTATAAAACCAGCAAAAGCCTAGCAAATGCTTAGCAAATGCTTGCAAATGCTAGCAAAATACAGAAAATTGAATTCTCAATGCTTCCCCATTGTCAGCAATTACTGTACCTGATGAATGAGTAAGAACTTGCTATCATCATCAGGCTTTGTTGTGATTGTTTTCAAGCTGCTATCATACTAAGATATCTTTTTACAATATCAGCCGTTATTGTTTTGCATTTGATTGCTTCATTTTCTGTTTGAGTCTGATTAAGATTACAGTCGACTGCATTACAGGAATAAGCAAAAATAGTAAGTCTGTTATCTAGGATGGCCTGTGTAATTGCATATACATTATTCAATTGTTATCCAAATTATTATCCAAATATTCAAATGATGATACATATTGTACTGGTTCTCTTTATTCTGATGGATTCTATGAATGCATTATTGCAAATATGTTTGTCTTCTGTCAACCCAACAGTTCAACAAGTCTTTGTATTTTGAATATTTAATTTGCCTTGAAGATATTTGTTAAATTCTTGCAAATGAGAAAAAAATAGTAAATCTAATCAATCAAAATCTATTTTGTTATATTTAACAGTAGTTTGATCAAATCACCCCATAGGGAAAAAGTAAAGGGCAGGACAACACTTTTGCTGATAGGAACACCTTGGAGCACTTACAGTCATTCAAGTTCCCCACCTTGTTGCTCATGATGATTAACAGAATTCTAGTTCTCATGTCAGCATTTGTCCGACGTTTTGCTAACTTTGTAGATATGGCTCGTTGTCCTGCTGTTTCTCAAAACATGACGTTGTTTAAATGTGCATGTCGTCTACCGTGTTGGAATCAAGACTGCATGCTGTAAATTGAAAATTGATTGCATGGCTCAAAACCCTTCTATTTGCTACATATTCTTGTGATTTTGGAAGCTCAAAAATGAGGCATATGAAAGGATTACAAGATATATAAAATTCCAAGTTTATGGATGTGGAAAGTTGTATGGTGTGTTATTATCTTTATCATTTAAAACTTAATATGTATGTGGGCTGTGATTCTATCACTAAAGGACATTTGTGTTATATTTTGCAAATTTTGAATATTTGAAACATGTATTGTGCCTGATTTTGTGTGTAATGGCAATACACAGTGTTGTTACAGTGAAGCTCATGAAAAATGATGAAGTTTTACCATGTAATTTTGAATGATTCCTTATCTTTTTGCTTCATTAATTGCTTTGTGAGTCATGAAAAGGAAAAAACAGTGGACTGATTTCATTCTTTTACCCCTTTCCGAAGCCTGCAATGGTGAACCACCATTGAATTCACCATTGAATGAAGCGGTGGTTCACCAGTGAAAATTCTTTCCATACTGGTGAGAATACTCTGATGAATTTGTGTTTCCTGCTGGCACAACGGCCGACCTGTAGTGGAAGAATGCGGCACACCGACAAGCAAAAAATCGTGTACGGGGAAACAAAACACGACCTTTGACATTCAATCGGCATTTCACTCGATGTTCCACTGCGGCAACCTTTTCACGCTAGGCTTTCGCCAATGAACCGCCGCTAGTTAATTTGTGTTTACCCTCAACAATTGGAGGGTAAAATCTCAAGAAAATTTAATCGGTGTTTTCAACTGCGTTTCATCCGAGTTTCCTTACACACTGAGATTTTCACTAGGTGCACCTGGTGAAAATCTCCCCAGCATGAAAGGGGTATTAGTTGCTAGGCAGAGCTACTCATTTATACAGCAATGCTTTATTGCAAGTCTTTATCCTGCATGTTTGCTTTTCATTGTATATGACTCTGGAGTAACATGCTAGATATGGATTAATTTGATTGAAGAGGTTACAGTGCAATTTTGTGAAATGATTGATTTATTATAGTTTATAGATATACTTGTATAGATGTCATTATGAATTGTGTATTACTGCTCCCTGTATCACCTACATCAAAAGTTAAACACATGATGTATATTCATGATAAAACTAAAGCTTAATATAGAAATTTTGGACATGCGCCAAAACACTTACCATACTTTTTTTTGTAGCATCAATGTATAGGGTTTTTTTTGTTTGTTTTTTGTGTGTAGAGGCTAAACAAAGTATGTCATATGGCGTCATTTTTTATGACACAGAAAGCGATTCAGCATGCATAGCATGTGCTCTTACCCCAACTCTTCACATACATCTTCAATCCAACTTTTGTGAAGGGCAAAGTTATGAGTTCTATGATATTATTCTGTAGCCTCCCTTTCACTTAACATGCATTTATGCAGAAACTGTTCCTCAGCCAAACCGCATTCCAAACCATATCAGCATTCTGTTTCATTTTAAAGATCACATGCAATTTGGGAAACTTGTCAAAAATCTGTCATATTTCTTTGCTTTGAGATGAAAATAGGAAGATACTGAAAAAAAATAAGATGCTATGATTTTTTCACCTCAAGTTGAGCATTAAGCATTAAGCATTAAGTAAAAGAGGCAGGATATCGATTTATATAAATGTATAGACTAGAGACATAAACTCAAGCACTGCTGAATTGCCCTGCACAACAATAGCATTATGTGTAAACCCTATGGGGGTTCAGTGTATGTGTGTGTGTGTAACAGACTTGGTATCCCTGAACAAAGGCTTATGGTTATTGTACGTAATAGAGCTGTCGGGATGAAACCCCGGATGGAACACTCTTAAAACGATTCAGCTAAAGTTGACTAGATGAAAGGGCCAGCTGGGTGCAACTATTATTATAGTAATTTCTGACTATTTTTTAGTGATTTTTTACTATTAAGTTTCTAGTTGTATTTTGATTAGTAGGCAGTCCGTTTTGACTAGATTAAGGTAAGATATTTGACTGGACAGCACCCATCTGACCCTTAATCAAGTCATTTTGACTGAATCGATTTTAAAGTGAAGAGGTAGGGTATGGCAGTATATAGCTGTCGTCTTGCTTTATCTTTCAGATATTTACATTAAAATTCACCGGAAATCGTGGATAAAATATCAAATGATCTAGCACATGTATCTTTTGTTACAAGGAGAGCAATGTGGTGCTATGTTTTTTATGCCAGTTTTCGTTTGCCACCAAAACTGTTCATGAGCTTTTAAAATTCTTTCAATCTAAATTTGATCCTTGTATTGGTTTGTACCTTTCATCTGAAGGGTGTTTGTGGCGGTGTATTTATTCCCTTTGATGTTAGATTGATATGGATGTGTACATGTTTATGGCTCGGATTTCACCACATTGATATTTCTAAAGCTCATCGTGTTTCATCTCAGCTGGGACAAACATGTATTCTCTCCCCCCCCCCCCCCCCCCCCATTTTCTTTTAGCAAGGCAGTCATTTAAAATTAGATCATATCTATAGAAAGGATCTTTTTATAAAAAAAAAACAATTTTAGGGTTGCTAATCCATCTGCTAAGGGCAAATAGAGCTTTTTATGGTAGCAGAGTATGCACTCTATGTCCAGCAAGAGTGATAAAACCAACTTTCAGAATATGGTTTTATTGCAGGGGCCCCTTTTTATATTTTCAGTGGAAAAAAGTGATAGTTGTGAATTCAAATTTGGTATTAGCCACTCGTTCCAATCCTGGAGGGGTCATTTTGTGAAAATCACTTTAAACTTATGGATATTGTATCATCTTAGACAAAGCTGCATGGTCAGGCAAAGCTACATTGCATTTTTCTTCATCGCCTATAGTTCATGCAAGATGGACAGAAATATATTTTTCACTTACCAGCAAAGGATGTTCTGGAAATGACCCTCATAATGGGGATTTCATTACACGTTTACAACATTAAATATGCATATACATGAAAAAGCTTCAGGTCATTTTATGATGTGAAGTTCTGTGGTGTTATGCATTCTACCCCCCCCCCCCCTCCTTCCCTCCCTATCTCCCCTCTCTATCTCTATCTCTCTCTCTCTCTCTCTCTCTTTCTCTTGTCCCTCCCTCCCCTCTCTCCCCCTCCCTATCTCCCTATCCCCCTCTCCCTCTCTCCCTCTCCTCTTGTCCCCCTCCCTCCCTCCTTCCCTCTCTCCCTCTCTCCCCCCCTTCTTCCCTCTTTTCCACCCTCCTTCCTCCCTCCACCTTTCTAATCACAATACAATAGTATTCATACAGGCCTGTTTTTAAAAATACAATCTCTTTTTGAAGTTATCAGTTGGCAGCCAAATGTTTTGTTTTCATTGACATCTAATTGGATTGTTAATTAATTCTTTTGACAGCAAGGATACTCTTCACAAACACAATAAAAAATTCCAGCTACTGCCAAAGATTGATTAATGTATTTACATGTATTGATGAACTCTTGTTATGGCCATTTTAGACCCACAACCGCTGGGTTAAATAGAACAAAATAGAACATTGCACTACATGTATGTAATGAATGCACGCTAGTTTTACTTTCTTTCTTTGTTTATTTGTTTTTTTTTACCAATCACAACTGTCACTTTTGTATTTGAACAAAAGGGAAATTGCTTTGTATAATTTGCTATTTAAATTGATATTGTAAGCTTAATTTGGCTAGATGCAGTTTGCTAAATATCTTGGTTGTGATGTGTTTTCAGTGCTCATTGATTAGCCTGTATTATTTATATTTAACAAGAACATTTTTTTCACATTTCCATCTTTGAATGTTCAGGTTTTTTTTTTCTTTAATCATTTGTTGTACCTTCTAACTATAAGTGAGCTTTTAGATGTTTGCTGTAAGATATTTAATTTACATTTGTAGATCATATATTTAGTATCAAAGTTTGTTGTTTTTTCCCCATGATTTTTATTACAGGAATGAGCCATTGATCCATGTGACATATACATGTACATGTATGGTTTGACTGAATTTGAATTTATTTAATGTTTGTAGGGTATTAAGAATTAATACATTAGTAGACTTTACTAGACTTTATGGGATATATATATACTCACATGTAGAATATGTTTCTATTAATAAAAAAAAGACATATTTGAAAAGAATAAATTTGTAGTATCTGCAGTTGACTTCTGATTTTTGAAATCTAAATAGTTTTGATTTCTTTTTTATATGATTCTGAATGGTATGTTTTCTTTACATAAATAATTTGGGTAATATTATAGGTCAAGTTTAAGTAGTGACATATTCAGTTCTTTTGGTTTTGCAAGAGAAATTCTTTTCTTGTTACTGTGCATGTGGGGGAAGGAGATTATATTTTCATGGTTCTAAAATTAATATTTTGATATATTAAATGTAAACCCTCCACAGAACTTTAGATGGCTCTAAACTTATCCTGAATTTGTTTGAAAAATTAATGTACATCTGAGAATTCTTAGTAATACATTGAAACATAATTCATAGCAACAACATAGAATGATTGTGAACTGACAGCATGCTATATAACACTTTGACAGCAGTTTCAAACAAATATATTACAATAGAAACTGTGAAAAAAAAAGTAAAGAGATTGGAAAAAAGTTGTTTATTTTTCTAAAGTATAATTATTTGGAAATGGTACATTATAGTTGGGAGGGATTGGTGTAAACTTGACTTGAAAATGATTTCCAAAAGTAATACCAAAAATCTGTTGAGGATCTTGGGTGAAAAACTCAAAGAGTGACATTTATTATAATGTCGGATCTATAGACCTACTGTACCAGAGCATGCATTTATTAGTATAATTGTTGCCAATTTGCCACTCTCAATTTTCCCTCTTCTGTTATTGAGTCAGTATGCCTTGTCAAACTGTGTTTAAGTTCTATGATAACTCAAGAAGCCAAATACAGCTTATTACTGTGAATGGATTGCTGAACCTATATAAAAAGATTTTAAAAAAATTTAATTCTACTTTGTTGAATATATTTCTATATGACATGATAGTTATCGGTTTTCATTTGACGAAGTTTTTTGCATGTTACTGAATATATAGAGGAACAGTAAAAAGAACCACATTGGTGATGAGCTTTTCAAGTATTAATTTTAATGGGCATTTTGCTTTACACACAATGCATTGAAAACATCACCAGATTTCTTGAAAAGGTCGTATGTCCCAGGTTTTGAGAGTCACACATGTTTTTGTGACAAATAATGAGCCCACAATATGTCGTAAATGAGGCTTTAAAGAAAGTGTTTACTTGAAATGTTCCCCTTCATTCTACTGTTGTCACTAGTGCACTGTTAGTTTTATATAGGACAGAAAAACAATTCTCAGAATCTAGCTTATGAGGTTGTTGCCTTTTCACTTTTTTTTTTTATTGCAAACAGAAAATGGTATACCTATATCAATTTTTATAAGGATGATAAAAATCTGTTCTTATATAGCGCATGAGATGTCATGATCTATGTGTTTCTAAAAGACTTGAGAAAATACATGTATTACCGTGACTGTAGCCACGAGGCCATTGCAGCACTCGAGCATTTCAAGGAATTAAATCCTGCCAGATACCATCTTACTTCACCTGGATCAAGTGCGGCATATGTAGGTTAATGTCTTCCCAAAGGATATTAAGTGCTTTGCCGGGGATTTGAACCTGTACCTTGTGGTTCACTGCAGTCTGAAGACCTATCCACTAGGCCACAGCACCCTTTCATTATAATCTAAGCCCTATTAAACAGACTTTGCGGGGGGGGGGGGGGGGGGGGGAATGTTTGCTATAGTTGGAAACAAAAATCGAACAACGTGACTGCGTCTCCTGTTTTACCTCATGAAATGGAATATCCAAAGCATAAATCCTGTACTGTTATCGAGTTGTTGTGCAGCAGTTCACACAAATTTAGCACTAGTTAGCGTTTGTTTTGTTATGTTTGATTTTTTAAAAGAAATCTAAATATTCTAATAATTTTCATGTCTAAGTTGAAAGAGAAATAAAGTCTCAATTCTTTAAAAGAAATATCAAAGAAGATGGATATCTTTCTTGAATTCATTTTATGAAGTGTGGATCTATACACCCATAAATGTATACTTGTTCTAATAAAAACAATATAAATTCAGTTATATTTTCTAGCAGCATGTGATTATTTTACCGGAAGTGGTATGTTCCTGTACCTGTCTTTTAAAATGAATTATGTGTATTTCTACATTGGAGCACTGCATGCAACATGGCCTGTTCAAAAGGAAGTTTCAGTTCTGGGAGAGATAAAATGTAATTTTAGAGCCTTCTAATACCTTTTTTAAATGTCGGTTTAATAGAATATCATAACAGGAAAGTTCATTGAAAAGGATTGCTTTTCAAATGCAATATGGCAAGAAATTGCATAAGTGTTCAATAGCCTGAACACTGGTATATATCGATAGGCTATACAGTTATTTCTGTATGCAGTGCATGTGTTTATTCAGTAAGAATGAGTGAGTTGATTATTTTGGTGATTTCAAAACCTCAAGATATTAACTATTGTATTTTGGATCAGAGATTAATCCTTTGGTGATTGGCTTAAAGACCTTCACGTGATCATTTGTATTTTCAGCTCTTTCAGAATTTCAGCATGAAGGGATACCATTTGGGAAATGACGTCAGTTTTATGACATTTTCGCGAAAAACATGCGGAATTCGAAAAAATTAGAAACGGGAATAGAATCAAAATTATTTCACCAAATTTAATGATCCTAGTATCATTCTCTTTGGTAGAAGATGCTTTGCCTACTAGCACCTGACTAAAGTAAAAAGATTGTCTACTTTCTGAAGGTAAATTACTGAAAATCCACCGTTCCGCTTTTTCTGGGACACTCGGTATAATAATCGAAGAAGAGAAAGGGAAAATTTAGCTTCAAAGCGTATTATTATTTTTTATTACATTTGGAAATTAGGCATACATTTAGAAAATTTGTAAATTTATGAATTATGAAGCATACTACTGTAGCCCTGATAAGCCATATGCCCTATTCAAAGGCACTTACATTATTCATCATTCTGAGTCGATGGATGACATATCAAAGAATTTATGTCTTTCCCCTTTATGGCCGTTTTGCAATGCATCATGAGGCCCCTTGGCATATAATACTTCAGTTTAAATTGAGCACTTGCGCATGTGTAAAAATGCTGATATTAACAGTACACTGTCATTTCTTATGGGATTGACCGGTAGGCATTCATTGCATTGGGCTATTTGCAGATTGAGGAAAGATTAGAGGGCCTCACCGGCGCTTTGCATTTTTAAGAAATAGCCAGAGGGAGGTATCGGCAAGTCATGCATGCTAATCAGTATTTAATGGTCTCGATTCGAGCCCCTTGATTAGTGGAAAATCCATTTGTGATGAGGTCTCGAGGGTCAGGGGGAAGCACATTGCAATGAGTTCGAGTTTGGCCCCAAGGAGAACATACGTAAGCAAAAAAATATGAAAGTTTTTAAACAGTCGTTCATTCGCACTATGTTTGCTGAAAGACCCCCCCCCCCCCTCCTCCCCACCTCCTCTTCCTCCCCCTCGTCATTCCCTGAGCCCCCAAATGAATGGACTAACGCTATATTGGGCATGTTGGGAGTAGGCCTACATGTATATGACTTCAAAATGATTATCATTCATTAGCGTAAATCCCGGGGGATGGGGGGATATGTCCCCCACTTTTTCGAGAGGGGGGATGGCATGTACAAATATCCCCCCTCATTTTAAGGAAAAATGATATTTTGATTAATCAAAATAAAAATAAAAATAAAAATGTCATAAACGACGGTCATATAGTGGAATTTTCATTTGAAATGCTCTTAAAAACCAAAAAAGTGGTTAATTTTCGCTCGCTCGCAAAATAAAAGAATTATATGTGTGTGGGGTTTGCACTCAGGTGAGTATGTGTGTGTGTGTGTGTGTGTGCGTGTGTGTGTGTGTGTGTGCGTGTGTGTACACTTAAGTGTGAGTTCATGCAAGAAATTTAGGCCAAAAAGTCGATCATCCCCCCCCCCCCCCACTCCTCAAACGGATTTACGCCGGTGTTATCATTGCTTTTATATACCTCCATAAGATTTCCCCTTATACATGGTTATATTTGTATCATCTCTGACTTAATTTTAAAAAAAAAAGAGTTATAGGGCGTAAATTTTCTCGATTTCTGCCTCCAACATTGAAGATTTTACCCTTTTTTTCTTTCATTATCCTTATTTTCTCTTGATTTTTCAATTACAGCAAGTATAACAGAACATATAAATGATACTCTTTTTTGCCAATTTTTCTTTTTTTTCGGGTTCTTTTTTTTTTTCTGCATGCTTGCCTAGTGTAAATCTCCCTCTCCGCTCCCTGTTCTACTCGGGTTCACTGTCTAGAATAACTTAACCTCTTTAAACCATATTTTGGAAAGTATAAATGATTCTAGGAATTGAGGACTTGAACCGATGCTCTAAGCAGATCAATACAACATAAATAATTCCATTCCTTTCAGGCTAGCATGAGCGAGGGCTTCTTATTGTAGAGTGACAGAGTCCGAGATAATAAAATGTTAATGTGAGATCCTGTTTTGTAAAAATTCAGGCATGCTATCCTAATAAAGATTACAGAAACTTTCACTTCTAAGAAAAATTATATCTTTTATATCTATACATGATTAATTAAGGATAAATACATGATGTATATAACGCCTCTGTATATACGCTTCCACGGGGTATTGTACCCCGGCTAAATTTATGCAACCGGAGCGCTCAGTGCATTCAAGGAATAAACACGATGATACTCATACATGCCCTATACAGAGATGCCAACTGTTTCTTTTTTGCACTATTTTTATACTGTTTTTATATAAATGCTGCAGGTTTCACGGAAAACAATCTTTTCCCACGAAATTGTATTACTACACATGTCTAAAGCAAAACAAAAAAAAAAGTGAAAATATTGTTTTTTTTCCACTCAAAATACTTTTTTCATCCCTTATAATCTTTTATACTGCAATGCTTTTTACAATTAAGTTTGGCATCCCTGCATATACTGCATCTTATACAGGATGGTTGGGAAAGCAAACAAATTTGGCAAGCGGGGGGGGGGGCAAATTTAATTATCCTATGGGCCCATAGTGTATTTTAATCACAAAATATCACTTCTACCTACAAAAAGTGAATATTTTTCCTCGCTCGCTTCTCTGGCTGTATGATATTTAGATTCAGGATTGTTTCGGAAAGCAAAAAAAGAAAAAACAAAACAAAATAAATAAATAAATGAAAAAATAATAATTTTTTCTAAAATCCGGCAAGTGAGGTGACCGAATGTACATTTTCAAAACATGTTAAGTGTGTTTCGATGACGAAATAATACTTCTGTTGTCAAAAGAATGTGTTTCCTCGCTCGCTTGTAATCTTGAAATCTTCTAGCAGCAGATGCCCAAATATCATTTTGTGAAGCGACGTGTCAGACTATCCTCGAATTCTGTAGGGAGTGTACATTATAGAATCATCACGGGCCCGTTGCATAAAACATACCATTGACGCTTACTTTGCCATCAATGGTAACTCCCATGGAAACCTTGAATTTGATTGGCTGTTGAGCATTGTTACCATGGTAGTTACCATTAATGGCAGAGTTTCAATTAATGGTAAGTTTTATGCAACGGGGCCCTAGTGCATTTTGTATATTTTTCTTCGCTCGCTGCGCTCACTCATATAAAGGATTATTAGTATATGAGAAGGCAAGCCAATTGGGCATGCAATTAGGCGGGGGGGGGGGGGGGGATGGTGTGTATATTGGAGTGTGACTAAGAAATTTCGGCAAAATATTTTGATCATCTCCCCCCCCCCCCCGGGCCCTGCACCTCGAAACGGATTTACGCCGGTGCCGAAATATTAAACGAAATTGGCATAGCCTAACAAATGGTTAATGTGCTATTGTGGCAATTACACCAAATGGTTATCATGCAAACTGGTTTTAGACGAAATGGGATTAGACCGTGTGGGATGAGACAAAACGGGCATTAAACAAAGTGGGATTTGACCAAGTGACAATTCACTCTCTAAGAAACACTCTCAGGGACAGGTTAAAGGATAATAATGGAGACCTCAATTTATGTGACGAACATTGATTGGTATTGTTCATTAATCGAAGAAGAAAAGGAATAATGTGAAGTTTCTCTGAAATAAAGCTAGCGTAATGTATACAAACTCTCCACTGAAATAAATTAAAATCAAAAGCGTATTGTGAAGTATAGAGGTTCGTACAAAAGTAAGATCTTCTGTGTATAATTAGCTTAGTTTGGTCATGTTGTCTAGATCACTTGTTGTCAACATTCAACCTCTCCAACTGTTTGGAATTTTTGGACAGATCACATCTCTGTCAGGTAACCATAGCAACTTTACTTTTGATGCCAAGAGGTTACTTTGAAAAATCCAAGATTTGTCGTCATAAACCATGGCAGATTTTTGGTCCTATTATTAATTCTGTCGGATCTTCTTAGGCGAGCTTTGGAGCTCGTTCGATCGTCCATCGACTGCTTTCAAAATTTTGTTCTGTCAACTCCTCATCTCCTCTCGTCGTCGTCCCCGTCCTCTCCTGGTGGTCGTCGTCCTCGTGCCCTCCTCCCGCCTTCTTTCATTCATTTTCTTCTCTCATTATCCTCATTACATCACATTAACAATGACAATTACATCACATTGCATTCACAATTTACATAATTGTGAATGTCACACATTCATCCTCATCCACAGCCCTCTCATTCAACTCCTCCTCTCCTGGTGGTCGTCGTCGTCCTCGTGCCCTCCTCTCCTGGTGGTCGTCATCCTCGTGCCCTCCTCTCCTGGTGGTGGTCGTCATCCTCGTGCCCTCCTCTCCCGGTGGTCGTCGTCCTCGTGCCCTCCTCTCGTCCTCGTGCCCTCTTCTCCTCGTCGTCCTCGTGCCCTCCTCTCGTCCTCGTTCCTTCCTCTGGTCGTCGTCGTTCTTCTCTCCTCTCATTCATCTCCTTCTCTCTCATTATCCTCATTCATTCCTTACTTTGACAATCACATCATCACATCACATTCACATTATTATTCCCTGTAGGTTTTCCTAACCCATTCCTTTCTGTTATTATCCATCATTATCCATCCCTATCCTATTCACTCATTCCTTTCCTGTTCTTTGTACATCAATATATGACGCACTATCACTGCACCAGATGTTGTGCAATAATCATCAGTCGTGGTGACTTTCAATTGGTCCAGGAGGCGGTTTATACGGACATAATACAAATCTTTGCTCGGCACGCGCAAGCGACGCTAATGAATCATTATCTGACGAACGCAATGCTAAGCCGTCTTAATGAATCATCAGTTAAGGACGTTACATTTCTACATTAAAAGCAATGTTGTTTGCATAAACTGCCTGTTATTTTGATAATAAAAATCCAACACTTAGTATATTTTAGCTTTTTTCGAAAATAAATAAAGAATAAAAATATGGAGAGCAATCAAGTATACTGTCAAATGATTACATAACAGAAAAGATCAATAGGCAGTTAGGCACATGCCGATAATTCAATAATTCTAATCATCGCATACAACTTAATGAAATAGAATGCGGATTTGGTTGAGAATAATCATTGAAAGGGGTAATATTGAATGAGTTAAACTGACAACACAATGGCAAATGCTCAAGGAATACTTTCTTGTCTGGGCCTATAATAAATTTGACAGACCAGTCAGAGCTAAGATATACAGATATTTCTGTAACCAACATGATAATGATGCAACTGTGGCCGAAGGGATATTATGAAATATATTCGCATCGGCAACAGCAGCAATTCCATCTGATGATGCCATTGATGATTGTGTGCTTTCATTATATATACAGAGGCAAAATAATTACGAACGATATCGGAGGCGGTGCATGGGGACGTAATGAGAATCTCCATCCTTGCTATAGTACAAGCGAATGTGACCAATGGTACGGTCACACGTTCACATAAAGCCTAGCGGTTATGATATACTGTAGTTATGACCGTTTATGACACAGAGGGATGTGAATGGGGCAACTCAGAGTTCATCACGCCGCTATCTGCAATGAAGAGAAGAATTTCAAAATGTTAAACCTAAAACGTCAATCTGGTAAAAGGTCGTTCTTTGAGTTGTCCTGCTAGCTGGTCATTTCCTGGAAAATACACTGTGTTTAATATCTAACGGATTTTTTTTGGGGGGGGGGGGGATGGGGGGGGGGGGAACTGGCGTTGTGTAGCTTCACGTGGCGTAGCGTAGAATTACGTAGAATTACGTAGCGTTACGTAGGGTCACGTAGGGTTACGTAGGGTTACGTGACCATAAACTGGCAACTAATACATCGTTTTGAGTAGCGGATAAGACCGACTCTTAATGGCGATCTTAAAGTATAACGAAATGAATACAGTGGACTTTCCTACAGGGTGTTTATGGTTCCGTACAGGCCTACCAATTTTTTTTTTGAATGGCCCTTTTGACAAAGCTTTTCATGAAAGTATGAACACTGCATTATGGTTCATTATCTCGCTTTCGTGCGGGACGAGATAATCATGTCTGTTTGGCCTGAAGCGAAGGAGCGAGTTTGTTGAATTGATTGGATGTACATAGTTTGTCAAATCAGACCGGTTTATTTTTCATTCTTTGCCCCTCCTTCGTCGATGTAGCCTCTAAACCTCAATTCGTATTTTACATTTCCTTTTTTCAAAATCAGCCAACCATTAACCCATATATCAAGGCCTCGTAAATTATGATATTTGTCTATAATCATTATTATCTTAAAGGAGAATGCAACCCAGGCATCAGTGTGTTTTCGGTGAATGAAGAAGAACAACTAACTCCCTAACTCCCCATGGTCGTGATGGCCAGTCATAGTGGCTCTATGATGCGTAAGTGTATAGTATAAGGCGCATGGGCAGTCAATCCGGTTGATAATGGGGGGGGGGGGTACATTAAAAAAAAAAATTCCTGACAATTAAAAAAAGGGGGGAAGTTCCTCAGCTTACTTGGGGCATATGGTTTTGGGGAAATACCATATTGTGTCGCCCACCCCTAAAATTGGGATGGGGAGGAGGGAGATCACCCATGTCCCTCCCCCGTTGACGCTCATGGTAAGGCATCTAGGGTGTACCTCCATGGGTTCACCCTATTATATATGCCTTACTATGATCTAGGCATCTAGGGGTTAATTTTGTTATCGCTATCATTATCGGTGAGATATGACCAAGGAGTCACTGTAGTTCTAATGTGACCGGGTCCTGACTTTAAAGCTTCCATTCCTTGTCGACTTTAGTAAACGGAGCAATAGAGCAGGCAATTTTGACCTAATACCTCGAATGGATACTGTATCAAAACATCGTTTAGCCTGATATTTACGTGACTTAGCGGACGAGATTTTCCTCTCACTGCGCGCCATTTGATAGCAAACAAGGTAAGCTGCAATTGTAGTGGCGTTGTCATGGAAACTATTCTAAAAGTAATTGTGGATTTATCAAGGTGATGGAGCCATTACTACATAGAAAGATGAAGATTTTTTTTAAAGTATTTATTAATGCAATTCTCATACATGATGTATAACACGTTTGCATGAACATAATTTGTGTACATCATAAAGTAAAATACATAACATCACAACAAAATGCTTAACATATTACAGGTATTCGCCATTTCTTATTATGGACATCGAGACGATTATTTTTAAAAGCAATTATTATTTCCAAAGTCTCTAAATTTTTAAGAGCTCTTGAAAAAGAAAGAAAAGAAGGAGTAATATTTTGAATTTTACGAGTCGATATAAAAATATTTGGCAAAAATAATTACTGTATTAACAAAGAAGAAGTGGCTGGTAATGAGAGTACCAAAATAATTTCTTAGTCTGAAAATGGAATACTGTGCATGTCTTTTTCTTTTAAATAATTAAATATATCCGTCCAGAGAGAACTTTCTTTTTCACAGTATATAAATAAATGAGATACAGTTTGATTTTGATTTTCACAAAAAGTGCTTTGGGAGATGTACTTGCACCTATTTTATAAAGAAAATTTTGGGTTGCGATTCTCCTGTGAATAAGTTTGAATTGAAAATTTCTCATTCTATTATCTATAGAAGTTTTATAAAGTAACGTAAAACGTGATTTCAAAATTAATGAATCGTTTAAATCATTTTGTAAATCACTTTGCCATTTATCTTGATGGTCTGTCAGAAATGCTAAGTGAAAATTCTTTCGAGAAAATATTGCATGCAAATTTAGATACCTTCATAAGTTTATGAAAGTCAACATAACTAAGTGAGGAATTTTTTTTTTTCGAACTTCATGCAGAAAGAATAGAATAGTATAAAATAAACGATTCTGACAGAAAATTCTCTTTTCCACGCATTTGATCAAAAGTCGTAAATGAACCGTTAGTGTTCAAAATATCTTTATCATATAACATTTCAGAATTGTAATGCTTGATGTTAAGAGGTTTTCCGTCGATCAGTGTATGAGAATTAAGGTAAAGAGGTTGAGAAATAACATGCAATCAACACATCATTCCAAAAAGGGTTTGCGAATTTATTGAGAATTAAATGGTTTGAATGGAGATTGCCGCTAAAGAAAATATCTCCTCGCATTTTTAAGAGAATGTGCAAAAATATTTTCCATTTAGTTTTGTTTCCCTTCTTCAAAGTTTCTTTTTCCCAAGAAACTTTCACAGCACGATAATAAATGGGGGATTTTGAGACCTCCTTCTTTATATTCATTGTAAAGAAGAGAGCGTTTGATTTTATCCTTCCTATTACTCCATACAAATTGAAAAATCACTTTTTAGAAATTCTGTTAAGAACGATAGGGGGATCTGGAAGAATACATAGTATATAAATCAGTTTAGATATGACAAGAGACTAAAAAATGGTCACCTTTCCATACATAAAAGTTAAAGACTTACAATTCCATATATTAAAAGTTGTCTTCATTTCTTCATATTTTGGTGTAAGATTGAGTTCATAAAAACTCAAATCGCCATTCAGAGGTATTTTGATACCTAAGTAAGTAAAATTATTTGAAGGCCATATGAATGGAATGTCTTGACATAAGGTTTCATCATAATATCCCAGCTTAATCATGTTACATTTTTCAAAATTAATTTTCAAACCAGATACAGTACCTCTTTGAAATCATTCAAAGCTTTAACACAATTACGAATGTTCAATTCATCAGGTTTCAGAAAAATAACAGGTCATCGGCATGTTGACTAATCTTTATACCTCCTCATTTGATCATCCTTAATCCATGTTTGTTTTCATTTAGCATGTTTAGTCTGGCATATACACCCTAGTACTTCGACAGCAATGATAAAAAGATATGGAGACAAGGGACAGCCCTGTCTAACTCCAAGTTGTTTTTTTTTTCTCAAATATACCTGATGCATAACCATTGTTGATGACTCGTCCAAATATCTCGGTGTAAAGTAATTTCACCCAGTTAATAGAATACTGATCAAAACCAAATTCATAAAGTGCATTGTACATAAAATTCCACATAAAAAGCCTTTTCAGAGTCAATACTCAAGGCTAAACCATTTTCTACCTTACAAATAATTTGTATATCAATGAATATTCGTATATTCTCTCCAATGAAACGACCTTTAATAGAAACCATACTGATCATTACTTATCAAAGACCCTAAGACTTTGTTAATGCGCACGGAGAGAAGTTTCGATAAAATCTTGTAATCGCTGTTTAGTAGAGATTGGACGCCAATTCTTTGAAAATATCAAATCTTTACCCTTTTTGGTAACAACGTAATGATACTTGTGCGCATAGACAAAGGAAGTATTTTATCAAGTAAGGAGGAGTTGTAAACCGAACATAACAAATCTTTGATATCGTACCAGAATGTGTTGTAAAACTCTATAGGAAGCCCATCTGATCCTGGTGACTTATTATTTTTAATGTTGTAATGACCTCATAACACTATTTCTCTGAAATTAGACCACCTAAAGAAAAATTGCCTTCCTCGGTATTCAACTTGGGTAGAACGATTTTTTACATCAAATCACAAGGAGTATTTCCCTCCTCACCAGATGCATATAAATTTGAATAAAATGGCCTTTCTTCCTCAAGAATATCTTTATGATTTGTAATAATTCCATTCGACGATTGAAGCCTAGAAATGCATTTTTGTTTATTTTTTCCTTTTCTTCTTCTTGGCGATTTCAGTAAACTTACAACGAACTTTAAATTTTAAAAATTCCTATATCTGACTATAATTTGAACTTGCATTTTCAGTCAAAACTTTCCTGATTTCTTCCCCTATTGTCTCAACAACATCTGCGCCTGTCATTGGTGAAGTATTTAGTTTCCAGAAACCTGTGCCTCTTTTTATGACCAGTTTTACCAAATGAAGGGAAACAAATCGGTTTTATATCGGTGATCGGTTTTATATCCAAAGGTAATTTCACATTTTTTAAAAGAATGAATCAAACTCTGAGATATCAAAAAATGGTCTAAAGGACTTCCACTTTTACAATCGTGAGACATCCAAGTATATTTTAGTGCAGTGGGGGTGGAGATGTCTCCATATATCGATTAATTAAAAATTTGAAAGTATATTTTTGATAGCATTATGACAGTTAGTGTGATTTTGTACTAATCTCGGAAATTTATCTAGCTTTGGGTTCAAAATAGTATTAAAATCTCCCCCTAATATCAAGGCTCTTCACCATATTCGCAAATTTATTTATGTAACTCTGAAAAGAACATACCATCGTCACTATTCGGGCCGTAAATATTAACAAGGGTGACTGGATTATCATTAATCTTCACTACCACTAGAAGAATACGTCCATTACGGTCAGTATCAAAAATATCAAAATTGCGGAAGGTTTAAAGCCAGAGCGAACTGGCACCCTTGTATGGGATTTTGAAATAGCGCCCTTTCAGTCCTAAACTACTGATATTGTCCCCTTTTTGCTCCCAGCATGCTCTATTCCTGATCAATGAGGGCTTTATTTTTTGATTAACATCTGTTAGAATGTATTTGTATTCATACTAAGGAAATTCACGGGAAGCCACAAAGGTCTCTGGTTACGAGTAGCCGTAAGTTGGCGCTGTTGTAAATATATCATAATAAGGGTCAGTTCACTGTTGCTTTAAAAAGCATGCAAACTCCTGCACTATCTGAGCGACCATGACTAAATATTATCTTGTATCCCCATTCTTGACACCATCTTTTCTCTACAGAAGAAAAGGGACTAAGTTTCTTGCAGAAATATAAAATGATGATCAGAATTCCGTATCCAAATGAACACACAGCGTCTTTTTGAATTATTACCTAGCCCACGTACATTAATCGACCCGATCTCCATACCAATAGAGTCACCTATCATGGTCAAAGACTTGTCTCAGTATAGAAATGACTAGTGGGTATATACCAACATATTTCATAAGAACATGCACTCTCTTTGAAAAAAATTGCATTGAACGATGAACTACCAGTAGAGAATTGCTTGATTTTGGAGGTGGAGTAGGGGATGGTACAGGTAAGCAAAAACAAAAGTTCGAGGGAAAAAAAGCCAAACAAAAACAAAGACATCTAAACAGTGAACAAAACCTTTCTTCTATCACCATTTTAAAGTGAATAAAACTGGAGCAACATTAATGTACATGTATAAGGCCTTGTACAATAAGCATACAAGTTTGTAAGCAGCATGAACTTGAACCAAAAAAAGATCAAAATAGTCCAAATGACATCAGTTTTTCGCTGATGATTGTTGTAATTGTTGTAATCATAAGTTTATTTTCACAATTATAATACGCTAGCACCATTCATAATGTTTCTTCTTAGCTCATTTATTATCCGTAATCTGCTTTTGTTGCTTGTAATTTCCGCACCTCTGATTTCTGAATGACTTCTGTTTCTATAACACCATTCTCAAGATCCAACATTCCAGCTTTGATTCAATTTTGTCAGTTATCAACTTTCTTGCACATATCATCTAATGCAGCAACTTTACGTAACACTGACTCAATATTGACTGACGTGTTTGAACGTACCTCGGTTTGAACGTCCAAAAGGTGTGGTCCCTTCACTTGTCACGATTCCTCCTAAAAAAAAATGTATTTTTTTTTTCCAAAAATGTTTTAATGCACACATTTATCCTCATCCACACCCCTCTCATTCAACTCCTCATCTCCTCCCTTCCTCTCGTCTTCGTGGTCTCCTCTCCTGGTGGTCGTCGTCGTCCTCTACCCTTCTCTCCTGGTGGTCGTCGTCCTCGTGCCCTCCTGGTGCCATCCTCTCGTCGTCGTCCTCGTCCTCGCGCCCACCTTTTACAATGAATGTCAAACTGCCCCTTTTTGCAATTTTTACTTTTGTACCTTGGAAGAGGAAAAACGAATGTGTTCACTTATGCATAAAGTTTCTTTTTATGTTTACCTACCAGATCAAAAGACCATTAAGTTTCCTTTAATTTGTTATATGATATATTGATTTTATCTAAGTCTTCTATGAAAAATCTGAACTTGAAAAAGCGTTCATTTTCTTTTTTGTTGAGTGTATGTAAACACACATGAGAGGTAAATATCTTATGGCTTCGCTTGGATGACTATACACTACTATGCAAGTTATTAAAGATTCGTGTACTTCTACCAGTGCCTCTAAAAGTGTGCATTGAAAATTATATCCCCTCATCAAATATGATAATGATATTAACAGAATGAAATAAATGGATGAATGAATAGACGTATAAATAAACAAATAAACAGATGAATTAAAAGGAAAGCCCTGTAAAACAGATATAATTTTTTGTACATCAGTATATGACGCACTACCGCTGCATCAGATGCTGTACATGTTCATCAGTCATCATGGTGACTTCGTGCTGGAGGAGGTTTATACGGACAGAATACAAATTGTGGATTTGTCAAGGTGATGGAGCAAGCAGCCACTGCGTAGAAGGATGAAGATATTTATAGCAGACTTTGCCAAGGCCTTGGAATTTTATTTTGAAATATCGTCGTAATATTCATGGTTGTAATACGTATTAGCTCTTGCATTGTTGCTATAGGTTTCCATTTGTTCGATGGTGTTTTTTTTTTTTGCTTTTGCTTTTGTTGTTGTTGTTGTTGTTGTTGTATATCATTGAAATATGTTTGCATGGTTGTGATACATGATTACCTATATGTCTTGCATTGCTATCGGTTTCTATTTCTTGTTTTTTTTTTCTCTTCCCTTTTGTTTGTTGTTGTTGTATATCGCTGTAATATTATGCATGGTTGTGATACATAATTAGCTATTATGTCTTGCATTATTGCTATTGGTTTCTATTTGTTCGGGTTTTTTTTTTTCTTCTTTCTTTGTTGTTGTTGTTTATTGTTGTTTTGAGGGGTCGCAATATTTGTATTTTTTTGGGATTGATGGCTTCCCCATTTCTAAAACTTTCTTACTTTTTCTGTGGTGCATAACAGTGCTAGTGTCTACAGTGCCTTCTAGAAAAAAAAATCAGAAAATGTCTTTTCAAATGAATATTTCAATTTCATTACATATTTTGTTTGTAAAATTTCGTACCTGTGGATAACTTCTATATATCAAATGACATGTAATGATATATAATAATGATGATAACAGTAATAATAACATTAATGGCAATAATGATGGTTACTGAAGATGATGATGACGTTGATGATGATGATGGTGATGATGATGATGATGATGAAAGATGATTAATAATCATGATTATGTGCCCTAATAACTTTGTTTATTCCTGTCGGCCCTTTCCTAAACAACATTTTCGTCCAAGAATGGATCTCTCGACAAAACCCCGTGAATTAAGGAATCACCCCCCCCCCCCCTCCCCTCAATCTGGTAACTTTGTGCTAATCATGATTCATGCGGGTACATGTATAACATCCGACGTTTCCATTTACCCATGACTTATTCATTCTAGTCATAATTCATGAACTTCTTCTCAATGTAAATACAAGGAACACAGCTAGATCATCATGTACTCGCAGTGGGCAATAATCCTTTCGGTATTTATGACGAGTCGTAACTCATGGTCATAAAACAGACAAAAATAGCTGCAGAAGTGTGAGAGTCGGTTGCAACATCTCCACACGAGGTAGTTCATTATCTATTTTTCGATTTTTCGATTGAAATAATATAGTCCACGATACTGGTGGAAAATAGTTGTCTACCGGACCAAACGAAATTTAGAATTGGTGTGTAAGGATTATCCGATCATGATGGGAAGTTGCTTTGCTGGATGAATTTGAATAATCCAAGAAAGAGTTCGCCGGCCCAAAATTTACATTTGAATGAAATCGAATGAATTTTTCAGGCCTATTTCCAACTTTCTTCAATCAATAACTCATTTCTTCTTTTTATTTATTAATTTTTTTTTTGGGGGGGGGGGGGCGGAAGCAACCATGCATTAAAAAAGTGTACGAATGACTGAGAAAAAAAAAATCGACGAAATTGAAAATAACTGTCAAGTCACCATTATTCCGAAATTGTACACTATCATCCTAAATTTTGGTGTTTTGTCTTTAATTTTATCCTTTGTCATTTGATTATAGGTAGTAGCGAACTGAGACCAAATCATACATTGTTCCCCTGGTAAATTTTGCCCAGTTCCCTCCCCCTCTTTTTTTGTTTTTTTTTTTGTTTGAAAGTCCTGCATCTACCGTTGATTACAAAAAGAGCCATATTGTCAGGTGCTGTAAATGCAATATCTTTCAAAATAATATTCATGATTTAATTGGCAAGGCCACCTACATAATCGTTTTCTCTATAATTCTCGCCATGCGTCATTATGCGGTTTGCTGTGGTGAAGTAAATAATTTTTTCGCTGATGAAAACGTCTTGAATGAAAACACTTTCCTTCACCTGATTCTCTCTCGTGTACCCCCGCTTTTTTTTTTTGGTTTTGAAAGCTTATGTCTATGAGAAATCGACTATATAGATATGACAGTTTTTTAAAGTTTTTTTTCAGTAAATAGATTAAATAGTTAAAAATCTGAATATTAATTCAAATCCAAAAAATAAAGTTCTTTTCTTATGGTTTCAAACGGTCGTCATCAAAAAGGTGCTAATGTAAAAATATGAATCAATTCATTTTCATGGTTTGTTATTAATATCATGGTTATGTATATTTCTTATCCTTCTGCCACAGAGGCTGTTTTTTTTAAATACATTTTTTGAATAGATAACTCAGAAAGAAATTTCGGTCTGAAACTGATAGGCCAATGACACTTCAATTTCACCGCAAACGCAAGTTCCTGATGGAACGTGGCCCTCACCCTATTCATATCCTAACGAAAATACCTGCAAAATGGCCTTTATTTAATATTTACAAGTATTAACTTTTGTTTTATTGATCAAGTTCAATTTTCTCTTGTGGAATGGTAAATCCAGAGTGTATGAAAAATGGTTCTTTTAATAGCTTTTGTCGTCATAAAAGTAGTTTTAATGTATCGTATATTTTTCAATGAATATTATTTTCATGAGGTGATTCAAGCCTGCCACATACCGCAAACTTGAAAATGAATTTTGATTAGAAATTAATGCAATATTCAAACAATACTTAAAGGCGAAGGTTTCAGAGGCATGCATTCTTTGCGGGGATTTCAACAATATTTGTCGTGAAACTTTTGTCGATCGTAACGGAATTCACCTTGACAATACCCGACATCACTGACCACGTCAACTCCGTCATCATGAACCGTTGTGTCATTACCGTGTTGATGCTGATCTCGACATTCACTGTCTACGCTGTATCCGGCGGTGAGTTGTTTTCATTTATTGATTTATTAATACTTATTTATTTATATATTATATATATATGTTTATTCGATCTGTTATTGCTTTTAAACAGGGTCGCACATTTTCACCAATCATTTGGTCTTTTAGTGGTCTTTTTGGTAACGATGCTATCAAATAACAATCATCTATGAAAACTCATAACAGCAACAAAACAAAATGTACGGAAAATAATTGAATAAATAAATAAATTGATTAATTAATAAATACATAAATAGATAGATATATAAATGAATAAATAGATAAGTAAATAAATAAGTAAATGAATGAATGAATGAATGAATGAATGAATAAATAAATAAATAAATAAATACATGCACATATGCAAATTTAGATCTCATTGTACAAATTTATTTGTATCAACAGAAAAAAGTGAATTTATCAAGAAAAGCAGTTGCACATTTCTAAGATATCATTATGTAAAAACAGTAATCAGTTTTTTAATCAGATGCTCGATAGTAATGAAATTTATAGGAATTCTTTTTAAAAATGGGATCATTTCTGTTTGAAAGATCATAATAAAGAAATGATGAAAAATACAAATTATTTGACTGGTATAGCCTTACATTTGGGATACCACAATTGCTGAATACATGATATTTAAATTTAATAAATCGTAAGAAGTACTAGTAATAGATTTATATTTTTCACAAGATAGCTGAGTAATGAAATATACATTTACAAGTTTAAATACAAAGAAGATTTTAATTAAATAGGTACTGATTTAGTTCCTGAGTGCATGTGTTGTGAGAAAATACTCAATTCCACTGGAACAGGGTAGCGAAAACTTATTTCGAAATATCAAATCCAACTTAATTATAGCCTCGTCCGTCACATTTTGAAATGTCCGAATTGATTTAAAACATCTTTGATATGAGCACTATAATCAGCCGCGGATTTAAGAAGATACTTCTTCCAGGCTGTGAACACCCCCCCCCCGAAACAAAAGTGTTAAAATGTGTACTATTTTGTATTTGCCCCTTGTTTTTAGACATGATGATTATTTATTTATTTATTTATTTATTTTGTTGCTTGTCAGAGCATTTGGAAGGGCAGAGGCCCGAAAATGTGTACCCCTTTAAAAAAAACATCCCTGGATGTGTGATGACTCCTTTTTTTTTTCTTTCACTTTTTTTTTCTTTTATTGTCAGAAAATTTTCTGGGATTAAGCCCCCTCCTTACAAGATCCAGGCTCCGTCGTTGACTCTCATGGTTACAATGACATACAAAATCGAACATGACTCCTAACTATGCATATTGACACTGCGCTTGAGTTGATTCCTAGTCCTTGCGGTCGTGTTGGAGGACCGGGGACGAAACTATCGCCCCTCCTATTGTAAGAAAACAGAGAGGAAAATGGACGAAAGAGAGAAAAGTGTAGGGAATGGGACGTATATGGAAACTTATATCATATCAGGACTCCATTTTTCATCCTCGCCCCCCCCCCCAAAGTGTTTCTGAAAACCCTGGATAGATATTTCCGTTTTCATTTCATTTATTTTCCATTTTCAACTTCAAATAACATATATGTATGATATATATATATAGAGAGAGAGAGAGAGAGAGAGAGAGAGAGAGAGAGAGAGAGAGAGAGAGAGAGAGAGAGAGAGAGAGAGAG
The DNA here is from genome assembly GCA_029962745.1 of Echinometra lucunter. NCBI lineage: Eukaryota > Metazoa > Echinodermata > Echinoidea > Camarodonta > Echinometridae > Echinometra > Echinometra lucunter. Next base: position 10,916,983 of record CM057154.1, read on the forward strand.
AGAGACAGAGAGAGAAAGATGTCCCCTCGCAAAACGTGCGCAGTGCTTCATTTTAGTACACAGTGAAAGAAAATAAATGGAATGAAGCTGACGTAGCTCTCGATCATGTCCTTTTATTGTAATGGCAAGCTTAGTAGAGGGTGAGGGTGAGGGGTACACAAAATACTTGTACGGAGATGTTCAGTATGCTTGCATACTGAACATCTCCGTACCCCTCACCCTCTACTAATCTGATGAGCTCGGTCTAATTTCAACCCGAGACCTGATGAAGGCCATGTTGGCCGAAAGCTTGCCATTACAATAAAAGGACATGGTCGAGAGCTACGTCAGCTTCATTCCATTTATTTTCTTTCACTATATATATATATATATATATATATATATATATATTAGAAATAATAACATCATCAAAAGAATGCACAAAGTAAGAAAAAAATTGAATGGAATTTTCAAAATTGAGTATGTAAATAAATGTTGAAAAAAATGTTGAAAATGGAGGGGAATAAGCCAAGCATGTATTTTGCAAACCCCTCAAAAGAAAAAAAAAAGTCGTTTATATACAATTTATCATAAATACTGATTCGTTAATACGCTTGCAGAGACATAAAAAACCTATCACTACAAAAAAGAAAGAAAAAAAGAAGGAGAAACAAAAACAAAAACAAATTAAAAAACGAACAAAACAAAACAAGAAATACTCACATACACAAAAAATAAAAAAGAAAACACAAATACAGAACAAAAAACAAAGATCGCTGGCTTACAATTTAAAGAATAGCTCTGTCGAAGCCCTTATCATGCTTAATGTGCTAGTATATCAACATGACAAAATCTCCTCACAATTTATTGGACTGAAATCACACATCGATAACATCTTCGATAAAGTGCAGATTATCAGTAATATTACAATTTAAAGAATAGCTCTGTCGAAGCCCTTATCATGCTTAATGTGCTAGTATATCAACATGACAAAATCTCCTCACAATTTATTGGACTGAAATCACACATCGATAACATCTTCGATAAAGTGCAAATTATCAGTAATACACTTGGACGAATATTGTGCCTTTATTTCACGGTGTATTTGGGCCCATAAGCAGAGGTTCTGAGGATATCAGTGACCCCCCCCCCTATTTAAAAGCAAAAAGGAATTGAAAATATTTTCTTGATAACAAAAAAGAAAAAGAACACATGAGATGTGAAATTTCTTCTCTTTTTTCATCTATAATTTGATTATTTTACTGATGTTTTATGAGTTGGAAACGTTTTTGTTTAGGAATAGATAGTGGTTCTTATTATCATCTGAGCTGCAGCAAACCACTTTGAGATCCTCGGCGATCTGAATGTATATATTTCTATAAACACATTGCTATGTGGACATTCTTTTGTTCTATATGACATCAAAATGTCCCCATAACCCTAACCTTATATCCCCATTATACGCTTGCAGTGGGAAACAAAGTTACATCCAGATCGCCCTGAAAGTAATAATTTGTCCCAGTACCTTCACCAAAGTTGATCATTTGCTTATGGTAATAGTATAATAATAATAATAATAATAATAATAATAATAATAATAATAATTAATAATAATAATAATAATAATAATAATAATAATAGTAATGATAATGATAATGATGATGATGATGATGATGATGATGATGATGATGATATTGATTGATTAATTGACTGGTTGATTAGTCCCCCCCCCCCCCTCTCTCTCTCTCTGTTTCCTTCATAAATTTCTGACGCAGTCACAAGAGAGGAAATTCGATCACAGAAGTTCCCCCTGAATGAGGCTGGGTATGGACGTGGATGATGCAGTGCTCAACATGCTCAACGAAGCAGCTACTGCTGTAATGAACGAGGTTGATGGCAGCAAAGACGATCTTCCTTCATGGAAAAGGGAAAATAATGATCAAGTTGATGAGCAGAATGGCTATTTTTTTGGGCTTCAGTAATTCCTCTAGAATATCATGAAAAAATATTTCCTCCCAATGTCAACCTGATATTTCAAATTTGAATTGTAATATGGCTAATCTTGTCCCTAATTACATATGATATAATTATGATTATATATATATGGTTGTGATTGCGATCATATTTGTGACACTGATTATTAGTACTTTGGTTTTGATAATGATTATGGTTATTGATATGATTTCCAAGTCACCAAATGTAATCTGTTGCGTTAATCTTGTTTCCAGAAAGCAATCTTTAAATTCTGGTAATGTGTGAACTCGCAAAATCAAATAAGATTTACACTCACACAGGTTCTGATCAAACCTAAAGAATAAATTGTCTAACCTTAGTGATATCAGATGTGAAATAAAAGAGTTGTGCTTATTTACAAGGAATGTAGTATTGTAAGTTGTTCGAATTATTTTTCTCAATAAGAAACAATAACAAGAATCAGAAACAAAATTAAACAGGCAGGCTTTTAAACAAGCAATCAAACAAAAATCTGTTCATGGTAAAATGTAAAACGGTCTTTAACACCAGCGTAAAATGGGGGGGGGGGGGGTTGTTGCGAGAAGAGAGAAAAAAGGTAACAGAACGTAAGACATTTAGGAAGAGAAGGAGCAGATGATGAAGCTTCCCCCTGCATGACTCCCCCACCCGGAGAGCGCTTCGCGTGCTCACTACCGCCCCATAAATGAAATCCTGGCTACGCTGGTGGTCTTTAATGATCAACATGATATTATGGGCGCTTTCAGACACACCTAGATGTCGTATATTCATACCATATATTGATCAATATGAGAGCATTCATACACGAATATAAGTCGTATGAATATACGATAATCGAATGAAAGGATGCTCGTATCAACGTACGGGCATTCAGACACAGTCATATATCAATAAGTCGTATATAGCCTATACATATCCATAAGTATACGAGAACTCTCTAGTCTGAAAGTGGAGTGATAGGGGAGAAAAAGTAGGCCTAATTACAATGTGCCCCCTGTATGTCATGCTACTCAGCTTACTGGTGGGGGTGGCAAAACTGGCCCTGCAAGACCCATCCGCTTTTTTTTTAATGTAAGGAACGAATATCAGTAAACCCCCCCCCCCCTTATTAAGGAAATATGAGGGCCACATAACAAAATACTATTAGAAGCTGATTACTTCTACTTCTGCTTCTACTTCTACGTTGATTCTTGGTAGACCGTCTGGTATTTCGCCAAGTATTTGTAACGTCATATCCGTTGTAAGGTGAACATCACCTTATCTTTGGATTTTTTCACTTTGGATTTTTTTCAAAAACGAACTTAAAAACAAAAAATAAAAAAATAAAGAACATACCCGGCACTGAAGACAATAGAAAACAAAAACTTTGTGCGGGTAAAACTTACTATTATGAGTATGAAATCAACAGCCAGCATTATTTCTCCCTATACTGTATAATTATGTGTGTTCGATTCCTGTTTGCTGTTTCCTGGTTTCAAATTTTCAATAATATTGAAACTCGACCAAGTGTTAGAAGGCGTATGAACATAAATTACCTGTAATGATTTATAGGATACCGTTTGGTAAACAGGATCTATATTTATAGTCGTTCGACAGATCATGATCGCAATAGGTCTTCGGACCGTTTGTCTTTGTTCTTTGATTGTCTTTTTAACTGAATAAAATCCAATATACATAGGAAGATAGCTCAAACGATATGAATATCCGTGTGTATTAATGGCGCTGTTACGCTCATTAATGCTTACAAAATATTGGTTTCGGTAATCATGATGAAACTACATGTATTATGCTTTGCAAAATGTTAGGAGTTCTTGATAAATCATTCAAAATATAGCAAAGGTTTATTAAAAGATCACCAATATACATGCAGTCGTAAGTGCCATATCCTGCAGTTTCAAAATGATGCGAATATTTCTGAATAATGGATAATATACGGACATTCAGACACATAAAAACGTCTGAATTATTAATGAGACGCATGCTGGATGTTTCCATATTGTTCTGTTGTTGGCCGACCTACACAGTCAATAGTTAACATCCGTGAATAATTGGGGGGAAAAATAGTCGTATGGATACTATATACCGAATTTTATCAGTCTACAACGTGGAAGACACTAGACATGTTACATGAGAAATGTTTTTCTTTTTGTTTTTATTAGTCATATTCAAGAAAAACAATTACAGAATCAAGAAAAATCTAGTACTGCACAAAACAGCATGAAGTAAATGTAAAGAAAGGCAAATCTCTTTATAATCGTTGAAATCAATATTCTCTACTCTTTGAGATGTAAAGAAAGTTGGTTATTTTCTTTAGCTATAAAGTATTCTAAATCCTTGTTAGATTTGAAAGAGGGAGAGGGAGAGAGAGAGAAAAAAAAACCTTCAGTTTTAGGGGATTTACCTTGGAATTTCCCAAAATAAAGTTAATATTGAGAAAGTTTTTTTTTTCTTTTGGAACTGCTTCAATATTTCAAATATAACTGTTAGTATAGCTCGCAGTCTCTGTGAATGTGACTGCAGACTGCTATTAATGTGTTCGGCTCCATGGCAGGAAAATGGCTGATTAAATCAAGGCTTGGATCAAACACGTTTTTGCTTCTTATTTCATTATGACATGATTATTTTCTGTATGTAATTGCCATCCCAAAACGTCATCATTCAAGGCAAAACTTTTAACAATTCAGTAATTCCATCTGCAATAACCAATCGATCATTTAATCCCAGGGGCGGCACCAGGGTATTTTGATGGGGGGGGGGGGGCAAGATGACCCATGGGTGAGTTTATTTACGTTTTAAATGAAAAAAATTAGTGGTATTATAATAGTTACATGACCCAACTTGCTTTTCCCCATACTGTTCTTTCTTTTTTCCCCTCTTTTTTCTTCCCTTTCTCCTCTGTTTTTGTTCCTTTTTCCTCTATTTTCTTTCTTGGTCGCTTGAAAAATCTTAGGGAGTGGTCGCCCCCTGCCCTCCCCCTGTAGCGCCGCCCCTGTGTAAGCCCCTTCACTCCCCCCCCCTTCTGCTACTCGATCCTTCTGGACGTTTGTGCTAATCAGGCAGTGCCACGTTTTCTAAAATATTTTCCAATCGTGTTTGTAACTCATACCCGAAAAGAAAGAAAGAAAACAAATGACGTGGAGTATTTCGAGTCACTCAGGACTCTTTTAGCGCGTGATTGCATCAGCCACGCTCAAAATAGTCACGATCGAATTATTGTGAAATATCAAGAAGGACACATACAATGATCCATGAAGATTACTTTGATCTGAAGACAGTGTCATTTAAGTTAGCAAGGATATATAGATCTTTAACTGAAGAACGTTCACTCACTAAAATGATGGTAACAAGGGAGATTTTCTCTTTTTTATATAACATACAGTGAAAAATTGCTTCCCAATAGAATTATGTAAAAACATCAAGCCTACGATACTGTTTGTAAACCAGGACAATTATGGGCCGTGATTAAGAAATATAAACTTTCACAAACAAGTTAAAGTTGTAACTATAAATGGCCTACTTTGAATTTCTACTTCTGCTTCTTTTACAAAACGATAATACTGACAGAAGAAAATACAAAGGGCATAAATGTGGTCGCACATATATCGAAAGATTTAGAGATTCGGATTAAAGAAAGAAAAACTCTATATAAAAAAGGCAAAGCGACGGATTTGAAAGAACCTCGAATGACTGAAAAATTGATTTGATTTGATTTATTCATTTATTTATTTATTTATTTATTTATTTTTTTTTTTTGGGGGGGTCGTCTTTTTCAACTGTAAAGTGCATGAACGTATTATTATTGCAACGCGCCCCCACCCCATGACAAAGAAAATAATTATAAGCAATCAAGTTACACCCTGAATGCGTTATTGGAATCAAAATGTTATATTAGGGCTGCATCATAAGCACGAAGCTTTTTGATGTGTATGCGACCACAAAAGATTGGTATAAAGCTATAAAATAACGACAAAACTTGGTAAACAGCAATTTAGTTTAAGCTATTCTCTGTGTTGTTGGATGAGTATGAAGAAATCTGATACATATGAGAAAAATAATTGGGTATTTTGCCTTAGTTTGTCGGTATTTTGCTCAACTCTAATCATTGTTTCGATTGAAAAATTATTTTACTTCGACATTTCTCTATTATCGGCATGAACGTGTACTATTATTACCAGACCACAGAAAGGGAACAAAAATTCCTTATGTTCAGCTTTTTACGTCTAATTAACGCCTTATGCCTAGCACTGAGCAGCGATAATTTTGTCACAACATACGACATTGATTTATGAGTAATATCGATAATACTACCTGCTCTTGGAATCGACTTTCTGATGCAAGAGGACCTTCTATTTATAAACATACTTCCACGTGTGCATTTATTGCGTCATAATAAACTACGTACACCAATTAGTGAATTGACCAATCGGAACTCCGTTTGATGACGTATCCTCCCGCTATGGCAGCCAATCACAAATCGACACGGGTAGCTATTCGCGAAAACTCTATTTCTCTATTGATTGTGTAGTACAGTCTACCTTCATAGGGAGCTGGCAGAGAAAAACGACATGTAGAAGACAACAGAGACTCAGCTTTCAGATCGAATTTTGTGGCGAACGGGTGGGTTTAACCCCCTTCAAAAGTATCTACACCCGAGGGAAGTCTTTGATAGCATGTAAGATGGCTTCCACTAAAATAATCATCACGACTGTCCCGAAATCTGACCAAATTAAAGCACTCAATATGTTGTCCCCATCGAGGAAAGCACAAATTCTGCAGCAGATGGCAGCAGCTACGGATGCGAAGCTGGGCCTGCAGGCCTCAAAGCCTGCGATGCCCGACTCCAACCCTGCACCGAGAAAAAGACAAAGACTGACACATCTCACGACCGAAGAAAAAATGATGCGAAGGTAATTTTCATCTTCATCTTTTTCATAAATAGGCCAGAGATGTAGTGTTAGTCTCCCGTTAGTCAGACGGGGAACAGCGTGGGGTGAAAGTGTTTGTTTTCTTGCTAACGTTAGCAAATAGCAGTTCGATATTCATGCATGAACAGCTGATGATAACAATTAACAGTACAGCAGATCATCTTTTTCATAAATAGGCCAGAGATGTAGTGTTAGTCTCCCGTTAGTCAGACGGGGAACAGCGTGGGGTGAAAGTGTTTGTTTTCTTGCTAGCGTTAGCAAATAGCAGTTCGATATTCATGCATGAACAGCTGATGATAACAATTAACAGTACAGCAGATGATATTAACAGCTGTTTGTTATTTTCTCTGTGCGCAAGAAATGAAATGACTGGATGTATCGATATTTTGTGCCGTCTGAATAATCTTGGTAATCATGCCATGATGAACAAAGTCAAGAAAATGTATTGATATTTTGTGCAGTCTGAATATTCTTAGTAATCATGCCATGTTGAACAAAGTAAAAAAAAAATGGATAGATCTTTTGTGAAGATCCAAGGATATTGAACTGAAAATTCTTCACAGTCATACTCGGTTGTAGGCCTAATGGATTCAGTGAGGGATACAAAACAGTTTGTGCCTCGATATCAAGAAGAAAAGAGATTGAATGATCACTCGAGCAACTTTTTAGAGAAAAAAGAAATGTACCCTATAGTCTATATTTTGGGATTTTTATTTCCCCCCCCCCCACCCTGTGTCCTATTAAATTCTCTATTCATCCAAATATTAATGGCCTTCCACATTTCAAGCCCAAAAGTCACATGAAAATAACATGTTTTTCCTCTTCAGAGTATCTTTCGTCATTGTTTTTTTCCCAGATTTTGTTGGTATCATATTTTTGTAAAGGAAGATTTCACCCCAAATGTGATAGGTCAAATTTTCTCTATATCACTTTGTTTTGTTTTCATTTTTTTAACAGGAATATTTAATTAGCTACTACATGTATATAAGAATTATCTTTGCCATACATGCAGAACTCTAGATATGTCTGAGTGGTCTGATAAATATAGTGCTAAGATCAGGCGCAGTCTACGGGGTGGGGGGGCTCAAGTTGGACAAGTCCCCCTCTCTCCCCCAAAATTTTGATGATAAAGGTGCAATTTAAATTTCATTTACATTCTTATATGTAATTATAATCCTCCAAGCCCCCAGTAGCCGCACCCCAAGTTTTGCTCTAGAACCACACCTGGTTAAGATGGTTGCTGCTTAAGATGGATATGGAAGAACTGATCATTATTCTCATGCATTTTATGGGCATCACACTATTTTTCATTTTACTAGTGAGGGCTTTACATACCATATCAAAAAGACCCCCCCCCCCCCACCCACCCACCTCCCATTTTAATTTTATATTTTCCTCATCATTCGAAAATTAGTTAATAAAAACTTGTAAAACTATCAATCACCTTTCCCCCTTACTCAAATTCACAAAACACATGCACACTACAGATATCCGGTTAAAAAGTCTCTTTTAGCCCTGTGGAAATTTCTGAAAATTTGGTAAAGAAATTTCAGTATTACTGAATTTGATGGTTACTTTCATTGTTCAGAACTTTGGTCTCAAAATAACTGTCAACAAGGGCAAGGTACATATAGGTTTTATTCTTTTACCCTAGATCCACTAATAACACCAATATTATGATAGATTTAAGAGTTCTATGGTTTGTTTTTCTTTGTAAACAGGAAATTGAAGAACCGAGTAGCAGCCCAGACAGCTAGGGATAGAAAGAAGGCCCAGTTCGACGATTTAGAGGCTAACCTAGCCGTCCTGCAAGCCAGGAATAAACAACTTCTTCTGGAGAACTCCCTCCTGAAGAAACAGAACCAGGGCTTGCTGGAAGAGAACAAAGAGCTGAAGGAACGTCTTCAGGGAAACAAAGAAGAGACACAGTCAGTGGTAGGTTTTCGGTTTGCAATCTGGTTTTTGAAAGAAAGCTCAACAGAAACTTAAGAAGACTATGAAAAAATGTCTCTTAGAAAGGGAGGAAAAAACCCAACAGAGTATGGAATCCTCAAGTTGTCATTAGGATATTCAACATCTTAACCTATTCTCATCCTTGTTCATTAAGACCTCCCCCAGTACTACTAAAGGGACAGTAAAAAGTACTAAAAACTTATTTTTCTACTAATGATTGTAACATAAAAATTCAGTGTAATAGATAATTCATTTATACACATGATGTGTGTGAAATTGAAAAGAAATTATATACTCTATTCTTACTTCCCCATTTTCTTTGTTACTGAAGGTAACGAAAAGATAATGTTGGTAAAATGGTATTACAGTTGTGATTTATTTGTACCTTTTATCTTTGCTGTTTCAGGTTGTTTTGGATCATGGCTACTGCATGGATACTACCCCTTCCCCTGTCCCCGTTAGTACGCAGCCGACTGTGAAGCAAGAGGTCGATGTCGAGTCACCTGAGTCCGCAGCACTCAAAGCTCCTCCGCAGCAGGAGTTGGCTCGACTCTTCCTCACCTTCCTCTCACTGGTACTGACGTGGAGTCTGACGACGACGAACTTCTCGGGCTGCTCGGCCAGCTCAACCAGGCAGCCGTCAGCGGAGCCATTCGCCTTCTCGGCGCGCCAGAGGGCGATGATGAGCAGGGAGGAGGAGCCGTTGTGCCTGGTGACGCGGAAGACCAGCAGTCAGGGCAACAGGGAGTGGTGGGGCCCACAGCAGCAGAGCTGGAATCCATCAAAGAACTGATCCAGTTTGACCACGAGTACTTGAAGCCTGTTCTAGATGTTCAAAATAAGAGCGCTATCAATGGAAGCGATCTTGTCACCGTGGCATCTTCAACACAAGACACAGCTCAAATTGCTCCTTCAATGGATACTGGAATAACCAGTGAAAGTATTACACAGATTGGTGAAATGGACACTGCACAATCCTTCAAGATAGAAGGAGAGGATGAAATGGACCTTCTTCTCGCAATGGGTACGGACAAAAACACCTTTGATGACTTCAAAACCTTCAATCCTCTTACCTCAGACACTTCCCTCACATGTGACCTCAAAGAACTCATGGGATTGGTCTCGACATCAAAGGATTACGACTCTCACAGCTTGAGTGGGAAGAGTGACTGTGGATCCGGATCAGACTCCGGTATCAGTGATGCCCCCAGGTCTCCGTTTAGTGATCAAGGAAGCCCCCTAGGGTCTCAGGGACTGGGAGATGGATTGTGGGAAGAGTCATTTACTGATCTTTTCCCTTCACTTGATTTGTAAATACATGTACCTTTGATTAGAGTTCCTTCTATTCAGCTTAACTTGCATTCCCATAATAAAGTTGGGGTTGGAGTCGATAAGAAAGTCTGGTCATTTAAATTTGCATCAAAAGAGAACCATGTTATGTCACATGACATGAGTTATGTGCTCATTTTTTTTCATAGTCTTGCATTATTCTCATTGTTTTCTTCATTAAGCAAAACAAATCCTTACTGAATTAAAGGACGAAATATGTAGGTACAAAATTCAAAAGCTTGAACCTTATTTAAAAAAGGAATTCATTACAACCTGACTTTTCTTTTAACATGTGCATTCCACATATCAGGACAAAATGCTTTGATAATTATGTGTATGAGCAAAGCTCGGTACATTTTCTAAATAAGCTGAAAGAAGAATCTCTTGTATATTTTAATGATGGAAAGGCCCGTATATTTTTTCAAAAAGTACTATATATATTAGATGTATTATTTAGTAGCATCTGTGAGATGCTTTGACAAGATTTCCTTCTTACAGCATTTTATCACATTATTTTGTTGATGAACATTGTGCTCTGGTGTTAATTAGGAAATTGTAAGTTGTTTGTCTTTATCATTGAAAACAACAACACTGATTTGACTGACTTCATTGTAATGAAGCATATTCATGTAGATGTCACTGCTGATTTTGTATCTACCCAGAGGAGAAAGAAGTAATCATTGTTTTTACCAACATTGTAAAATATTTAGAGTCATTTTATTAGTGGAAACAAAACGGTGATCCTTCACCAATCTGTGTAAACTCGCATTGTAAATAGTGCTTTTATTTTGAACATCTATTAAAAAATTGGCTAAAAGTACAAATTTTTGTTGGACTTCTATTTCTACAGGTGAAAGATTGATTTTTGTCTGTTTTTATATCTTGATCCTTCTTCTTTGTTTACTTCTCTCTCTCCCTTTTTCTTCATGTCTTTTTACTTTCTCTGTCAGTCTGTCTCTCCCCTTCTCTCCCTCTCTCTCTCTCTCTTTCTCTGAATTTGTTTCTCTCTGTGTTTCTGTCTGCCTGTATCTTCCTTCTCTCTATCTCCCTCTTATCTTCCAATGCCAGTCGGCTTATGCTCTCCTGATCCCAGTTCATTAAGTGGTTCTGTGGTAATCTTTACATTTGTAATTTTAGTGTAGAAATTTGATATGTCAGTGATAGAGCTAGGGAAATAACTGTGAATGGTGATGATGATGATGTAATGATGATGATGATGGAGATAATGATGGTGGTGGTGATGATGATGATGATGATATTGTAGTGATGATGGCCTGGTGAAGATGTGAGTGGTAATTAATGATGATTTTGGGGATCAGGTTGGCCTGCCTTAGAATTGTGCCCTCCCAAGGAAAAAAAGGTAAAATTGAAGAAAAAGCACTAAATAACGACCCTGTATTAGCTTTGTAATGGATTAGAACTGCTATTTTCATTATTTGAAAATGATGTTTTAGATGACCCCCCCCCCCTCCCCCAAAACAAAGCTTGTGCCACTGAGTAGACCTATAACCCTATGATTTCCAACTGCTACTTTTGCTTCATCTGTGTTAGACAAAATAAAGCTGTATTAGGGTTTAAAGAACACCACTATAGGCAAACCAAGAATTTGGTGGGGGGGGGGGGGGGGGGGGCTCTCAGAGTCTACATTCCAGAATTTCTGTCTAAAGCAAGCAAGCAAGCAAAACTAGTAATTATATCATAAATAAATAATTAAGAAATATATTGTATCTATGTATCGAGAAAGAACAGTTGGACTGATTGGAAAAGAAAAACACTAAAAATTATGACCCCCAAGGCAAGAGTCTTAACAACCACCCGACCTCTCCCGCATAGAGAATAATTTAATCTCCATCTGACTCTGGTTACATGAATGCAATTAAAAAATAAATACACTTTCAAATAAAGGATGACAATAAAAACATGGGATAGGGGAAGGAATTAACATACGAATGAGAGATGAGTATGAACAGTGAAAATGTGAGAGATGAAAATAAACAAAGGAGTATGGAACGCTCCAGAGATGAAGCGGCGCCACCATTACGGCAAGCTGCACCAGCCACAACGATATGTGCCTACACTACAGTCTCAGTCTCACGTCGTAAAATAAATCATGGCTAACAATCCTTCAGCAGAGAGTGATGACGCGAAGAAAAAGCATTTCCGTAAAAAGAATGACGATCCTTTGGTTCTTCCGAAGAGTGTAGCAGACAAACAGCGAATGCAGATCGAAAAATTAATGAGAAATCCTGTAAGTAAACGTGTCAAGGCAAAGTTGAAATTTGAAATATTCTATATTTGTTAGGATTGTACACATTTTTAGTGTAGATCTTTCAATGTTGTAATGGGAGGCCGCACGTGCTTGTGATCGCAGTGAGCAGGAGCCAGGGACACCGAAAGTAGCTCTTCATGGAAAAAAGGGGGAACGAACCAAAGAAAAGAAAAAGGTCGTTTTTTTTTTTCTAATTCACCTATTTTCAACTGTTAATATAGACACCATTTAAAAAGAATGTTTTATAGAAATGAGGCAATTAAGGCATTAGAGTAAAAGTCAAACACCACTTTTATTTTTGCTGATAATTTTTTGCAGTTTTTGCCATCTTGAACACTGAAGACAAGTGTAGGCTCTACAGGCTTTTTTGTATTATTTGGCTTCATTTTTACATTTCTTTTTTAATCTTTGATATCACAAGATTAATTAGAATGATGATGGATTAATTTCTTAGAATTTGATTTATGCATGTTATGCCATGTCTTATTTTCTAGTATGAAATAGTATTAATAGTAAATTACTTTTTATGCAGTTAAGGATTTAATTTTCATGACAGCAATTTTATTGTTTTGCTTTTACTTGAGCTTGTATAATTTTAATATTAGTTGTGTTTTAGGCATTATCAAAGTGTTTTGGTAGACTCACACTAATATGATGTTATACTAACCTGTTCTAATTCTTAGTACCTAGGGCTTTTTTCAGTAGTAGGCCTAGTTAATCTGACCATGGCATTTACTGTGGCCTTTGACTCACAGGATAAGCCTGTGTTCATCCCAGACAAGAAGAAGGAATGGACTCCAAGGGCTCCTGCTGAGTTTGTGCGAGATGTCATGGGTAAGAAGTTATTAAGTTAAAGGTCATCATAAGATGGATCACATTAAACATATTATGTGTTATAATTGATCAGTATCTTATGATGATGTCCAAAAATATGTTTAGCATGCTGTCAAATCTTGTTTGATTTTTTCCCCCTTTTTTGTGCTGTATCTTTATTTTAAAACTCCTGTTTGAAAACATTTCAAATGTTTAGCAGTAAAATACTTGATGTAATTCATATTGAAAATTCAGGAGCAAGGGATCATACACTTTTCAGGGTTTGGCAAAATTTGGAATTCTCTTTCATAGGTGCTTTTTTAAAGAACAAAGAACAAAGTTGAACGATGAATTATTTTTACATAAATTTCCTGTGCAAAAAAATTATTTAATGAATAAGTAGTGTGCCGCACATCAGACTTGAAGCAGTTTGTATGTCTTTGGTTCACACGATCAGTACATGTCTGAACCATAAGGTAAGTAACTATTTGGATCTGTCACAAAACTCTACATAAGATTCAATTTGAAAAAAAACATCCTGATAAATTTGGTAAACAATAGTATGTTTTCGCAAGTGTAGGTGCACATGTAACTATGGCAGAGAGTTTGTTTAGTTAAAGCGTGTGTCTGTGGAACTGAAGATCGTGGGGGGGGGGGGGGGGATATGACTGAAGCCTGCATTGGGTGGCTCCTATGTTTCAGAGATGCAGGCTATGTTTCAGTGGAAATCAGTATTTCACTTTGGAGGCCCTGTATAGAGGAGAGTCACCACCTTTGTGATGTGATGAGAGATTTTGTGATAATTAGTAGATGCCCAAAAGAGCACCTTGTATGACTTTTAAAACCAAGCCATTTTATTTTCTTTTTATCTTATTTGTTCTCTTTATTAACCTACATATTGTAGGATCTAGTGCTGGTGCTGGGAGTGGCGAATTCCATGTTTACCGTGGTTATCGTCGTCGGGAGAATGCCAGGCAAACTTTTATCAACAACAAAGCAGAAAAGGTAGGGTAGCCTTCAGATAGGATTTGGCTCTGGTAGCTGTATGATTGAAGCTCCCATTGAAAGCTTAGACAGTATGTTTAATTCAATTCTATAATGGTTTTATTTAGGCATAAACATGTTTGAGATACATATATGAATGATTTGTCGCAGAATAGAATTCCTGTTGGTTTTATGCATGTGCAGGCACTGTGTGATGCGGTGTTGACACTGTTTACGGGGACCCGAAAACTAAGCTTTTACATTTTGATTGTAAAATACACCTACTTAAATGGGTTTTAATGTCATATCCTTCACATCATAATAGTTTTATGATACAATCTTTCATACCATCTGGTAGTGAATTCAAATGATTGAAGTTACTTTTTTTAGATTTCCCAATACTATACACTATCTTTGAAATAGTGATGTGTAGTCAAGAATCTTTTCTGCTCGTCATGAAAATTGACCCTTTCTTTTATAAGAAGTTAATATTTTACCTCAAATATTCAAGACTTTTCATATCTCTGTTGTAATAATGTACATTGTAGGATGAGTTGGATCGTAGCTACCATGAGAAACTTGAAGAAAATCAGAAATTAGCTGATCAGAAAACAGCCAAGAAACGTGCTAAAAGGTAAGGTAAAAGATTTTTCATGGGTAAAAATTCTGAATATTTTACCCAGTTTAAAAGAAGAAGTCATTGTTGTATTGAAGAAACATATTTTGTAGGTTGCATTATCAGAAAGACCAGCCAAGCACTACATAACCCAAACATGCTTAAAGATCATAGGAGAGATCATACAGTTTTGTCCCACTCAGGGTAACAAACCTGATTTTTTTATTTAAGTAATGCCTTACAGTGAATTTAACTCTATGGGCACATTGAGCACTTGCCCTTGCTTTAATAGTTTTGTAGATTTGTCTGTAGTTGTAGACTCTGCAAGAGGTATAGATGAAAGAAAGAATAATTCATCAAGTATTATGATTTCCAAGTTGCAAACACACAGTGATTTGTTAGCATTTCCTGTGCTTGCTAATTTTAGTAGTCTTTGCCGCCACCCCCCCCCCCACTGCCTGTCTCTCCCCTTTCTCTATTTCTCTGTTTTTCTTTCTTTTTCTGTCTTCCTATCTCATCCTCAGGGGTGTTCAGATATGAGCAACATTTTAGTGTACACGTCAATGGGGTATGAGGTGACAAAAAAATGTTGCTAAGGCAGAACACACACTTTTTTTTGCTACCTGGCTGCAAAAAATGCGCACCAATCAAATTCCTGAAGAGTTAGTGCAAAATATGATGTCATGAGTTTGTCTGCCCAAGTTTTGATAAAGTTCTCTTTTATTTGAGAGTTGACGGGTTAATGCGCATTCATTAACATAAGTGGCGCTACAATGTTGTGCCATATCTGAACACTAAAAATGTTGCGGGGATTTGCTGTGGTGATATGTCACCTCTTATCTGAACACCCCTTATATCTTTCTTGGTTTCTCCTTTTTCCCTTTCTATTCATCCATTTCTCGCTCTTATTTTCTTTTCCCCTCACCCTTCACTTTTATTTGAATGAATGTCTTTTCTCTCGTGCCATCTCCAGGTTAAAACAAAAGCAGAAAATGCAAGCAAAGAAGAAAAAGAAGGAAAAAGAGGAGAAAGGTAAGGTGTTTTCATTAAGAAAAAAATATTGTATTTTTTAATGGATTATTAAGGTCAACATATTTTTCCAACTGAATAATGCAAAAGTCTACAGACCTGCCAAGTAGTACGGAAATCAAGTTACGGGAGTACGTTTTTTATTGTTGAAACACGGAAATGTACAGAATCAATCATGTATTATAGTCTATGGCCTGTGCGTGCAATCAATTGCCAGTTTGAAGATGGGAATCATTGCACCGGTCAATGTAATATGCATACTGGGAGAACTAGTATACTAACCATAGTGTTTATCCTCTTCAACTGTGCGATTTTCAAATTGGCGCCAAGAAATGCAATTTGATGACGGGAATTGTTGCACCGGTCAATGTAATGTACATACTGCGTGCATTATGTACCAACCACCGTATTTAGCCTGTATAATTGAACCATCTTTAAATTGGCGCACGAATAACTTCAGTATGTATGAGCTTGCACGAACAGAGGATTTTCCCATAGAAAAGCACAGCGAAGTATCTTCCGCGTGTTGAAAGTAACTGAAGTAAGCAAAATATACATATACGTTCGCACTTTGTGTATGGTGTATACGTTTGTACATTGTGTACGTACGTATGTGTATTTGACAAAGCTGACCGACTATAGCTGCATCATATGCGTGCACCAACGTCTGCGCAGTGTTTCTGGAGATTCATAGTGCTGCTTAGCCTTAGGAAAATACAGATTTCTTCCCCAAAAAACGAATTTTGAGCCTTGTGAGTATGAATTTTCTTTGCTGCGGGTTGGCAGGTCTGAGTCTAGAATTATTTGTGAAGAGATGTTTTTGCATACACAGAGCATGTTGGCAGTTCCAGTGTTATGGACATTGCATTTCGGACGATTTTGCAATTTTAAAAGGTCATGAAGATAAAACCACTTTATTATGCGGGACTGATAAGATGTAGTCATGCAAAAAAATTCCTTCATCATTAGCAGTGAAAGTTTCAGTCCATTTCAGCACGTTCTGTGGTAGTTATGGCTTGCTATGTTTTTGTTACGGACATTACATTTGTCAGACAAGAAATGTAATGTCCGTAACGAAACATAACATGCCATAACTACCACATGCTGTACTGAAATGGACTGAAACTTTCACTATTTATAATCAAGGGTATTTTGTGTATGATTCCGTCATATGAGTTCCGAATAAAAAAAAGTGGTTTTATCTTAATGACCTTTTGAAGTTTCAAAAGTGTAATGTCCATAACGCATGGAACTGCCCATGTGTTCTTTTGTATGAAGCATAGATGATTTGCATGGATGGAAATAGGACCATAGTTAAATTGCTTCAAAAAAAAGGGGGGGGGGGGGTGGGGGATGGGGAGGATGTGGTGATGGGTGTACATAATGAATACAAGTGAAGCAACAAAGAAACAAGGGTGGTATATACCCATATGTTAAAATCTTTCATAACATACATGCAGCAAACCGCTTTCTTAAAGGAGAAGTCCAGACGATTTCATTAAAATTACACTATAAAGCTTAAAATTCACGCGAACAGATAATGCTACTTTCATTTATCAAAGTGATTTCTGTGATTTTTAAATACCGATTAAGTGTTGGCTTTTTTACTCCGAATAATTGAATTTCCCACCGAAACCCAAATATGGTCATTGGTTGTGTGACCTAGGCAATGCATTTGCACTGCGCATGCGCACTTATTCTCTGCACGTTTTCTATGCAAAATGCCAATATGTCTAGCTTTTGGGTGTACAAATCACACCAGTTCTGTTCCAAAGAGAAGTTTTTTGCAATCCCGAATCCCCTGACGGACAGGGAGAGGTGTGCCTAATGGATTAATGATATTAGAACGGACAAATTCGACTTCAAAACTTAGAAATTTTCGAAGTTAAAGAAAGTGTGCAAAGACCACTTCGAGCCGGAATGTCGTACACGCATATCGCTTGCATCGCCTGGCTTGCCTGCGGTGCATCAACTAAGTCACTGGGCCCGGGTGCGAACTGTAGTGTGGATGAAAATGGGCTCATACTAGAACTACTGTTTATACAAGTTAATTGTTGATTACTCGGTAATCCTAGGGTATGTCGTGTAAAGTAAGACATTTTCTAGCTGCTGTTTTTTTTCTCTCTATGATCCATAAAAGTATGCCAGCATGCTGGGTAAAACCTTCACATTGACATGTCTACATAACTCAGAAGTTATTCACTCTATGGCTTTGGAAATCTAAACTAGGAGAGAAGTTTATCTCCTTTAGAACTATGCCAAGTTGAGCCTAATCTGATAATCCCTTCATTGTCAGTACTGGAGAATTTTCATTCAACCTTTTACTGTGACAGCCAATAGGACACCAGTATGGCACTCCTGAATGGTCACTGATCTTAACATCTTGTTTTCTGGTGATTAGCCTGTCTGACAAGCTCTCATTCTCATAGTAATTTCATAGGGATTGCATGGTCTTGACAAGGCAAGCTAAATATCATTCAAAAGCTTAAGAGTCCAAGCTTTCAAACTATGTTAAAATGTAAAAATGTTACTCGGTTACGCTAAGGAAGCAAGTGACAATGAATTTCAAATGCCATTAATTTAGCAAATACATTTTTCACCAGGGCCCACATCATGGAAATTTGTGATCAGAAATAATATTTGCTTGCTGTAACTTGCTTCTTTTTGCCAGGAAATCCTGTGCTCTTGCTTTCTTTTGCCACCAAAAATATTTCAGAAATGGGTCAAATTTGTTACTCATGGCTTTGTCAGTTATATGAGGCATGTCTCAATAGACTTGTTTACTAATTTAGTCATACTTTTTGAACAAACGCTTCTCTTAAAAACTGAAAAGATTCCTTTTATTCAGATGCCATTATGCATAACAGCTGAACTGAACAGTCGTTAACCAAGGGTTCTTGGAAGAAATGTGCATATATGTATCTGAATACAGTTAACAGGAGACTGTTTCTTGAAATAAGTCATGAGTCTAACTTCTGGCACATCCCATCGAAACGTGTGTTGTAGAATTAACAAGCGTTTCAGTGGAATGTCAGTGAACTTGGACTTATGACTGTTTCAAGAAACACAGCCCTGGGCCCCGTCTTACAAAGAGTTGCGATTGATTCAAAACGATTGCAACTTTGAGATTGATCTCAATTGTGTAATTGAGAGATAGGAGAAAGAAACGGTCTCAGAGTTGCGATCGACTTAAAGTGATTACACAATGGTAAAAAAGATTTTGATATATGATCAAGAATAGAATTCTAAGAAACATTACATTAAACATATGATGATTTTCAATCGAAATCAATGCTTTTTGGCTAATTTTATTACAAAAAGTCAAGAGCTGACCAAAAAAATTTTGAGGATGAGGTATGACGGAAAAGTGGGTACCTAGCTTCGCGCATTGCAGTTGTGCTGCGCGCTAGACTGTACAATATGTATTATACCTTGCGCGCATTTTGCTATAAGTGCGCGACAAGGTACCCACTCTGACGTCATTTTGACGTAAAAGTGGGTACCCAGTTGAAACTGGGTCACAGCTGAGGGGTCAAAAATATCCTGAAATCTTACCACATTTGGGGGTTTCCTTGGCAACACGACTTTTAAAAAAACTTTAGGCAGATGATTTTCAGCTAATAAAATCATGCTCTTTCAAATGAACTAACATTGTTTCAGCATTGGGTACCCCCTTTAAATCAATCGCAACTCTTTGTAAGACAGCCCCAGGACTAATGCCAAAACAATATAAAAAACGGTTAATTTCTACGAAATGTCACTAGCTTCCTTTTGTTAAAGTAGTGGCAGAATGGATTACCTGAATTATGATACCCATTTTGATTCTCATTGCAGCACAAGGAGGTGAGGAAGGGAGCGATGAAGAAAGCGAGGAGAGTGATAGGGATAGTGACAAGGAACCAAAGGAAGATGATGCAGAGGAGAACTGCTTCGTGATAGGCGGAAAGTGAGAAAGTGGGAACGGATGCTAACACCATCTGCTGTATGATGGACTGAAGAACTGAAGAGGGACTTTGTGGATTCAACCAACTAGGTCATGTTTATGTGGGTGCAGTGTACAGTAAAGTTAAAAGAAGGTTACAAACATTGTGTGCTGTTGGATGGACTATCAAGAAGTTCTAGATTTATATGGACATTGGATCAGAAATCTTATACCAATGTTGATAGAGTGTGCAGGGAGAGTGAAGAGACTAAAGCAAAGTTGCAGCTAGATACTTGAATCTGTATTATGGACATAGGATCCAGATATCCGTATTCAAATTGAATCAACAACCCACATAGTGATGCTGGTACAGTGTGCAGAAACGTGAAGACTTATCCAGCAACCAAGTTCTGTTTGATAGATGGAGGAGGTGAAGTTCCATGGTGAGGTTCAACTACTCATTCCCAAGATCTCAAGCGCATATAGGTAGGAAATGCTGCGAGGTAGACTTGCAGCCTACTGTAAGATGAGCCAGGGGTGTCGTGCGCGTTGGGATGTGTGATAGAGTAACTGATGCAGACACCAAAGACTGTGTGCGGGACTGAAGTCCAGGCAATCCTCTCAGTACATGCAATCTTTTGTTTACATGTAAGACTACCTCATCTGCTGATGGAAGCGATCGAAGTAGCCAGATAACTGTTTCCCCGTGGAGCTTACACTGTCATGCTTCAGTAGATAAGTGCGCATGTTTGTTTGTAATGAGATAGGGCAGGAGTGACAGAGAGAGAGAGAGCTATAAAGCAATGAGGTCACCAGAAATGGGATCAACATTAAATACTTTCATGTCTAGACATCAGATAGTGTTATCTGCTAAATGCAAGGAGGGCATTAGTTAAAGTGTTTAGAATGGTTTGTGTGTGTAATTACTTTCAAAGATGGACCATCTGGAAAGAAAACATCTTTAGGTATGTAATATTGTGTGCTGAGAGAAATAAGGACTTTAACTCTGTATCAATTTGTATACACTAAAACCTTGTAGCGCTCATCAGATGATGGTCCATGTGGAAAGAACAATGCCACGTTTCATGTATGCATACATATGCGGGGGGGGCAGGGGGCCGGTAGCCCTCCTGTGAATATTCAAGGGACACCCCCCCCCCAAAAAAAAAAAGGGGGGGCAGAAGAAAAAAGAGGAAAAGAAGAAATAAGAATATGGGGAAAGAGAGTGCTGGGTCATACAACAATATACTTCTATTTAAAACGGTAAAAAAAACTTACCTATGGGTCATCTTGCCCCCTCCCCCTGGTGCCACCCCTACATGCATACCAGTATGCAATACTCTCAGCTAGGAGCCAGGTGGGCATTAGGTTACACTGTATGAATTCTTCATGACCTTAAAGGGGGTACCCAATGCTGAAACAATGTTAGCTCATTTAAAAGAGCATGATTTTATTAGCAGAAAATCATCTGCCTAAAGTTTTTTTAAAAGTTGTGTTGCCAAGGAAACCCCAAAATGTGGTAAGATTTCAGGATATTTTTGACCCCCTCAGCTGTGACCCAGTTTCAACTGGGTACCCACTTTGACGTCAAAATGACGTCAAAGTGGGTACCTTGTCGCGCACTACTAGCAAAATGCGCGCAAGATATAATACATATTGTACAGTCTAGCGCGCAGGACAACTGCAATGCGCGAAGCTGGGTACCCACTTTTACGTCATACCTCATACTCAAATTTTTTGGTCAACTCTTGACTTTTTACGAGAAAATTAGCCAAAACGCATTGATTTTGATTAAAAATCATCAAATTTTTAATGTTATTCTTCTTAGAATTCCATTCCCGATCATATATCCAAAAAAAATTTACCATTGTGTAATCACTTTAATGCCTCTCAGCAGATGTTTGTACATATGGCAAGAATACCTTCATGTGCAGTAAAGGTTCATTCAGATATCAAGTTGAAAACCCATGTTTTCCTTTACTGTGCTACTTACAACAAGATGCGCATTAACGCGTCAATAAGACAGGCTATACATGTAGTTCATACTCAAGTAAATGAGTTTTGTCAAAAGTTGCTTGAACATGCAAACTCTTGACATCATATTTTGCATTAACTTTATTACTTTGATTGGTCCACTCCTTTTTGCTGTGCTGCCAGAGGCAAAAAAAATGCAGAGATTTTTTTTTTTATTTTTGCTGCCTCATATATATGCAAAAAATGTAGGGGTTTACTGCTTAGGTTTGCCACTTCATATGTGAACAAGCCTTAAAGGCTAAGTCCACCCTAGAAATTTCACTATTTTAATGAAGGGAGATAAATTTGAACAGCATTTTAAAAAAGAAATGAGCAAAATCGGTTAAAGAATAAGAAAATTACACTCATTTACATTTTCTAGTAAATTACTTTCGGCTCTGCAAATTGGCAACACTGATGACATCATATGCGAGCAGGTCTCCCTTCACTTTGTACATGAAATTTAACATTTTCTCAATTTTCTTGGAAGTTACACATTTTTAACCTCCATAGTCAATGTATGTTCAGAAGAATTGCTTTTTACACAACATACTTTGACTATGGGGTAAGAAAATGTGTAACTTCCAAGAAAATTGAGAAAATGTGAAATTTCATGTACAAAGTGAATGGAGACCTGCTCGTATATGATGTCATCAGTGTTTGCCAATTTGCAGAGCCGAGAGTAATTTACTAGAAAATGTAAATGAGTGTAATTTCCTCATTCTTTGACTGATTTTGCTCATTTCTTTTTTAAAATGCTGTTCAAATTTACCTCCTTTTATTGAAACGGAGAAATTTCTAGGGTGGACTTATCCTTTAAGTGGATACTTGACATTGTTGAGGACTAGAAGGACAATAAAGTCTATATATATGTTCATATGATGCTATGTGGAAAGAATCCTGTTATGTATGTCATACATACTTTCATGTCTACTTCCATGTCTCAAGCTGTGGGACATTATTTGTTGCATCAGTACAAAAAGGCCCCCTAAATGTATTGTGGAGACAAATATGACACATTTTAAAGCTGTTCTAATGAAAATCCAATGGTGAGACTCTATTGCTTTAGAGTTACATGTACTACTACTTTTCTTCTGGAATAGGTCTTGAAGAAATAATGAAGTGTTCGGAAGGCAAATTTTCTTCTTTTTTCGATTTACAGGAGAACACCTCGCATAAGGGCGTTTCTGTGCTGATGCAACAATTGTCTGTTTAGAGCTAGAAGCCAATAAGGGTATTCTGCTGTAAGGAAGTAATTTTAAAAACAAGTTTCTTAGTAAATGAAAAAAAAAAAGACATGTGACTGTTTTATTTAGAAATCTGTCTTGGAGTTGCTTCCTTTTGATATGTCTATATTTTGGAAGTTGGGGATCATGTGACTGTAATTTCTTCTTCATTATGTACAAAAAAAGTACTTTTGAGAAAAAAATATAATGAAAGAAAATCAGTAGCTTCCTTTTGTCATTGAACAGCAGTATGAGAACTTTAAGTCTGTATAAATTCTCATGAGTTAATGACCATCTGACTCATAGCATAATGTCTCGTTTGCTGATTTATAGTGCTAACTAAACTTCTATAGATCACAGAAGTCATTAATAATGTGAAGTATTCACACATTGTATACATCTTATTGTTTGCATTGAAACAAGTTTAGCTTTCCTGCTTTTCTCCATGTGAATGATGAGATACACCGTGGTGCAAAGACACAAACTCTCTTTGTCCAAGAGCGGCAAAAGACAGTGAAATCGAGCATCAAAACTTCAAAACTGTGATGTCATGAGTAAACATTGTCAAAACAAATCTTTTTTTATCCAGTCTGTAATTTTTATGTTGAGACATAATTTTTAAAGAAACTTTAGAACTTTTACTCTCCAAGTGGAATTATCATTGTTATTAGACAGTATTTTTTTTTTTTTTTTTTTTTTTTTGGGGGGGGGGGGGGAGTGATGGTAGGAATGTGTCACCAAAACTGCATGAAATACACATGCTTGAATATGCAAGGACAGTATGTTTTTAATTTAAGCTTATTGCATGATACGTGTATCAGAACAAAGTTCATCATCAAAATATTTCCAAAACACTTCTCTTGGCGAAGGATGAAAAAAACTGCAATGTTACAGTTGTTTTGTTTTTGTTTGTTTGTTTGTTTTGTGCTTTCAGTTACCGTGGTTGGTGCACATAGATCTGATGAGAATGCATGTATTTTGTATGGGTACTTTTAAATAAATGATTTTATTCTAGAAAATGTTGAGTTATTTTGGATTCATTTTATCTACTATGGTGCTTGCAAATTTGTACATGTATCTTCTTCTGTCATGTATATTCATTCAGTAATTATACAATTAACCTTGACTGGGATGTCACAAAACTTAAAATTTAATCATTTTATAATTGAAGCAATTTATGCTGTATTGTATTGACCTCCAGTGTGTAATTTCTATATAATTTCCAGCCACATACTCAATGATCTTGATTTTTTTTTGTAATTGAAAATTACTTCATCTTTTTGGCTATGATGTGACAGTTTTGTGTGAGACTGGTCCATTGTTCCAAATGGGTGCCAAATTGTATGAAGAGTATTTATTTCTATACTTTTTCTCTCTTTTCTTTCTTCCTTTCTTTAGTTTCTTTATTTGTTTCTTTCTTTCTTAATTTCTTTCTTTCTTTCTTTGTTGTTTTTGTTTGAGGAAAGGGAAGTAAAAATGCAATGGAAGAACAAAATAAGTAGATATTAAAGTTCAGGGGAGGTCGACTGTAAATCTACCGGAAAAATAATAAGTATAGCCCATATAGAGGCATAGTCTTCTATCGAAGTATAAAGTGCGATTTTCAAACTTTTTTGAAATTCTGCCGAACTAAAACAAACAACTGGCAACGCTTCCGAGCCCCCACGCATGTTCGGCAAACTTTTGGAGCATAAAATGCGAATGCTAGACTTTGCCATTTTTTCGACATTCGTATCCTTCACAAATCGTTCGCGTACCCCGTGAAAACCGCACTTAATGAATGGAGTAAAAAAAAAGATTATACAAGGAGACAAATATACTACCTGAGATGAAATGAGAAAATGAGAGTACCTGTGCTAAAGTCCCCAGTTTTACGCGATACGAAAACGGTAAAATTTCACGAAATTTGGGAAGAACACGGAATTCACAGAATTTCACGGAAAACATGATTTTTCAGGTCCCCCAAAAATTGAATTACGAAAAATACGGTGAAAATCATGAAAAACAAAGCAAAATCCACTAAAACAAAACCGTGCGTCAGCGGAAAAATCTGGATCAAACCTGTTCGGTGTTAAGCGTGGGTTCACAGTAGGGTAATTTACGTTTTTCTAAGATTTTTACTATTTACAATTGCTTTATCATATGTTTTGTACATGCCACCGAAGAACAAGGAGTTTGAAGTTTAGAACACCGAAGCACACGGAATTTGCATTTTAGAAAACGGAAAACTGGGGACTTTAACCTATGTAGTAACTCGGTGCCAACTCAATGTGTATTTTTTTTGCAGTATATTGTACGGTTTTTTTTTTTTTTAGATGAAATACTACAGGTTTCAAGCAAAATACTGTTTTTCCTGAACTCTAGTTACTGTACAGTTCTATGGCTGTCAAGTACACCATGCACTCTCTCTCTTCCACTCTTAAAGGAGAATGCAATCCAGGCATTAGTGTACTCTTCGTGAATAAAGATGACCAAGAAGAGTAAACAGTGAAAGTTTGAGCAAAATCGGACAATCTGTTCAAGAGTTATGAATTTTGAAAGTTTCAGTAAATCCCTATTATGAGACTTGAATCGGCAACTTTGCCAGCATCTGTGATGTCATCGTGGACAACTCTCAATTCATTTTGTACATAATTTTTTCAAAAAATTGATTTATACAAAAATTTTAAGTCGGGAATCCACATAATTCTTCCCAAAATGCGTACAGAATTGATATAGCCATGTCATACTCAAACAATAAATCAATAGAAATTTTACTTTTCTTGAAAATAAAGAAAATGTTAAATTCTCTACACAAAATGAATGGAGAGTTGTCCATGATGACATCACAGATGGTGGAAAAGTTGCCAATTCAAGGATCCTATAATAAGGATAAATTTTAACATTCAAAGGTCATAACTCTTGAACAGAATGTCCGATTTTGCTCAAACTTTCACTGTTTACTTTTCTTGTTCTTCTTCATTCACTGGAAGCACATTGATATCTGGGTTGCATTCTTCTTTAACCCATTCGTGACAGGAATTATTTAGAGCCTAATTTGATCAGCTTTTATTCTTCACATTGGCAACACCAACATTTTTATTTTATTGCTACATTTTATTTATAAAACGTAATGTATCAGAAATGAATATAAATTAAAAGAAATTATGATAGTAAGTCAAAAAGTTGCCAATTTGCAGGGGAAAATGGTGATTTTAAACTGTCTATCACATTGCCAATTTAAGGATTTTAATGCTTATTTTCCTTTAAAAAATTTTCAGCATCAAACAATGAATATTAATACAACCAAAATGGGCACAGTTTGTGTAGAATTTTTTGCTCTTTCTGCTCATGTATTTGGTATGATTTTTAGGGCTTTGCATTAAAAGATATTGGGCCAAACCACAAAAAGTGGACCTCTGTCACGAATGGGTTAATACTTCTTTTCAGATGTGAGGATACTGCAAAACTTGATAAAAGGTTGGCGTCTCTGCCTATGTGGCTTTGAGAAACAAGGGAAAATTGATGAGGTAGAAATGATGGAAAGAGAAAATATCACATATAAGAAACCAGACAATGGAGATTGAGAGAAAGAAGTTTGCAAAAAAACAAAAGAGAAAAGAAATATGGTTACTATGAATAGGGCGGAGGTGGGAAGAAATGATACGTGAGAAGACAATGGATGGATGTGAAATCGATTCAAGTAGGAATCAATCAAGATCATATTGCACTTTAGCTGCAGGGAAAAGGTACTTTCACTTTGTGGACCAGCGCTTCTCAACCTTCCACTTTGGTTGTTTGAGATTATTTCGAAGCCCCCACCCCCTCCCCTTACACAGTCACAGTCTTAATGAGAAAAAAATGGCAATATGATAGATGAAAATAGAAAACGAGTTATGTGGTAATTAGCTGGACAACTACACTTTCTAGCCCCCCCCCCCACCATTTTGAGAAAATTTTAACACATAACCATGTAACCGTAAAACTGAATTCAAGTTGTGCATGCACATGTAACACCAGATACCGTACGCCTTTTATTCTATTCCAATTTTGACAATGTTCTTTGGCCGACCTCGCAACTCACCTGGGAGCTTCACCGACCACCATTTGAAAATTAAGTGCTGTTCTAGACCGCTATTGTCTGTTTGGAGCCAGAAGGGCATTAAATCATCATTTATACAGACATAATACCCTTCTGGCTGCAAACAGTCGATACGTCTGCCTCCATTCTTTCTCTTTTCCTCTTACTCTTATCTCTTACTTTCTTCCCTTCTCTCTCTCTCTCTCTCTCTCTCTCCTTTAATGCATGTACACTACCTCTTCCAACACTGCATACTACAATGTAATTTCTTTCCTCTCTCAAATAGTGCTATAGCTCACAACCCAAACCCTAGTCTGTTTTGGCATGCCATCTTCTAAAAATTCTGATTGGGTACTGGACTGGCCCAGATATCTCAATATTCTAGGCAGACATGTCAAAACTGCAAAGATATATTTTGGAAAAGTGTAAGGTGAAAGATGAGCTTCAAAGCTCTTTACTCCCAGACATACACGTATATGTACTTCAGTCAGTTGGCAGAGTTTTTTGTATTAAACGTTTGCATCTGGGCAATTCCATGGTAAGGGTGTAATTCCGTTACCAACATTTTTAGACTTTCTGTGCGTCTTTTGTACTCTGCCTCCCTTCTAACCAATTAATACTCTGTAACTATTCTTTCTTTCATGTGAGCTCTTTCATTGCAACAATTTCATTCTTACATTCATGATATTGTGGTATATCACCTCGGTAATGGAATTACCAGAAAAAAGTGCCAATTTTAAACTTCAAACTTGTCTTTTAAAATCAAACATGCATTATATACCAACACAGACTTAGATTGTGGAATTCTTTATGGTTTCAGCTTTTTTGAATTCCAAGATTTGGCTATTCAGGGCTATCAAAGTGATTTTTTTACTATAAATGTGAAGTAAGGTGACTGTTTTTCCGTCACAGAATTGCCCATCTGCGGTTCCCCAGCCACAACTTTTTTTGTACTTACATGCCTCTGTATTTTAGGATATTAATAAAGTGAATTGAATTAATCCATTCATTAATCTTGATTGGGCCGTGATCTTTATTGTGGCAAGTTTGAGACAAGTTTCGGTTCCCGGCTACAGCACACTTCACTGCTCAAGACCAAATAAACTGACAACCTAATCTCCATTTTATCAGATATTTACAAAACAGAACGTCAGGTTTTTATTTCATTAAGTCTATTAGAGTAACAAGAGAATTTGTACAAGACTGAGACGAAGGAACACTGAGCTGTATTACAAGCTGAATATAGCAACAGATATTACGGTTTGAGGTGATAGGATGATAGTTTTTTTTCCCTCTATAATGGTTCAGTCATGAGGTATGTTCACACACGACATGGAAAACTGCCTCAGAAATCCTGTGTCAAAATAAGAATGACATAGAGAGCCCTTAACATCTAGGGGCATTTGTTATGCACAACTACTCTTTATATCCCCCATTTTGTCATTCATGCACACCTAAAATGATCTCTGTTTTGCCACATTTTTCAAAGGTAGTTCATTGCGCCATGTGTGAAAGTGACCTTAAAATTACATCAACTTTTACGATGGTTATTCAAGATTTACAACTTGGCTACAAATTTGTCACCAGATATCAATACCTCTGACAAGAAGTTTGACACATTAAAAGTCATTTATCACTTTAAAGTCCCATAAACTAATTGCATCTTACTGTTTTTGTACCATGGGATTTACAAGTACAAAACAGCCCAATAAAAATGTAACATTTAAAATGTCAATGGACAAAATTTATAATGAAGTAGGTGTGATTCCATATTTAAAAAAAAAAAACCTACTACACACAAATTCCTGAATCAAGTGGGTATATGGTTACTACTTGAAATAAAACATTATATTTCAACACTGTTCGCACGGATAACTCTCAGATGTGAGAGGAGTGTAACTTTTCAGAAGACCCATGGTGTTGGGAAACCCAAGTATACATTCCCTCCCTGAAAAGACAAGTGAATGGACACATTTTGCAATGATAAAGATTGTCTTAAATTGAACTTAAAGGATCACAAGAGGGCTGTACAGGACAATGTGAATACAGTGGAAACTCATAAAGAGCTCAGATGTAACCCTGATGTAACAAGGTAAATATGCTGGTCCAAGTTCTCCATGTTCTTTTGTTTTATTACCCTTATATAACACAGTGATTTTTATAGTTCCAAGGTCCTTGTTAAGGTGAGTTTCCACTGTAATATCTGCCACAAGCCAGCAAGGTATTGCTACTACATGTACATAGATGGACAGGAGCTTATGCCCTTCTTCTGGTTTTCAGAAGACATGCCCTACACGCCTTAATGGTAAAGTTCTGGTAAGAGAGAATTTATTCATCTGAACCCTATGTAGAGGGAACGATGGAAAGTCAAAGAAATAAATAATTCAAGAATTATGTATAGAATGCAGCATGTGCCTTTGTGTGCTTATACGAGGAGAAATCTTTGGTTTGGAATTCTGTCATGAAGCAATTATGGACGTCACCAGGCAAACAAGAACTGACCATCTAAAATCACAGCCTTGAATGACGCAGCCTTCACAACAAAAAATTGTTGATAATGGTCCACAGTGGCGTGTGATTGTTTCGATAAAAGGACAATCAAAGGATATGAAGTGAGGGGACTTTAATGCACTACTTCACACAATAAATCAGCCGTGTAATATTTGCAGTCTTCAGTGAAAAGTGAAATAAAGCAAATAACTCTTTAAAAGGGGGAAGAGCAGTGAGGGTAGTCATGCAGAATAAACCTCCAAATCATGCTGATTGCAGTGCAAAGTAAGGCTGTCAAAATGGGAAGGGGAAATATTTTTGAAATTTGCATGTGAGGGATACAAGCCTTCTGAAAAGGGATGAAACATCCAAGTTTCTTATATGATAATAAAGATAAAATCTGCATGGAGTTGCAATCCCTGTCTTGTTCTCCTTTTGAAAGAAAATGAAGGCATCTGAAATAACGTGTTAAGCTTTTGATGACAAAAACAAAATCATGGACAAAATGGATGAATGCTTGTAAATGGCTCCAACAAAGACTCAAAAATAAACCAGAATTTGGAACATGCTGATATTGCCGACTTGCTCGTACAGAACAAGAATAATTTTCCATCGTGTTTATGGTACAAACAAATAGCCCATTCTCTTGATAAAATATTCTTGACATCACGTACAGAAATAAAGCAGAACAAAGACAGGTTTATGTTTTACATCGAGTCACTATTGCTCTGGCAGAGAGAGCTTTAATCAAACAATTAGAAAAAAGACTAGTTATCAAACAAATAATATCAAAGCTTACATTATGTACATGCTGGTTTGTATCGTTTCGTCTAAAATACTTGCTTGTACCACCCCAGTGAGGATGACTGCAGTACAGCCTCAACACAAAACAAACTGTGCATTTTGATAATGCGATACAGCACTGCGCAACTATATTCATCCACATATTGTAAGTGTTCCTGTTCTCTTAAATATAATCTTCTGTTTATTTTACATTTCATATTTAAAATACAAGGCAGGTGCTAGGATGAATGACAAACTTCCTGCAATTAGAAATAACATGTGTGATACAGGGTGATTCAGACAGAAAAAAAATCCTACCATACTCAAAAGTGCACAAATTATATTAACAAATAAGTCCTACCTCAAACATATATTCGCTTTATTGTTACCGCTCAAATTAAAGAGCTACATGTAAGTTCCTATCATGTTTACCTATATAATTCTGGATTGTGACAGTGCATCATCGCTATAAAGTACTTGCTGCATGTCTGATACAGCATACACATAAGTTGCTTCCTTCGTGTAATGCAGCACATATGAACCACAGCAACAAAATAATGAATTTAGTCAATAAAATAAGGATTACGTTGATAATAACACAAATTAAAATTCAAGATATAACATGTATGTGCTTAAGCTGTCACGTGTATTAAAACATTTCTCAAATGACATCATTGGGTACGCATGCTGTGTGTTCACCGCATGACCGTGACATCTTTAGAGAAAAGCCGGTGAATATAAGCCAAGCACCATAAAGGTTCTACAAACAGATTTATAACTGACATGATAGCTTGATTCTCTCTCTCACTATGCATTGATTTCCATGCTCAGGCCTTTAAATATTCCTATCTCTTTCTGTTTAATCAAGCAATGCAACACAGGTGATTAGGTAGTCAGTATCGGCATGTGACATGCAATTTTCAACTCCGCTGACCAGTAAATCAACCATGCAGGAATACATGCAGCATACCCCCTCAACAGCTCATTCCTCGAAAGCTAATGCATTTGAATGTCAAGTAAATGTTAGAAAGCATATACCTAACAGTAAATCTTATTGCTCTTCACACATGCATTAAAGCATTAATCTCATTGGTTTGAACATAACGTAAATGTTAGAGGTAATGATTACTCCACGCCTGCTGCCTACGAATTACAAATTCTTAGATAACACAAAGCGAAAATCGTGGATCACAAGCTATTCATAATTATCCCTACTAGCCTTTTGCTGATTTTTAAAATCTATTGGGGTACACAAAATTAAACTGGTTAGTACGAGGTGGTTTCCTATTTGTTCAGAGGGGAACTTTTACACTAACTAGATTTACAAGACATATATTTTTGTGATGCTTAGCAGAATAATGCCTCTGGCACCCGCCTTCGGTGGGCGGAGGCATAAAAACGAGATCTCATGTTTATAGTACTACCAAATTACTGTAGGTGCCACTGAATTATCAAGTCTGCATGCATCAGTTGGCCCTTGGTGCAAGAAATCAGAAACACCTGGTGAGTTACACAATTCATAAATGGAGAATAAGGGTTTAATCATTCATCAAAAATAGATCATACAATTACTTTAGGGTTTAGAACACACATGGACCTGAGGCCCACACAGTTGAAAAAAAAGCAGTACTGTTCTAGCAACAGACGATATCTACAACCTAAATAAAACAAGACAATAATAAAAATAGATATGAATATTGAACATTTTCATTCCAAGGTTCAGTTGAATGAACAGTGGGGCAGAGGTGGAATCAGAACCTTACTTTGAATCAAACTGCACAACACCTCTACTTGGTCACACTTTACTAATCAGAGTTATATCTGTATTGTTACTATGTTACATTCTGACACATTTTATAACAACTAAAAAAAATGGTTAAACTTGCTCCGAAGCGATAAAGGAGACACTGTAAACAGGACTGCGCACTGCGTAGGAAAACACTTTTGGCAGTTTTCATTTGAAGTAGAATGTCTACGACCTGACAAACATACTCTAAAATTGCTATGAAGACCTTTGGTTTTGTTAGGTGAATTCTACGGTTCTTTAACAGGATCACCAGTATCAAACTACCACATAAACAAATCCGGAAAGAGACTATACTTATGATGGTAAAAACACCGTAAGAACTAAATATACAAATTGAATTGGATGATTTTTGTCTCATGCTGTCATCATGGCTGTTCCTTGCACAAGGATGTCTTCCACAGGAGAGAAGTCCTTCTGCAAATGAACCAATCATTGCAGGAAGTTTTCTTCTGTGTCGCCTCCAGGGACAGTCTTATAACGGACACAGCGAAGACAGAGAGGAGGTGCCCAAGGAACTATGTAAACATATACCAAACAGTCAAGCGACCTTGGGTCACACCAATTAACTGGGGGGTCATCACTTGGGAACAATGAGAGAGATTGGGAGTCCAGTGTTTTGTTTTGATGTTACAGCTCAGCAGCGTTTTTACTTCTTCTTGCCCTTGTTGTTGGCTGAGCGAGGTGGGGTGACGGGTCGACCGCTGCCTCCGATGCCGCTATACGGGAACTTCTTGTTCTTGTCTGAAGGTTTGAGAATCTGTAAAGGGCAAGGAATGGAGAAAGATGCTTGAAATCAAGATGTGAGCAGTCACATCTCACAAAATCACAGCAAGTAACCCCAATGCACACAGAAATGTTGTCCCAAGTACAGAGGGGCAACAGTATATCTACTAGAGTCAAAACTCTATGGCCTGAATTCACAAATGAGATCTTATTTCAAACCATGGTCAAAACCATAGTTTATGTAAATGAGAAAAGAATAAGTACAGATAAGTGTGAGTGAGCATATAAAAGCGGGCATTATTGTTGGCTATTCGGACAAGAGGACATGCATGTTTTACGCTTTTGGAGATTCAAACCAAGGTTTACAAACCTCTTTTGTGAATTAAGGCCTATAGCTTGAGAGTTGGACAAGACTTAAGCAAGTATTGCCTTCATTCACTTTTTCTTTAAATATTGATGCAAAATTTTTAAAACTTCAGAGAACTCTGTTGCTGAATCTTCCATCATATTTTGGCAAAAACACCTTCAAACAATGTTGTTAACAATCTCTAGACTCTAGAATATATCAATGCTTTCTAACCATATCTACCTGCAACACTTTAGATGACCAAGGACACTCATCTTAAGTTGATATCTGACACCCAAACCAACAAGAAATACTTCTAAACCACTGCAACCTTCTTGGGTTTCAAATTTCCTGCCAGTGGGTTCATTCACCAACCGGGTTTCTATCATTATGGCAATCAAAATATGTGGTGTTGCTCTTGTCTAGAATTGTTTATGTGATTATGCTACAGAAAGGACACTGCTGTTTTAGTCTGATAATGCCTTCCTGTGTCGTTACCACATCTCCAAAGGAAATACCATGGTAACCCATACTAGTACAGTTTTCTGAAGCACTAAATTTAGCAGCTTTCCTTTCCCAAATTGGCGAATATTATTTTTATTTTCTACTGCTGTGTGGTTTGAAAACGTACAGAAAGCTGGTCAATTTTTACACAAAAGCAGTGGTTATAATTTCAGTCTATCTCCGATGTAGTATACTGTAAGTAATTACAGTCTCTAAATTGGCCACACAGTGTAAAAGGGGACACTATACTGCTATAGGTGAAAACAATACACAAGTTCTATCTCGTAACACATGTAAAAGGACTTAACCTAACGCAGATACAAATCTATTTTGCTGTGAAATGGCTATCAGTATTAATCCATGCAAATAAACATGTGGATACAGTTATGTCTCCTTACAAAAGTTACTAACCTCCTATAATTTTAATATATTATAACTAATATGTTGCAAAAGCTGAACAGTCAAGTAAACAGTGTATACTCATTCCTGTAGCATATAAAGAGAGTTTATTCTTTTTCCTGGTTATAGGTTAACACTGTATGGTACACTGTCAATAGATCTGATTCAAGTACCACTTCAGGCGTCATGCCAGGAAAAAACTAACCAACAGTTCATCAACCTTTGCCAAATGTCAAGAAGTCAATCTCTGCGTGACAGTGACCAACCATCTTTTGGCTACAGCATCAATATGCATGGAACAGTCCACATTCTGTCTCTCTGTGTGACAGGCATTATGCCAAGTGATTATCAAACCCTTTATGAAGTTCCATGTACTATTATTCTATTTTGTAACTTAGAGTACAAACAGCATTAGTGTATCACTTAAGTTGAATACTCAAATGGTTAAAGGACTTGACCTACGGTTAATGTCATATTTTAGAAGGAAAGTGCATGAAGACAGTAACAAGGCCTATTTTTCACACTAGCGATGCACCTTATGTTCTCTTTTTTTTTTTTTCTTGTATTTATGATAAATCAAAATGGACAAATTCAGCTGATTTTTCCTGATTTTTGGTTGCTTCCTTTTTTTCATAGTACAGGAGATATGGGTACTTTAAACATCTCAAAACGGATAGAGTAGGATAACAGTTGTTATGTCACAGGTAATTGCACTTTCTTCTCTTGCGATTACATTAGGAGCTTATCAGTGGCATGAGTGTTCAGCCTGATTAATTCAGTTATTTGTCGTATTTTGAATATGAGGCAATTACAGAGCAATCCTTTTTCAGGAAACGTATGATATTCTTCCTAAGTCACATAAAAAGAATGAGAAAGCTCAGCCATCATTTTAAACCTTTCCCAGACCTCAGACTTCTCTTTAACCTTGGGGTTCATTTCTTCCATTTACCTGGAATGAACACATCAGAGTCTCGTCCACACTCATCATAGCGCCAGCATTGTCAAACTCTCCGCAGTAGTTCGGTGCCGAGAAAAGGGTTACTAGTTGTCGTTTTGCAAAGAACTCATACCCATCTTCTACTACCTGCAAGCATAAAACAAAAAACAAAAAACAAAAAACAAAAAAAAACCCAAATGAAATTACTCATATTAGAACGAAAAAAGTAATGAATACTTGGATGTGCCCTACATAATCACATTAATCGGAATTGTGTACATATGCATGAAACCCTAAAAACTTCAAGCTTGTACAAAAAATTTTTGTCTCTATGACAAAGGCTTGCAAAGATGTTCTCATGCATAAACAAACATTCCTTTGCTTGTACGGTGTTCCAAAATGGGCAATGTGGAATGTTGTAAATGTTTTGCTTATCACTATAAATGTTAAATCAAACATGCAAATTGACTTTTCATGCAGATGTCAAAGCCTTTTTCTCTCATTTTTTCCTTTCAAATTTTACAAATCTATAAAAAGGAAATATGAAAAACACACCTACACACCTACCAACCAACTGTATTTTTCATGCTTTTAAAAAATAAAATTTCTTTTAAAAAGAGAAAAATCTTGGTTTCATACTGCCTTGGAGACCAAACAATAAAGGCCATTCCTCCAAACACACCTATAAGAAACACATCAGAAACCTGTTTCAATTTCATGCCTATCGTACAGGGATGCCACTTAGAATTGATAAAAAAGTTGGAAAATCATCTAAAATGGGCCCTTTTGTACACAAAAAAGACGTTTTCTATGGACAAAAATATATTGCTAAAGTAGGAATTCCTACTTTTTTCTGAAAAGTGGCATCCCTGATTGTTAGAACTTAACATAAAATGCATTTGACATATTAAAAAAACTGTGTGATCAATACACTGAATTACCTGATGTGCCCTGCATATGAGGTCCAAGTCATGCTTAAGAAGGAATTTCGATACAATTTCAATGCCAAACGTAAACGAGACGCCGCGGTCGTTTTCTCCCCATCCCATCGTCTCCTTGTCGGGGTCTGACCAGAGCAAGTCACAGAGCAGGCCCTGGTCGGGGACGTCTGTGGGACGCATGATGCGACGGATTTGTTCCATGGATTGAAGATCGGGAGAAAGACCTGCCATGAAAAAGTGAAATGTGAGAACTATGTGTAAGTAAAGTGTCAAGTGTGAACAGCAGAATTGGTATATGCTATGAGTCAAGAAGGAAATAGGTTCCATTTTTGGAAAGATTAGACATCCTTGAAAGAACTTCCTTGTATACACTCAAAAATTACTTTTCAAAGAAATTAGTTTCAAAACTTCAACAGATTCACAATTTTATTAATAACTTGGTAATAAACAAAGCCTTCAAGACGTCCTTGTAAACGCTCATAATTGCTTGTGAAGGTTTTTTTTTTTTCTCATAACCCAGGAAATATTTTAAAAACATAAATGCAGACATTCAGCAATTCGACTACATTAAATCCGCCTATATTGAGACATCCCTGTATACCATCAAGATTCTTTTTAAACTCCGACATCTGTTAGGAATTATACATCTATTGTTGATTTATAAGTCCAAACAAACCAGAGTTTATACCAAATGACCGAAAATGTACTAGAGAATATCTGGTGTACCAATTCTGCAAAAATAACGACCGTTGACGTTGTTGAAAGAACTCACCTCCGTGACAACAGAAGATCTTCTCGTCAATGATTGCTGTGATTGGTAAGCAGTTAAAGCAGTCCGTGAATGTCTTCCACAGTTTGATGTTGTATCTCCTTTTGCCTGCAATGGTTGAGAGAAAAAAACAAATCACAACACCATAAGATATTACTCATTCATTCACTAATCCAGCTTACCCCTCAGTTTGCTCTAATATATATAAATTCATCATCTGCACTTAAAGTAACAAATAATAAACTACACATGATCTTGCAAATGTTGTCTCCTTCACACTTTGGTCATGTGAAAACAGACTTAAAGCAAAACAAATGCATTTTTTTTTTTTTTTTTAAAACCAATAAACATCTGTAACCACACTCCAGTTGATGCATCCTAATTCTGTAAAGCAATATCTACCACTTCATTATCATAATCACATTAGGAATGAAAATGAAGATGTATCCTTTCTCTTTCACTTTCATTTCATGTACCTGGCACTTCAGCGTATAGCTCATAGCTACATGTATAATTGCATAGAGAATGTGATTGTTATGTTATTAGTTCTAAGTTTGTAACAATGGGGCTTAGAGTAATGAAGTGTACACAAGAAATAAAGTTGTAATGGAATGTGAAACTAAGAATAAGAAACAATCACTGCTAATCACTGCAATTGCTGGAGATATTGCATGACAAATATTGCTTACATGTCCATGTATATTTACTTCCTCAAGTTATAATCACTATCTGTACTATGAATAGTTATCATTCACAATCATATTTGGAAAAGAGAATCAAGTCACTAAAACACATAAAATCCTCTACATTTTCTTGAAATGTATGTGATTAAATCCTAAAGGGCACATAAAACTCTTTAACAAAATATTACCAATTATGGTAACACAACAAGGACGTAAAACACGCCTGGTGTTTACTGTTGTCTTCCAATGAGATGTTGCCTTCAAAACAGTTTTATCTTCAACCCCATTCCAGGCATTAAGGTTGCCATCACTGATAAGACACATGTAATCTACTGACCTTCGGTACCCACTCTTCACTATCGTATCACAAAGGACCATTACACTTCAGAAGGTTAAAAAGATAGATAACACATACAGTACAGTAAATAATATTCATCATGGATATTTCTGTATTGTCTGTAATTACATTTCAAACTTCTTTTTCTGGAGTAACAACATTTGTTCATCATATGCGTGGCCACAGTTTGTCCTCTTTATGCACTGTCGTTATAGATGTACTGGATCAATTCAGGTTCACCTAAAAATGCCCAGCATTTACCAGTAATTCCCCAAACTGTATATATTGTGCAGCAAAACTAACCACAGTGGGAAGTACATGTACATTTAGTATTTGGTGAGATAATGCTGCAGAACACAATCAGGAAGTGAACAAAGACCAATACATACCGCAAAGTTGACAGTTTACTCTCCTTGTTCAACACATGTACAAAGTTCCCTAACTTTTCTACTAAACAATGATACATGAAATTGAGATTTTCTTATAATTTCAATGACTCTTTTGAAAGAGAAACATGAGTTCTGGTACAAACGAAAAATGACTTGTAAAGCTTTTTCATTCATTTTATCCCTCTGTGAAAGAATATTGAATAAAAACCCAATTTCGATGCAAAATGTGTGTGTATTTCCTTGTATGTATATCTATTTTATGTCCAGTGCTCTTCACTTGAACACAATATTCAATGACAACAAGACAGAATAAGTTTATGATTGCGATGATTCCAGTTTCCAAAGCCTCACAGCACACAATGATTCTTACTTGGACATGCGTGTCATCGGTCAATAGATCCTTTGTTATTAATTAGCAGTTTCTTTCACAATGCATTCACATGACCAGATCTCAACCTTATTTCAAATGTCACATGTAAACAGGTAATTGCATATATTAGGGGTCCAAGTTATGACATTTTTCGTTTCTCAGTTACATAAAGAACTTCAAACTATACATGTAACTACTGTGAAGTCTCATTTTAGATCTACTGAATAAACATGTAGGCCCTAATGTCCAATTTTTAGTAGCCAACTGAAATTTGACTAGTTTCATGACAATTTTGATGCCCTAAATAATTCAAAGTTTCCTTATGTCATTATGACACCAAAAATGTCCACAACTTGGGCCTTTAATTTATGGAATCATCCAATTAATGGATGTACTCATTCCTTACATTCATCGTAAAATCCATATATTCTGTTGATACTAGCGCACTCGTGGTTTCCTCGGAGGAGGAAGAAGTTCTCGGGGTACTTGATCTTGTAGGCTAGGAGGAGGCAGATGGTTTCCAGGGACTGTTTTCCTCTGTCCACGTAGTCTCCAAGGAACAGGTAGTTCGCTTCAGGAGGGAAGCCGCCATACTCAAAGAGTCTTAGCAGGTCATAGTACTGCCCATGGATGTCACCTAGAAGGATGGAAAAAAAAAGAGAGATAGATGGCAATCAATAGTTTTTTATACCTGTATTCATGAAAGAAGAGTTAACCCATAGAAGTACAGCGCTTTTTAGAGGTCTAAATTAATCATCTTCAATCCTCAAATTGGCAACAACTATTATTTTTTTCCGCTATTACATAGTTTGAAAAAAATAAAATAGATATAACATAACAGAAATAAAATAGATATAACATAACAGAAACTGCCAATTTGAATGCGCAAATAGGGATTATATAATATTAACTGCGTAGCCAATTTAAAGACTTATGATTTGTTACATTTAAACTGCTGTAATCCGAAAATGCAACATCAAACTGCATTGAAAATGGACTCAAAATTTTCAGTGAATTTTTCTCTCTCTACTCATGTATAATGTGTCATGCCCAACACTCTGGACCAGATACTGCCAAAGCGTCTCCTAAAGGAGTTAAATCTGCCTAACCGAGTCCATCTAAAAAGAGTGAGATAAATGTCATACTCATTCTTACAACTGTAAATAAAACTACAGATTATGCTAATCTATGTAACCAGTGATGTATGCAAAGAAAATAGACTCAGTTTATAAAGAAATGAAGCAACACTGAAACCAAGATGACAATATATTCATTTTTCTAAATTAATTCCTCTACAGAATTACGTGTAGATTAGATAAAAGGAGCTTAACACTGCCGCATGGCTGCTGCATTTGGGTCTCCATGCTCACCAGTTTGACTACAATGTACTAGTATTGCATTTTTCTTTTTGTCAGAGTACATGGACTTCATGGTTCCATTAAAAATATCTTAATTTTCAAACACTCACTAGCATCCCCGTATCCATGATATCTTTAAAGTTATGACTTGAAAGCAATCATGTGCAGTGAAAAAAAAAAAAAAATCAATAATGCAATATCTTTCACTTAATCAGAGTTTGAATTGGGTCTGAAGTTAGTTTTGGCTGATGAATGTCAGCCAAAAAGTTTCAGAGGAAGTACTTCATTAATTATACACTTTAATTCTCATCTATCCAGGAATTTTTTTTCCCCAAAAGGGTTGAATGAACCAGCTTATCCTTTTCACATTAAAAAAAAAGATTCATTAAATAAACAAGACATTGAAGACAAATAATGTGCTTATATTACACACAAAATGTGGAGTTACATGTACATCCTGTGGTCATGTTCTTCACAACATGGCATTGCATAAAAAAAAAAAAAACCTCAACAACAAAAAAATTGTCCATACTTCTCCCAAAACACACGTTACTTCTATTACATGTACAGGTAGATTACATGGGTTCTTTACAGGAACTTGTCAAGCTGTACATGTATTTCCAGCTTGGGGTGTCAATTATGAAAGTGTCGGCACAGTTTACATGTACCGTTTCCACGTAGAAAAAAAAAAATCAAGAGTCATCAAATACTTGCTATTTTTGGAAAGGCAATTCATTGGATCGGTAAAAGCATGACAGGAAGATGAGGAAACTATGGTCAGGATGGACTTGCCAAATATATCAAGGATTTTAAGATGGAGGTCTTTTTGCCTTTTTAGCACCAGTATGCTGTTTATATAGTGGATATGTAGCACCTAATGTTGCTGAGCATCCCTAATAGTCCTCATGAACAATTTCAGTGCAAGATCTTTAAAAACTGGGGGGTGAGGGATAATGTCTTAACTTTCTTGAAACTTGCCCCAAGTATTGCAACGTATTAAAGTACACCTGTACAGTGTACATGTACATGCACATGCACCACGTACAAAAAAGCAAAAACACCCTGGTAATCTGTAACCCTCACAACCAAACCCATACAAACAGCTTGGTTATCAAGTTTATCATATTCTCTTAACCCATTCGTGACAGAGGTCCACATTTTGTGGTCTGGCCTAATATCTTTTGATGCAAAGCCCTGAAAATCATACCAAATACATGAGCAGAAAGAGCAAAAATTCTACACAAAGTGTGCCCATTTTCGTTGCATCAATATTTGTTGTTTGATGCTGAAATTTTTTTAAAGGAAAATAAGCATTAAAATCCTTAAACTGACAATGTGATAGAAGGTTTAAAATCACTGTTTTCCCTGCAAATTGGCAACTTTTTGACTTCTCATCATAATTTCTGTCAATTTACATTCATTTCAGATACATGACGTTTATAAGGAAAATGTATCAATCAAATAAAAATGTTGGTGTTGCCAATTTGAAGAATAAAAGCTGATCAGATTAGGCTTTAAATAAT
The DNA here is from genome assembly GCA_029962745.1 of Echinometra lucunter. Taxonomy (NCBI): domain Eukaryota; kingdom Metazoa; phylum Echinodermata; class Echinoidea; order Camarodonta; family Echinometridae; genus Echinometra; species Echinometra lucunter. Next base: position 10,958,452 of record CM057154.1, read on the forward strand.
TCCTGTCACGAATGGGTTGATGAGCGGACAATATTATTTGATTCATAAAACCTTTGAACTGCCCTAGAGCCAGACTCTCAAGTTTGCTGTATTCATACTGGTGTCAAATTATATTTCAAACCAACTTAGGTCCTACATGTAATGTGGTCATATCATCTATGACTACACTACATACATGTAGATGTAGATGTATGCAGCAAGAATCAGCTGAATAAATCATATGAATGTACATGCATATGTATCTATGCACCTCTAACTGTTGCATCAGTGCAACAGGGGATAATGGATTTGATGCATCACTGAATCTGAAGGAATGCAAGTTCCTGAGGGAGAGTGTGTGGTATTAAGACAAAATTTTACACTGTATCTGTGAAAGTACATTTTGAACAGCATACAACATGAAGCAGTAACATATCAACACACAATCAAAATAGCTTATATTACATGTAATCCATACTCGACTAAAGATGAAAACAAAATGTCTTGGATGTCTGGTTTTTAAATTATAGATATGTAAAGGTGAGCCGGCACAAGGAACTTCAAGACCTTTATTGCAGACCTGGTTCACAGGCTATATCAGTGAAATCTTCCATAGGATTACACTGTATGCGTAATCCACCTGGTTATTAGCGTGACTTGTTTGTGTACTGGAGCAAACAGTGACGTCACGACACCTATTTACAATGTACATGTACAGTGACAATGGGAAGGGGTCAGAGTCCGCTTCCCACTCACATTTCTGGCTATGTGGAGAATCCAAAAGAGAGGTGCAAATACACACTGTACTATACAGTGCATTCAGGCACAGTTCCGAAGTCAACAAGGATGTCAGTTGTTGCATAGATTGATTTTGATTAGCAGTGTCTGCACAACTTGAAAATATTGCATATTTTAAGTAAATTTACAAAATAGTTTACATGAACCCGGTATACCGAAAGACACACAGCATTGTTATCTATGTGGAAATGAACAAAAAAATCCTGCAGTTGGACCTTGTAAAAAAAAAAAAAAAAAAAAAAAAAAAACAGGAACGGTCGAGGTACTACATGATGTAATTGATAGTATTGCATCATATTCAGTTGATCACTGTGAGGTGACTCATTATAATACCAGATTAAATCTCATTTTCTCTCAAATAGAAAGTGTACATGTTGATCAATGGGTGAGCATTCAAAAAGGGAAGTACTAGGAATTTGAAACTTTACAGGGACAGAAAAATCACAATCCAGATGCTTCGACTATGATAGAATCTTGTTTGAACTGATTTTCCTTCCACGACATAAATTGGATATCCCCATCCTGACTACATGTACCTCATAGGCAACATTCTTTCCTACATGTTGTACGTAGTTGGTAATCTTTTTCCCTTTTTAAAAAATATTTTCTTTAGTTCTTATGTATTTATCTATTTACTTATTTATTACTTCATTACTTTTTGGGGGGATGGAGGGGGAGGGGGGTATTAATCTTAAAAAGATTTTACATATCACAAAATTCATACTTTAATGATGTTTTAAAAAAAGAGAAGAAATGAGTAGCCTATGTACACTGCATATGTACCCATGCCAGCTCACACCTGGCTGAAAAGGTCACTGGTTCATGCCCGCAACATAACACTGATTCCCTGAAAATAGCATTCCGCTTCCAATGGACGGGGATCATGGCCAAGAAGAGAAAAACAAACGGGCCGCCCACAGGGGTCCATCGTTTGCTCATTACTCACCGCAAATCTTCAAGGGTGCCTCTAACTCCAACAGATTTGGCTGACTGAGGAAGATTTCTCGGGATTTCAGACAGAGACCGCGGATCTCTGCTTCGGTCAGTTGTACATTCTTGCCAGGTCTGGAGCCACGAACTGCAGAATGAGAGATTGGGGAAAAAAAAAAAAAGACAAATTAAAAAAATTTATGTGAATGACCAGATCAAACATTCCATGGGAAAATAGGTTCAGTTTTAGTGTAGATCAGTACGTCCTATAGACATAGATGCAATTATTTCACATGCACACAAATTTTTTAATAAGCAAACTTTGCAGGTACATCTAATACAAATGTGAATGATAAATCGAACAGTATTTCAATCCCTTTTTAGAAAATTTACTGCAGGAAAATCTCCCTCTTCTACAAATACCCATACATGTACATGTACATGTGTTTTCTGATAGATATCGTATTCTCTTTTCACCCTTAAAGTTATTTGCCGGTTATTCATGTAGGATGATATTTAATCACAGACGAGAGATTGATTCCTGCAAAAGTACAGTGCATACAGAACATACATGTACATGTAAGTGCATGATGCTTTTGATATTAGGTCACAATTAATTGCACTGTCTAGATTAATGACATCACTCCAATGACAAACAGGTGGCCATTCAGGTAACCTAACAAATCATCAACCACTTGATAAGCTAATCAAATTCTTCTGAATGCTTCACGTTTTATTTACAGTAAAAATACATCAGGGAAAAAAAATACACGGCGGCTCGGGGCGAATTCGCCCCCGAAATGCCAAAAAGAGCCCTGGAAAACTAAAAAAGAGCCCCTGATATTCTCATAGGGTCCAATGTAAACTATAATACAAAGTAGAAAATTCGGGCGGGTGGGCTCAAAAAGTAGCCCTGGAAAAAAACATAATTAATTTTTTCCCTGAAATACATGTACTTAAGTAATTCATTGATTTCCTTCAATCAAAGTCACATTCCTACATGTACATGTACAGTACATGGATGCCTAAAGTTAGTTACATTGCATTATTTTCAGCTGTTTTTCTGCATGACATACATGTGTGAGCAGGCAAACATGTTTGTACATAATGGCCTACATTCACTACCAGTACTCCTGTAAAATGTCCTTATTGAGATAAAGTACATTCTATGCTTGGAAACAGTCATTATGACTAATAATCCATCAATCACTCCTTCTGGCTAAGAATAGATTTTCTGAAAATAAAAGCTATTATGCTCCATTTTGTTCAGTGACCCTTTATGATGACAAATTCCCCAGATTTCAACCCTTTCTCAATGCTAATATCCCATGCTACAATGTATGCACAATGGACATGGCCAACCGGTGGGAAATTCATAGGCAGCCTCCTTGCCATCCCTTCATACCTGGAAGCAATTTCCCTACCACTCCACAAGCGCATGCATGCATATAATTACTCTCCCGTCTGTGCATGCACGCATTTGGCTATTGGAAAACCTTTGGTCTATTTGGTGCTTCCTCATACCCTATTGCAACGATGTGCATGCAATTGGAATGTGTTTGTTGTACATGTACCGGTACAATGACATGTATGTGTTGCGGTGTGCACACACACATGGAGGTAACACATGTACTGCACTACATACAAAAGCACTTCTTGTAAAATTGCTCTGAATTGTTGATTTTTTACTCCATTCCAATTAATAATGGGAGGATTCAATCTGTCAAAGAGACAATATGTACAATGGACATGTATTCATCTCAGTGCTCATGTTATATAATTATGCTGTTCAGAGGAACAGCAAAAACAGGAAAGAATAAAGTACAAAGTTGTAAACATTTTCCCCCAGCGTGGTAATGTACTTTGGCATTAAATGCACACAACATTAACTTGAATTTTTAACTGTCCAGCATTTTCTGTAAATGTCTTGTCGATCAATACGGAAGCCTGCCTTTCCAAAGTTTGATTGCATGACAACACGCACATACAAAATAATTAATAAAAATTAAAAAAAATTAAAAATCAAATTTCACCATTTTTTTATATCATAGACATCACAGGAAGACAAATAAATTTGTTTGTACATATTTGCAGTTTGTTGTTCAGAGGTTTGTTACATGTACATGCATAGGGGATTCTGAAGGTGTTTGCTGAAAAGGAAAGGGATAGCCTTTCTACTTTAACACATATCATTCTCTTTTTGCAAGTTTGCTCAATCAAAGTCAAATGACAGGCCAGGATGTATTTCTGCTAATTTCCTGGATACTTTAAAAATACAAAATATAAGTCTTCCAATTTAAATCAACACCAAAAGAATGAACACACAGAGAAAATTGCTGCCAATTTGAGGGAAAGCTAATAAAACAAGAAAAATTACCTCACTTTCAAAAAAGCATCGATTACAACGATGATTGCTCTAACACGTGTATTTGCAAGCCGTTTACTAGATCAAGTATTTTTCATGAATGTACTGCCCACTTTAAAGAGAGAGAAAAAAAAGAAACAAGAAAAAAAAGAGCCAAAAGGAAAGAAATTCAATTCATTAGTTTTTTTATGCAGCCTGATTAAAAACATGCATGATATGAACATGACTATATGAAGATGAAAAAGCATCTTGACCTCTCACTCTCATGGCTGTGGGCATTTGCATGAAGCCTCTTCATATCCAAGGGATGCGTGGGCAATCTAATTGGTGCTTTGCCCTACATTTTACGGGTATTAGGACTGGTGGCTTGATTTATTTTCCCCCAGGATGACATTCCTGCATTGATAACAACATCCCAGACCCACATTTGCACTTACTCGTCGAATACTCATTAAAACTGAAAATATGGTACCGTTAGATGGCTTTTCACTGCATTGAAAATTAAAATTTCCAATTTAAAAGGAAGTGCATTACATATGGCATTCTACTAAAAGAAAGCATTCTATATGCAAAAAGAAAATCATACTAAAAATAAATCTCAAATTTTTTGTTCTAACTTTCAAAAATAAACTTCTTAATCCCTATAATTTATATCTTAGCCAGTCTTCCACCAAACAGACATTCATCACAATTCAAAGGTTTTAAATCTTATACAAATATTTAAGATGATTAAAAATTTCAGTTTCATAATCTGCTAAATCATTTGTAGTATTCTTACTTTCATTTTCAAATTATATCCACCTGTATTAGAATCAAATTTCTTCTCAACAGTATGTATACATGTACATGTAGGTACCAGCAAAAACAAGTGGATATTAGGGCCACTTTGAAATTGAATGATTTCAATCCCTATCAGAAATTGACAACAAGCCCTTGCTTGCAAGTATATTTTTTCTAGCCTGATTTACATGTCGGTGTCCATTTGTTTTCATCCATTTCTATCTCCAAAAAGATTTGCTTGTTCACATTGTACATGACTAGTGATAAACCTAGCTTATAAATTTTCTTTCCCCCCCCTTGCAATTTGCATATCATGTGAGTGAGCTTGATTTGAAATTAATGAATAAAATGGAATGTACATGTAACTGCAACATCCCCCCGCCCCCCCCCCAAAACCAAAGCAATATTTTTTAATAGAATTTAATACCAAAATTCTGTTGAGAGGTATACAGACATTTAGCATTCTGACATGAGCATGTGGCTATTACCTTGAATTGAAAAGAAAAAATGAAGCAGGCGAAATCCCCCTTCTGGAAGACAGTTTGCACGTCGTGTATTATGCATGCCACTAACACAGATATCTTCTAGAGGCCATTAAATTGCGAATGCCACTATCTCCACTGGCTCAGAAAGCTGGCCCATGAACCCGAGAGGGACACACGCTTTCAGAATCATATCACATTACACAATTTCAATTTGTGAGCTAACCGCACGATTTATCAAGTAGGATCTAGTAAAATAGAGTGTGTTTTAGCAAGCAAAGTTCTGCATACATGTACATCTTCCACTAAAGGGAGGTTAACATTGCTCAGAGAGCCCTCAACTCAGGGAGACGGAATGATTACCTAAAAGAGTGAGAGAATTTTGGATTTTAAAGAGATACTGAATTCGTACCGAGAGGTTTTGCCCAACGTACCAGTATGCATCACCATCACCGAAATTTTGTAGAAAATGGTTGCTCCAAGCTGAACACAATTTCTTTCTCTTATAATCATGTTTATGAATTTAACAAAAAAATAATGTACTTGAGAATTCTCTGAATACACAAGAAGACATACACCCGTGTGTAAAAATGAATAAAACATATGAATAATGTATAAAACTGAAATAATAATTACATGAAGTGTATTGGGCCTACATTGTACAAAATGTGCATGTACCTACATTGTACCATTTTTGTACATGTATATGCAGTATGATCAGAGGGAACTCAAGTTTTCAAATTTTGAGATATCTTACTATATGATTACAAAAAAATAAGTACACTGTACATGTACACAATTGCATAATTGATGCACAGAGGAACATACATGTACATGTACATGTACATGTATTTCATTACTTTTTTTAGTTGCTCTTCCAAAAGTTTGTAATGTAGCACTTCAAATCATATTCCAGTGTTTTCAAAATAAAAAATATCTGTGAACTATAAAATGCATTTTATAACTACTTTGAAAAATTATGAAGTACTGCTTACAGATTGCATAGTTAATGTTCATGATTGATAAGTATTTGAAGACAAGCTAAGCCATAATGGAGAAATGAAATGGAAAAACTCTGATTCTAATGTATAAGACCAGGGGGTGTTTCATAAAGCTGTTCGTAAAGTTACGCATGACCTTACGAATGACTGGAATATGAAATGCCAAATGGGATGTTCAAAGTTTTTCCTAACATTTTAACAAAGTGTGACTGCATTTCCCATAATCTCAATTAAATTGTGGCAAAAAGTATACTTCGCAATTAAAATTTTGCTAAACACTAGTACTGTTAATCTACGTCTGCATATTTCATCTACAGCTGAAGTGATTTATGATGATTGAGAATCCGATTTGGCTTGCCATATTCCAGTCGTTCATAAATTCATTCGTAACTGTACGAACAGCTTTATGAAACACCCCCCAGGAGGTATACATTCAACCAGCACTACATTTAATAGCCACTTCATGTTCACTGCCAAAGCAGGGTGACTTTGTACATGTAGTACGAGTGGTATCAGCATCACTTTGCTTTGCACTATTGAAGTTTGTACATGTACATGTACATATGATTAGGCACGCCGTAACCTGGGGTACCGTCACAACCTGGGCTACGGCATTGTAGCTCCATCTCGCCACTAGTGCTGTAGTCAAACGTTTTTCCATCCGGCAAACGACCGCCCATGCCACTAACCGTTTTCAATTCGACGGTTTCGGATAAACAGAGATTTACTGCCAGCCAGGGATTACACATTGTTTGTGTAGCTACTTGTAATATTTCAAGTTTTTCTGACTTAATTGTCATCATAAATCAACTCCAAGACTTACGATGCTGTGTCTTTACTAGTGATCTTTCTTAACGCAAAGTTCTTAAACTATGTCAGCTAACCATTGATAAGCTCACTGGAAAATTGGTCCCTCACGTCACTCGTATGTCGTGGCGCAGACAGGCGATGCAGCACCTCCGTACTGTATTTCACAAGCGATACACTCGGATGTACATGTATGTAACGCGCACTTGTTTACTGGCTCGTGATTGCCCGCCAACACAAAAATATGTACATTCCGCAAAAAGTACCATGAGCAGAGCTTTCGAAGCCCATTTGAAGATCGGGAATCGCCCATAGAGATCGCCTCATTAATCATTGATATGTCCTATCGGTACGTGTACTTTCGATGTGCAGCAAAAGTACACACTCTTTAAATTGAGAATTAAAAATGATCAATACCTTCAGCATGTATAAAAGAATGGTTCAGCAAGAGAAAATGCTGTACTAGTCTATGGGATTTCATCTTTGCAACTTTTTACTGATAACTGAAATAAGCATCAATTTCGTAGTACCGTTACCACAGCACTAGAAAAACGTTCGTTGACCGTTACACCATGTACGTTCGCTGGTGTCTTCAGCTATGTGTAGAAAACGAACACGAATACGGCACAGCGAATTATTGCGCAATACAATTGCAGTGAAAGCCAAATAGATCTATACATGAGCTTTCTCGCATGGTGTTTTGTAAGTACAATTACTAAAGTTTACAACCTAAATAAATAACTTGTTTATTTATTTTTTCTGCTGGGATACGGTCTCAATCGATTGATACTGGAACCGTTTTAGGGCCTGAGACCGCCGGGATTTGATCCCGATCCCGGACCGGCTGACAGCACTACTTTCAATAGGCGGCAACTTTGGCAAAGGTGTGATGTTTTTGTTCATCCGAAAACCGTTCGGTTTTGACTCCCCGTTAAACGGAATTGAAAATAACCGTGATGTTACAGCTAATCTCGCGTCCATCAGAATACAGCTTTGCAATGTTGTCAGGCGACTTTTATGTCATGATCGGCGATAAAAATCCCAAAGTGGATTTTCCTGACGACGTGAGATGACAAATTCCTTAAATTCATTAAAATCTTCTTGCATAAAACAGTGCTGAAATTTAAAAAAAAGAAAACATCAGCAAAACAGTGAATTTTTAGTTGGTACCCCAGAGTACCAAACACCACAACATGTACATGTACATACATGTACAAAGTCTGGAGTCTCTGAACCTACATGTATCAATCCATGATTTTAGGGACTCAATTCACTTTCTTTTTATTAAGCACGAACCAGTAATATATAGAGTTTTTATTTTATAGAAATTGGAGGAAATTTTACCGGTGTAGACCTGAAGAATCTCTGTATAGCGCCTAGTGCACAGGACACAAGTTTGTCGACGCACCATCACTTACCTCAACAACAACAACAACACTTTTGGAGGAGGGTCAAAAGTATGGCAACTCCTAACCAGAAGTTGTCTCCCTGTAATATTTAACACATGCTATTGGCCATATGCAATGAAAAATAAAATGTTCTACTTTCTTGTGAGAATAATGTAATGTATTCAATGTGTTATGCTACATGAAAAGATGACAGGAAAAAAAATCATAGAGCAAGGAAATATATATAAATGTACTACATGTATGAATGTTATTGGTACTACTCAATGAAAAACATACTAATTTCTTATTGGAATGCTGTACATGTGTCACGTTACACCTCATGTACAAGTAGGGATGGCAGGGAAGAAAACTGAAAGCATGCATGTAGGAATAAGGTCAATACAGTGCTTGAAATTTGAATTGAAAGGTACCGGTAGAATGATTCCAATGCGGATTCATGTAAATCTTTATGGCGTGTAAAATGGGAATTATGAAAGAAAAGACTGAAGGCTAATTCAGTAACATGGTTACATATACATGTACATCGCAACCACAGCACAATGGTCAACTCCAATATCATTTAATACATGTAGGCCTGCATATACATGTACATGTATGTGGGCTATAAAGAGAGAGGTTTCCCGCCCACATTCTCCGCATATTCTTCAGTTCAGTGTAAACTTGGAGCTGACGACACCATCACCATGGGGATGCGTATTTTGCTATCTTGCTCTCTCGCTCTCTCTCTCTATTTCTATCTATTTTTCTTTTCTCTAATGGGAAGCTACTGATGACAATTGACATTCTCCAACAATGAAAAGACCTTGCAATGGTAGGAATCGGGCTCCTAATGGTGGCAAGCTATTGACATTATTTTTGCAAAGAACACCTAGTTTACATAGACTGGAAAAAGTCCTTTCCTTTACAGGTACATGTACATGTACATACATGTACATTGTAGCCTTTATGTGTAGTGCATATCAAATCCATTTATCTCCTTTAAGGCTATCCTTCTTTTGTGCAAGACACTAATGTAAATAGGAAACATGTACGTGATCATCAGTGTAAAATACACTGTAGATTTTCTCTTATCAACAGTTTTTCAAAAAATGAATAAAAATTGAAATGTGAGATTTCCCCTTTTCATAATTCTGGAGGAGCTAATTTTGAATGTCAGAAGTTACCAATAAATTGGTTAATACATGTACATGTATATGCCAATTACATGTACATGTAGGCCTTTGATATAGTGTACAAACATGTACATAATATGCATCTATACATGTATACAATATACATGTACATGCAGGTGTATGGGCTAGCGGACAAGATTGACACTGATGGCATACACATGTACATGTACAATTATCTCTAGATTACAATCAACAAGAATATATACACATGTAGGGGCCTATACTGCATGCAATTAACTGATGTAGATCTACATGTAAAATCATCATCAATGCCAGTAATAACAGTGGAAAAGAATAAAACTTTTAAACTTTAAAAATATTTGGTTATGTGTCATGAACTCGCCTCCCCAAAAGGTTGGTGCTGTTACATTTTGTGCTTTCAAACTGAAGTATTTCTTGATTTTTATCAGAACCATTGAGGCTACCATAATAAGTTTGGTATCGTCTTAAAACTGCATGAATATGCTATTAGTCTGCAAAGTTTCAGAACTATAGGTAATATATAACTTGAATTAAAGCCTTTTGGAAGGCCAGGGGTAGTGCTGGAAGTGGCGCAGCATGTACAAAATGAATGGGAAAATTCAGATTTCAGTGCATTTTTTTTGAAAAATGTTGATATTTTTGTCAAAACTTGTCTTATGACTTCAAATGTTGTACCAAATTAAAGCTAATATACTCCTCTCTACTGTTTTATGATTGGAAAGTGGTTTAGCTAAGCAATCGTAGTGTTAAAAACTGAAATACATGTACTTGGAATTATAGGTCAAAATTGGCAGTGACTGTACAAAGTCAATACAGAACTTACATTTTTCAATAGTTTTAGGAAGATGTCAATATTTTGGTCAAAACTTGCAATACAGCTTCACTTCTGGTTGTAAATTAAAGCTATTATATTCAGCTGTACTACATGTATCTTGAAATAGGCATGGTTGTCATGAATACATTATAGAACACTTAATATACATGTACACTGTACAGATGCTCATAAAAATGTTTGATATTTTTGGCAAAAATTTTAATGAATTTTTTATAGTTATTACATGATCATAAATCCAAGACAGTTACATGTTGAAAAGTCTGAATGTCTCCTGTAAGAATAAGACATTAGAACTGCCCTAGAAGTGCCACCGAAAAAGTTAATGTTGAAAACAATGAGATAATAAGAATTACTGCAATTTTCATATTCATGTTTACATAATTCTTTTGTCTTACACCTTGTGCCATTTTTTTAGTGCACATTTAGATTCTTCTTGTAATTTCCTTCCAGAAAATATATACTTTGCTATCACAGGGTTGATACTTAAGGAGACATCAGTTTTCAAATTTAGAAGTACACTACTGAAGGAAGAATCACCATGTAATGCAAAAGTAGGCGACCTTATACAGGGTTCATACAATTATACATTTTCAAAATTCCATGACTTTCCATGACTTTCCATGACTTCCCAGGGCAGAAAAATGCAAATTTCCATGACTGATCGATGATATGTGACGTAAAACTTACATAAAAAGCGCGCTAATTAAAAGAGTTTCAAAGCTGATATGAGTGCCCCATTATAATGCTGACCATTTAGAAATAAAATCAAATGAACAGGACAACTTTGATAATATAAAGATAAATGCAGAGTCTAGACAGTAAGAAGACGGTCTCTGCATGTTAATCATCTCTCTCTCTCTCTTTCATTTATTTTCATGGTCACTTCTAATTGAAAAACTATTGGCTCCTTCATGGAGAGATAGATAAGGATAAAGGATCACCAAGGCTCATTTTTCATGACCGTGACAGATTGAGCCTGACAGACCAAGCTTGTAATCAAATGCTCCCTGAATAGACATTGCGAGTAATCATCCTCGTTTTTCATCAAGTTTTTTTTTCTCGCACAATTGGTGCCTGCACGCGTATAGATCTCGAACCTCGCATAATCATGCAGGCATATCCCTTGCTTGCACACAGCACAGCATCCCAGGATTTTAGAGAAACCGCAGACGAACGTCTGAAACTTTTCCTTTATGCAGCTTCCCTTTTTCCCTCCATCTTCTCTCTTCTTCTTCCTCTAAGCATATTGATTCTGCCAAGGCATGTGAGAGAACCACCGAGGGGGGATGCTCTGCAAGATGTAAATACCAAAGGTAACCAAGGCACATGTACAGTACATTTTAAAGGAGTCTCGCATGAAAAGGGTGTGTGTGTGTGTGCCAGATGAGAAAATCAAAATCAAAATGGAAATGGAAGAAACCAGGAAATCCAGAAGTACCTAGTTTGACTCAAGAAGGGGGAGAGGGTTGTCACTTGGCCACGGTTCTGTTATTCTGCCAATGATAATGCTGTGATGCAAACTGCAAGACATGCAGCTTTCATACCAAACAATAATTGAATGCAATCAAGCCTGACTTTCACAGTCTATGTGAAATTAAGCTCTGTCGATATTTCGGTATATTGGGTTTTTGTGAAATATAATTCACAAGGACAAGAAATTAGAGAGGATTCATTATTCTACAGTAGTTCCCCTGTCCTTATAAGAAATTAATTTCCCTGTCCTTTTAATGAATTTAAATTTTCTTTTGTTTTGGATTCCTTCAAATGAATACATGTAAATCTCTTGAATTAAAATGTATCATGCATCAGTTTTTCTGTGACTACACAATCATCCAGCTGAAAATGAAATAAATTCATACAAACAATATACATGTAGACATCTAGCCTATTGAAATCTGTTTAAAAATTGTTGGCTGCTCTAGAATGCCCAGTGATGCCACATTTAAGTTTCCCTTCATACCTGTCCATCAACATCAAGGGTTGGAAAGCAAGTTTGTTTGTAATATGACAGCTTGGCTTCTACCATGCCACGAGTTAATTCATCTCATGACATCCAATGGTGAAAGATAAATCCCTGGCACATGACTGAGGGATTAGAGCCAGGCAGTTCAAGTACGCACAAGCTGGATACAGAAAATGGACATGGGTACATGTACATGTACACATGGTGAATGTACATGTATGTCAAGACGCTACAGATACATCTTGTCAATGTCCATAATGTTTCATGACATATGCTGGACTCTATAAATCTAGTTGGTAACCAAACTGGCCAAATGCCATTAGCCTCTTACACTCACCCAAGAGCCATACGGTAAAAAATGAGCCACTACTCTGTTCAAGTGGCCTTTGACAGAACTTGGCCATCCAATTGCAAATGCAGCATCTACATATTGTATGCATGTTATGGGATCTCTCTGGCACTTGGTGCAAGGCAGAGTGAGAATTAAAACTTTTACCACTGAAGTTGTAACAACAGTCCTGTCAACTGCCATGTACAGTAGGTACAGGTGTATGTACATGTACATTGTGTACAGTGTACATGGCACCAAATGGTTTCTCCCCAGTCTTAGTATGATGTGAGTGATGCTACGGACGGTACATGGCTATGATGGCTGTTGCATTGCGATAACAGGAATACACTGTATACGTTACAGATGCTGCTTATTCTATTGCTCCACTACATGAGGTTCTTTTAGGATATTGGGGGTGAAGTTTTGTTTTTCAAATGACCCGCCATATGTGGACTTCTTGTTTGGGCTTTTCTGGGATGCCTGACAATAGTAGTGACGAAGTACATGTACATGTAGTTCTTGAGCTCAAAGAGAAGCTTGCGTTCTGGGAAGGGAAAAATGAAAAATAATTCGTCAACTTTCTCATTCTTCTCTTGTCAGTTAGGAAGAATATCATAACAAAAATGTTCCCTGAAAGGCTGAAAAGGAATGCTTTTCAAAAGCCCTTATATTTGAAATATGACAAGTAATACTAGCTGAAGTCTATGGGCCAAACATTCACTCTAGAATTGTGTGCGGTCTCATATACATTGCACTTGTTTCTGTTGGCAGTACAAAGTGCCTTACAAAGAGGCAAAGTACAATAGGGCTGTAAATTTAGCACCAAGTTCGGGTTCGGTTCGGTTCGTCAGAGTTCGGCACTTTTATTTCCGAACTTTGGTTCGGTTCGGGGTTCGGCAATACAGTATACACATTGTTCTCGGCAGTACATAATACCCATGGTTCTAATACCATGTGTGCAGGATTTCAGACAAAGTAGAACCATGTGTGAAAATTGCCCCGACATGCGTGGCGACAAGGGTAAAAAAGAAATTGAGTATACATTCCTAACAGTAATAAAATACGCTAGAGATTTTTTCTTTACTTTTGGCAATATAGTTCAACTACTGTAAGCCTGTGAATTTTCCAGGGACAGACCAGTGTACTCCCCATTAAATAGCTACATGTACAGTGTAGTTGGTAATAGGTTGAAGGCTGAAAGAAGCTGTAAAATTTTATGAGTAGAATTTTATGAGTAGGATTTTCCCTCATGGTCATACAGAGAAGAGAAAGAGAGAGAGAGAGGAAGATACTGAGAGGTGAAGAGAGGGTCAGAGAGGGAGAGAATGTGATGTGGTCAGTTGATGTAGTCAGTGACCAGATTGCTTACAAATTCTGAACAGGTACCACATGTATCCATCCATATGGGTAAAAGTGTACATGGGTAGAAAAATTCTTGTGAATGCACAGGCTTATTTAATTTCCACTCTCCTACTCTCCCATATCTTGTAAGTTGTATTTACTGATATAGGGCTTCAGAGCTCCTAGTGGTGCAAGTATCTCCACTATAAGTCTCCACTTTGGGTCACACTCCCATTATCCCGCGATTCGCTCGGGAGGGGGAATCCCCCCACCCGCCCTCATCCTCAGGAGTGGCAGCACATGTCCTTGACATGTGCCGACATGTGTGGAATTTTTTCTGGCGAGAACACTGTGACTGTATACAAAAATATAAAAGGGTGAGCATCGATAACAAATGACAATCAGAACCCTCTCTTCTTCTACTGCACTTGGAAGTCACCGTTTCTTATAAATATATTTTGTATGACAAAAAAATAGTTACTGCATTTATTGCATGATTATTTGTAATTTATCTTATTTTCTGAATGAAAGAGAAAGATAATTTTCATATACTGATTAATAGGAAGCAAGAGAAAATTTTAAAAAATAAATAAAGGAAAGGGACAAAAATATTAAAAGAAATTATCAATACAGCAGTGTTTTTCTATTTTTCATTTTTTAAAAAATATTTATTTAATATTATGATCGATTTTGATTGTTAATCGATTACAATCTTATTACGATCAATTACAATCATTAGTATCTTTGGGCATATTTTGAAGCTTTTAACATGATTTTGGGGGAAAAAAACTAGAATTCATGGTGCCAAATATTATGAAATTTATCAGAATCAAAGGAAAAATGAGACACAAGCTGTATTTAGTGGTTTTCTATCTATTATTTTAGAAAAACTTTCAGAAGATGAATTAAAAGAAATCCCACCGATAAATGTAAGTATTAATATTTCAATAAAGTAAAGGTGTATCTCCAATTTAGCATAATGAATTCAGGACAAGGTCTTCACCGAGGGCCGAATCATTGATCCTATGTTATAAATTGTCCAACTTCCGAACTTGACCTTTGAGTTCGGTTCGGTTCGGTCCTGTTCGGAAGTGCCATGTTCGGCGAACTTCCGTTCGGTTCGGCGGTTCGGTAACAGCCCTAAAGTACAGCTGCAGGTAGATTTCTTATCAATTCGATCTCAACGTTTCTCAGTGTTTATGTACAACCAATTTAACTTTCCAAAAATTCTGTTCAGTTTCTTTTAAATTGTAAATACAATGTAATCGCATGACCAGAGCTCCATTTCATCTTTATGCAACTTGTTCGAAGAAAGCGTTACCTCTACCAAAGAGTTCATGGATACCACATACATGTGGAACTGAAAATATTTAACGCATGACAAGTGACAATGTTACATGTACATGTAGACTCTGCATGTTATTATTTTTTTCAAATGTTAAAACACAAACAGCTTATCCAGTATCTCATAAGTAACTGAGTGCAAAGTCCGTTATAACAATAATGGACTAAACTTTGACCAAACTACATACACAGTGTATCATCTTTGAGTACTTCTGGCCACCTGTACTTAGACTCTTGTCTTGTACATGTGTACATGTACATGCAATAAGCAGGGAGAAATATGATGCAATGAAGGAGGCCAAATTCCATAGCATCAAGGTTGCAACAATTATACAATGCAGCTGACAAGCATTTACTGGGCATAACAGTCAGTTTCATCTTTACATAAATTTTATGCAGGCCAGCACATCTACCAAATTACCAAAGGCTAAATATGATTTAAACAATGAAAATTATGTCAACATACAAGTATACATTATGCCGATGATCACCCACTACATGTACAGTAGATTCAACAAGATGATGCAATGTGAAGTATTAAGCAGTAATTGCTTTTATTGTATCCTGGACACATAGAGATGACTCAAGATGAAACAGCCAATCGATTGGAAGATCAGCAACGATTGATTAAATGTTCAGGATTTTATATGTACATATTCAAATTACAAGCATTGGGACTGAATAGCACATCATATTCAGGAATTATGCTTTGTTCACTTCATGACTTGATGAAACACTGGCTTGAGAATACTTTCATGCTAGGAAGTGTAGAGAACTGGCAAGAGACATTGGGCCGTATCAATAAAAGTAGCATTTGCTTAGAAGCTAAGCTACATGTACCTAGTAATAGCTATTATGCCAAAGTAAAAGCTGAAAGCGATTACTTGCACCGGACCTTTTTCTTGGCCAGAGATCTGCACCGGGTGTTCCCAAAAAGCGGAAAGGCGGATTTTCATTTTTTCAGTATAGGGACCTACATTGTACTTTGCCTTCAAAAATTATATAGCTTTTTTATCTATCATTTTTAAAGCATCTTCTGTCTGAGACAAATAACAGTGAAAACTCGATATAAAGAGATCTGATATAACAATATGCCTGATATACCGGTAATATTTTGGTCCCAGCTCTTTATATTCTATTGTTTTTTAACCCTGATATAACAAGATTCCTGCTATAACAAGGTAATTTTGATGGTCCCAAGGATCTCGTTATACCAAGTTTTCACTGTATACCAAGATCATCTATGTCCATTTTCCTAAAATTGCTTTTAAAACATGTTTTATGGCATGTTTCTGTTGTTTAAATACATCATTTATGTCATTAGGCTTTCCTCAACCACTGTAACATGTTACATACACCTGTACATGTACACACTGACAAAGGCCATTCTTGACACAACTCTACTCTAATTGGTCGCAAAAATGTAAATAAAATTTCAGTGATCTTAACCAATGCTCCCAATGATGTAAAAAATACTTTTCGAAAGCAAAGTACTTAATATAAGCTGCCGCCTGCCGTTAAGCTTTTTTGAGACACCTAGTTTAGTTCAAGCACAGGGCTACCGTTCAAAAATTCTTCTGAATGAGCGTCTCAATGGGCTCTTAGTAAAACGTTATCAATCAAATATTTCTATAGGGCCCAGTTAGGGCTTAACCAATATGGAATTTCGTTGCCGATCCGATGCCCGATGTTTTTACATCCGCATCAGCCCGATTCCGATACTGATGCAGCACAGAGCACGGTTGAGTAGAGATGCGTAGTTACAATAAAATTTTTAAAAAGTTGAATCCCATCTGCTACGTCTGCTACGAATGAACTATCGACTCGGCATATTAATTCTTTACCCTTGGACATTAATAACAGTTTTGCTGGTCGTCTGAGTCGCCTTCAAGAAATATGAATTGCCAACGAAACGGAGTCGAAACTAGTAACTTGACAAATTGATTCCTTACCTTTGTCGATGAAAATGATATCAGCCGGCTCTTTTTCAAGAAATATAAACTACGGACAGGACGAAGGTGAACGATCAA
This sequence comes from Echinometra lucunter, assembly GCA_029962745.1. NCBI lineage: Eukaryota > Metazoa > Echinodermata > Echinoidea > Camarodonta > Echinometridae > Echinometra > Echinometra lucunter. The sequence goes on from CM057154.1 coordinate 10,976,001, forward strand.
CTTGAAAAATGAATTCTTTACTTTTTTGATGATAATAGTTACGGTGGGTCGACTAAAAAATATATTTAAAAAAGCTAAGGAGACGGAGCTGAAACGTATTAACTACCGACTCGGCATATTAATTCTTCACCTTTGGACATTAATAATAGTTTTACTGGTCGTCTGAGTCGCCTTCAAGAAATATGAATTGCCAACGAAACGGAGTCGAAACTAGTAAACTTGACAAATTGATTCTTTACCTTTGTCAATGAAAATGATATCGGCCAGTTCTTCTTCAAGAAAAATAAACTAACGGACGGGACGAAGGCGAACGATCGACTTGAAAAATGAATTCTTTACTTTTTTATGATAATAGTTACGGTGGGTCGACTAAAAAATATATTAAAAAAGCTAAGGAGACGGAGCTGAAACGTATTCACTACCGACTCAGCATATCAATTCTTTACCTTTGGACATTAATAATACTTTTACTGGTCGTCCGAGTCACCTTTAAGAAATATGAATTGCCAACGAAACGGAGGTGAAATAGTAACTTGACAAATTGATTCCTTACCTTTGTCGATGAAAATGATATCAGCCAGTTCTTTTTCAAGAGATATACATTTAAACTACGGACGGGACGAAGGTGAACGATAGATTTGAAAATTAATTCTGTACTTTTTGATGAGGATTATAGTTATGGCGGTCGACTTAAACAAAAATATAAAAAGCTAACGGGGCGGAGCTGAAACGAATTAACTATGGACTCGACAAATTAATTCTCTACCTTTGGGCATTAATAATAATTTTACTGGTCGTCCGAGTTGCCTTCAATCAATATGAATCGCCAACATAACGGAGGCGAAACTAGTAACTTGACAAATTAATTCTTTACCCTTTTCGATGAAAATGATATCAGCCGGTTCTTCTTCAAGAAATATAAAGTCTGGGTTTTATTTTTTTAATGTAGTATGAGTTCCTTCAATTGGAGGGTATTAAGGCCACTCAAAAAATTTTGTGGCCGTAAACCTTCTGATTTCGAGAAGGGCATCATGGCCAGTGGGTGGGGCATACCGGCAAATTGCCAATGGCTGGTGGGTATTTCGAGCCCTGTTTCAGAGTTTGAATAATTCCTACTACTAATATCGTAAGTTTGTTTTTAAACATTACCGAGTGTAAAGAATTTGTTTCTATCGTGTGTTCATTTTCTAGACATGACAGGGTTTACTTACATAATTTTTTCTTCTATCGTACGTTCATTTTTAAACGTTACAGATTTTAAATGATTACTTTTCTATCGTGCGTTTATTTGCTAGACATGAAGAAGTCTCAATAATTTTTGTTTCTATCGTACATTCATTTTGAAACATCACAGAGTTTTAAATAATTTCTGCTTCTATCATGCATTCATTTTTAAAGTTTTCAACAGGTTATGCACTCCAACTTCAGATCAAGATGCCTTCTGGAAAATAGTACTAAGGAGATTTGTGCTCTGATGCGTAAGCCTCGTCGAAAGCTTTACTCCTTGCTCACTTTCCAAATTTGATGCAGAAAACGATTTGACCTGTACCTACTGCTTTTAAATGTAACCAAACTGGTTTTAATATTCAATTTTATAACAAGCCTTTGAGACTGAAGATGAATACATATATTGGCTTACTAATGGTCTTTAAAAAAAATTTCCATTGCAAAAAGCAAGCAAATGCTTGTTGAAGAGAGAATATTTCTCCTTTTCATACAGGCATTCCCTAATCTGGCAGGCCTTTGTGTACAAGAACAAAACCTTTCCTTTTGATTTTCAGGAAATTTTTAATAGGAATGTTAGCTCATGCTGCAGAAGAAACATGCTTCTGCTTCTTTTTGCTAGTAATGACTTATTTGGCTATCTGAAGATACAAGCAGAAGGTTAGAAAAAGCATTCGCTAGGCATTTGCTAGTTTTATTTATATTGCCCATTAATTACTGGAAATCAAGTCAAGATATTTTCTAGTATACAGTGTATTTACAGGAAACATGTCTTTCTGACCTTTTTCCTCTTTTAAGTCTATAGATTCTATTCAAACTCTAAATGTATGGAACAAGAATGACTGACTTAAGGATCAGAGGCAGTTCAAAGAAAATGGGAGGGGGGGGGGGGGGACACTAAGTTAACTTGATATCTGCTCTTTAGGTCAGTACAAGAGGTTTTACTTAGTGGTACATGTACTATCAATGTAGACCTACACGTACATTTACACAGGCCTTCATCAAACAGGGACAGTATGAACAATGCACACAAATATGTACAGTATCATCTAATGTACATGTAATGTATATCATATACACATGTACATGTGTATCTGCCTTCACCAATAGTACGACCAGTTCAACCTCAACATAAATATACTGTATGTACCGGTACAAGCATATCACAGAAACTCAGGAAGTCTTTCCACGCTAACTCCCACAAAATGGACAGTTTTTTCCTGCATACATCAGTGAGTCACCATGATAACAATCACCTCCACAGTGACCTCAGCTAAGCAGGGTTACCATGATGTCACGACTGTACCCCAAAATAGCACACACTGGGTAAACATCATGTACCTGTATGGGCAGTCACTAGATTCAACAATGGAAAAAACATAAACTCTTTACACATAATTTACATAATTCACACTTCATGGACAACTGCAAATACCTATATACCTTTGATCAAAGCACTTGTGTATCAATTTGTATGTACATATGATATAAATTTAGTAGGCCTGTTTGAGTACTTAAACTGTTTACATGTACATGGCTGATAAGTTCTCTACACGAATAACAACATTTTCACAGACTACCTGGGCCCTGTTGCATAAAACTTTTATGTCATGATTTATGTCATGATTCATGACATAAATCACCGAATCATGACATAAACATAAATATTGACATAAATTTGTTGCATAAAACTTTGTCGGAAATCACAACATAAAATCATGACATACATGTAAATATATTTCAATGACATAAATTTATGTCGTGATTAAAATCAGGACATAAACATAGATAATAGATGGCCATTTGTAATGTTTCTGCAGAATCTGTTTTTGGTGCCATTTCCACTATTTTGGGGGGTGTTGAACATGAATTCACTTGTTGCTATTTTTCTAAATCACGTCTTCAGCCATTGCCATGGCAAGAGAGTATTTTCTTTGAAAGGTCTTAACACAAGAACGTACTGTAAATGCCAAAATATATCAGTTTAATGATATATCTTTGATTGAAATCTCAATTATCCAATCATGGTTACCTCAAAACGATGACGGTTGCCATGGAAATGTGTATTTTTGTCTTATTTTGTCTTATTTTGCTTTAACCCATTCGATGATTTTGTCAAATATATATATTCTTTTGCCTTTATCATGTATATCCTTTGTTTTGTTTTGTATTGTTCATTTTGATGATTATCTAAAATTGTGGATTTCATATCCATAAATCTGAATTTGAATTCAAATTTGAATTTATACATTTGCATGTTGAGGGTACTGCCTTCTTTGACATGACCCCCCCCCCATCATTTCCTCTTGTCTTCCCCATCCCAATTCAGACTGGTCGACCTTAATATAATATTCTCTCTTTATCCTCTCTTTTGACTTTTCCTGTACTGTCCTCTTCAATATGCTCGTCATCAATTTTCACGCTAAGTATATCACAAATCCTTGATCCCCAAACGTACATCTTACTTTGTATCTTCATCAACTTACAAACAATTTCAATTTAATTCAATAAAATTCAGTTTATTGAGATAAGAAGCTAATGACATAATGTTGTTTACAATATCAAATGGACAAACATCAACATGAGCTGCTGGAAGAAATGAAAAACATGTACTGTTTATCATTTATTCTTAAAAAAAATAAAAACCAACAAATTATTAAATTAATGCATTTTAGTCCAATAAAGATGTTTATTCCAACACCAAATTTTCGTCGCAAACCCGTTTCATGTCTTCTTCAGGTTTACACAAATTATGACACGGACAAGATATGAATCAATTTCTTTTGACAAGGCGATTCATATCTTGTTTGTGTCATAGTTTGTGTAACCCTGACGAAGATGTGTTTGTGTTGGAAATTTGATGTAAGAATACATATCTTCGTTGGACTAAAATGCACTACTTCTATATTTTGTTCTTGTCTTCTCTTCTTACATATACTGTCCTTATTATTCCATTGACATCAATTAATTTTAAAATGTAATACTTAGCTGCATGGCTTCAGCTTATATAAATTATTCTAAGAAAGTGAAAGAAATGCAAATCTAATCAAATGTTCATAAGTATTTGAATATGCAAGAATTGTAAACAGGAATAAAGGATAATAGGATAAGCTTTTTACATTACATTTCAGAGTAGCTGCTGTTTACAATCCAAGTTTTTGCAAAAACAACCAAGCTGTATATACGTTTTGAAACTACAATTACAATATTTTTTCAAATACATATATGTGTATAAAGAAAATTTCTTTTCAGGTCATCAAATTTACTAAGTCCAATGCTTGGGAAGGGGGGGGGGGGGATATGATTCACTGAGGCCTCTACATCATGATCATCTCCAATTAATCACTTTTACGAAAAGCACTCTAAATAGGGATTAATGTAGCAGTGATTTTGATACCCTGAACACAGATTTTTTATTCAAGGATTGCATCATTATTCCTCAGAATTTGATACCCTTTTATTCACGGTTTTTACTGTTTTTGATACCCTTAGGCCTTAACTTAAAAGTCAAGAAACTGCAATTTTTCAGTCAGTGACTGGTGGTGTCGATTTCTAATGATATTCAGTCAGACTCATTATGCTTAGATCTGCTGCTTTCGCTGAGTGTGTTTTTTTGGTGCACTAGAACCTACCAGAGACTGTCCAACATAATTTTTGAAGGGGATATCAAAAATATTTTTTCAATTTTTAGTTTTTATTCACCACCGGCCGCTCACAGGGGGACGGCCGCCCACAAGAGCACATACTCTAATTAACTCTCAATAGATAGACTCTATTAGATCATTTAGAGCTACATGATTTTTGGGGGGCAGTGTATACAGCCACACGCGTGTCTTTACCTTACGGCCACACGCGTGTGGTTGTAATCCACAGCATCGACATGAGGATACAGCCACACTCAACTGAATTCCCACTTATACTCTGCGCCGCTACAGCTATCGCTAGTGTGTATGTATGCACTGCACAAGCGATGTGTAAATTCATGCGACAGTGTGTTGCCAAACCCCAAAACTTGGATCGTCACGAAGGTTTTATCTCTTGAAATTCACTGAAATACAAACAATATTGTACTATATTGTCACCTGCTTGCTGACCAGGTGAGAATGAAGTGAAAATATTGTTTGTATAGATCTAGTAAGTGAAATCGAGAGATAAAACCTTCGTGACAATCCAAGTTTTGCAAGTCGCAACACATACATGTACCATCGCATGAATACACATCGCTTGTGCAGTGCAGTGCACACTAGCGATAGCTGTTGCGGTGCAGAGTATAAATGGGAATTCAGTTGAGTGTGGCTTTATCTTCATATCGATGCTGTGGATACAGCCACACGCGTGTGGTTGTATCCAACAACCACACGCGTGTGGCTGTATACACTGCCTTTCAGATTTTTGGTTATTTGATGAAAATCAGTTTGATTTTGGCTAGAAATGTTGTCAAACTCACAAACATTTCACTCCTGAATCTTGTGCAGATCGTCCCTGCCGCCACTGCCACTGCAGCTGGGCTGCATTTGCTTGCACATAAATGAATACAGCGCGCGCGTTCCGGTCCCCTAATATTCTCCGGGTTTGCCTTGATTTTGACAACAGCACAAGAATCATTGTCAATAGTCATAAAATGATAAATCTAGACAGTTAACACTACTGCATAGAGCATTAGTTGATCATCAGATTGTCAAACTGTCACAGGCTCAGTCACAGCAGTTCAGTCTCAAAAAAACAAAAACAAAAACAAAAAAACCCTCTCAACAATGAAACACCAAAGTTAACACTCAGGCTCAGCTCAGTCACACTCACACAGCGACACCGACAGAGACAATTTTTTCGGTCAGCACGACAGTCAGATTTGTGTGGTATTGCGATAAGCTAAGCAGAATTATAGAACATCACATAGGAGTCAACCACGTTTTCAATCATTTCCTTGTTTCTTTTCTTTTAGCCTCATTTAACAAAAAATGTAAAATTCATTATTATCATCCACTTTACACACCGGTACGTACGGTACACTATGTACAGTACATGTATGTACTGACTACTGTACAGTACGATCAACATCGGCTCCCCGGTAACGAATCAGACAGTGGGTAGGCGAAAAAGCCGATGCACTTACCTTCTAATAATCGTGCTATTATATTATCTACGTTTAATCTTTCCACCTCAGCCATTAGTTATATGTATCCAAACTATTTTTGAGTCGGTTGCTTATTATAGTATGACAGGATGATTCTGAATAAAATGGATTTAATTCTCAAAATGTTACAACTGCAAATCTTCCCCTCCTTGAATCTACGGCGGTTAGCGATAGCACAATAATAATATCGCGATAGTTGCGCAAAAGCATGCGCAAAAGTACCTGCTTGCATATAAAATGGAGGGCAAGCTCGAACTCAAAATTGACTATATAAATAACAACTAAATTTGCAGTATCAAACACAAAGTAAACAAAATGCTTAAAAATATAACTCCAAGTATCAGTAATGATACTCTAACATCTAACTAACAACTTATCATAACAAAACTACTAACCAGCACATGCACACCGCAATCAGGACCTGACCTTACTCCCCAAAATCCCCGCCCCCCCAAAAGAAAATATTAATGAACCAAAATGACTTCAAAAAGTCAGTACGAATACAGGCGCAAATATTCTAATTTAGAAGTGATAGGCGCCTCTAAACTCAAGAACCAACCAACCAACCAACTCAGAGCAGGCTGAGGTTGGGTGAACTTGGAAAAACTTTTAAACGCTCAAGATTGTGAAATGTCTGGTGGCACCAGGTGCCCAAAGATGAACTGAAACACAGCTCCGAAAACATGGCGTGATTGTCAGTGTGAAATGTTCAGTTACGCATTTATTAGAGACCAAAACCAGTTGCAGCTGGACCAGTTGAATTCCAACTGGTAACTCTGGAAATTGAAACATCGGTAACTGGTCTAACTGGTCCAGTTAAAATAAAACTGGTCGAAAACCAGTTGGAAATCTAAACTGGTCTTGTAACTAGAATTTTTAACTGGTCTTGTAACTGGAATTTTCAACTGGCCTTGTAGCTGGAATAGTATTTCGAACTGGTCTCACTGGTGTTTAAACTGGTATTTCCAACTCAACTGGTCTTCCTGGTGTTTCCGACTGGTCTTACTGGTAGTGGTATTTACAACTGGTCTTACTGGTATTTTCCAGAGTGAACTGGAACTTGTGTTTGGTTACCTATATAGCATGATCAGTGCGTTGTGCTTGAGATTTATGGTTAGTGAATTACTCTTTCTGTTATTATTTGAAATATGTAATGCAAAATCACACATTTTTTATTGTGAAATAGTTCACATAATTATTAGAATAAATTTTCAAACCAAGAAATAAGATTACATTCGTATTTTATTTTACACGTTGATTTCTCTAGAAAAAATAGAAATATGCAAATGAGGTAAAAACCATGTGATTAACAACATCAACAACTGATGTAACTGGTCAAAACCAGTTGGAAATTCTACTTGAAACAAAAACTGGAATTTAACCAGTTGATTATATCTGGAACCTAGTTTGTACATTTTGTATCTACATGTATTGACAATAGTAGTAGTAGTAGTTATAATAATAATGACATGTTGATGATGATGCTAATAATAATAACAATAATGATAATAATGATAATAACAACAACAATAATAATAATGATAATAACAATAATAGAAATAATAACAATAATAATGGTGGTGGTGATGATGATGATGATAATAATAATAATAATAATAATAATAATAATAATAATAATAATAATAATGATGATGATGATAATAATAATAATGATAACAATAATTATAACATGGATAATGACAATTATAGTAATGTCTTTGTCATAATAATCTCTAATTCAGAACAAAATTTGCTCAATCATCAACTGGTCTGACTGGAAATATGGCCATTGTTCAATGGACCAGTTACACCAGTTGGATGAAAAATAATTCAGCTGGTTGGTTGGTTGGTTGGTTTTTTAATTTAGAGGCGCTTATCACTTCTAAATTAGAATATTTGCGCCTATATACTGGTTTTTACTACTTTGCTTTACTGGCCCAGTTAAAATCAACTGGAAACCAGTTAAAATTTCTTACTCGTCTAACTGGTTTTTCCTTCAGGGAAGGCCAAGGTGACCCAGGGCCCACGGAGCCGGCCGGCACACGAATACAGTAGCTGTACATAATTTTTTTTTTCAGGTGACTGCACTTTAAAGGTATGAAATTATCAAGTGAACAAAAATTTAAAATCTTTAATCGATTAAATATATCGCAAAGCGAATCCCAAATAATGGGCAATATTTTTAATGATTATGGCAGAATCATTTAGCAATAACAGTTTTCTTTTTTTTAAGGTCTCTTAAGCACCCAACATAACAGAAATAAAAATGTAAAGTTTGATAACACCAAAAATGTAAACGGATAAGATAACAGCTTGAGCACATGGGACAGAATGGAGATGTTGCCGACTTTGCATTGCAAAATTCCTCCACTCTTCCCTCTCACAGATTATTCAGTACAGAAAGATTGATAGGTTGATGTTTAATATTTCCTCGTAAATGGTCATCAAAATAATGGTCGTTGAAAAATTTCGAAAAATTTCGAAAAATTTCAGTGTCTTAATATTTTGTATCTTCCACCCAACCTTGTAAAACTGTCAGCAGATGAGTGACGCAGAAGATATGCGCTTGTCATTTTGATGTTTCGTGGGTATCTCAGTATTTAACGTCATTATCATGTCAATCATGTTTTCTTAATTGTATCCTTGATTTCCCCTTCTTTTCTGTGGATATTATAATGTTTCGTTTAATTCGTTATTTTCATGAGCTGGTTATCATAAATTTGCTCTGTCGCTTATGGATCGTTAGGCAGAGGAGGGGGAATCATACTGGCTGAAACTTTCATCCTTGCATGAATATAATTAGTTGGTTATCTTATTGATTGATTGATTGATCTGATCATAGCTAGCTGTCCAATACTGTCCGATTGACTGACTAATTGATTGGTTGAGCGATGATCTTGCTAAGTGATGATACCTGTTGATATTCCGTTTCTGACTCCCATAATACACCAGCGTAAACCCACTTTGAGGAGGGGGGGGGGGGGGAGGGGGAGGGATGATCGACTTTTTTGCCAATTTTTTTTCTTCTGTCGAACACACACCTAAGTATAAACACACACCCTCACCTACCCACACAGATCCCCTTACACACATTTTAATTTTTATTTTGCGAGCGAGTCAAATAGAAATTCTAAAATTATGGTCGTTTTGACAGATTATTAAAAATTTTACTAACTAATTAATTGAAATATAATTTCTTCCTTAAAATGTGGAGGGGGGGGGGGATATTTGTACAATATGTGCAATCCCCTCCTCTCGAAAAAGGGGGAGGGGGAACATACCTCCAAAATATAATACGATGTAAATACACTTAGATCCAGTGCATGCCAATAAACAGTTGAATTATTCATCGTGACTATATAATAAGAATAAAGAAAAAAATCTATCTAGCTCGCATTAGAATATCCTTCTTAACGGTTGCCATAATGCATTTGATAAACATCAAAAGAGGAACAAACAGAGTAATGTTTTTATGATAGTGGTTGGGAAGGGCAATTAAAATGTTCCATCTCCCCTAAATAGGCCCATTTGTGCTTGCACTAGGGTATCAATTGACAAGGCTAGGGGCTGTAAGCTCTCACCTTCTCCCCTAGAATTTCGAAATAATCTTGTGAGGCCCACCACCTCTTTTTCGATCACCGTCTCTTTTAAATGATTTTTTTTATGATAACACATTTTTGCAAGAACTAAGTGTAAAAGTTTTGCTTGCTCGCAAACTTTTTTAATCTGGGGACGAGAAGCATAAGTTTGCTTGTTGTACAGAGTGCAGTGGTCTGCGACGTAGTTTCAGAAATATTTCTGGCCCTTATAATCAAAATAATTAAGAGCCCAGGATCTTAACCATTGGTATTTTAAAAAAAGCGCTTGCTCTCTTTCCCTGGTCCCATTTTAAATATCTTGACCTTTTTATTGATAGGCCTAATTATCACTTGTGTGAAAGCGAATTGGTTTGCATCTTGCATTGTTTCTTAATGTAGTACTCTCATTCTGTTATATAATTTTATTGTAATGCTTCGGAACATGGTGCTTTCGAAAGGCAAGCAAATTCGGCAAGCGTGGTGATCGAATACATATATTTCATAAGCATATAGTTTGTTTTTGATGAAGAATTAACACTTCTACCGTCAAAGAGATTGTGCTCTTCTCGCTTGCCCATAATGTTTAGATGCAGGATGTTTTTTTTTTTTCCTTTTAACAGAATCGGCCAGGGAGATGCCAAAGTAGAGTCACATTTCGCAGCGAGGTGCCCAGATCATTTAACTCTTCTGGGCCTATAATGTACTTTGATGACAAATAACACTTCTACCGTAAACAGAGAGTGTGATTTTTTTACAGGATGGGTTGCCGTCAAAGCACTTTGTGGCCCTCAAGCATTTCATTAAAAGTAATAAAGACATACATCTACATATTGCTTCTTGGGGGGGGGGGGGGGGGGGTAGATTAGCGCAGCATAACAGTTGTCGGCGAATTTGGGGTGAACATTTTAAAGTTTGTATGCCGTTACATCTTACAACGTCCCTCCTTTAAAAATGCACAGCTCAGAAACGAGGAAGATGATAATCAGGCAACTTGAGGTAAGACGCTAGGCCATCCCACATGTGTCCAGTGAAAATAAGTTTAGGGCTATCAGGGGATTCCCCAAATATTTGCTCTGCGCGCTGCATGCGAGCTGCGCTTGCTCACTAGGGGAAATCCCCTATCAAATGCGCATATTTGTGACGTTTATGAAACGTCATATTGTAGTAAGCATCTTACGCGTCCAGGGGAATTTCCCGTCGATTCATCACCGGGCCCTTGCCATGGGTCACAAGTTGTTCCCTAACAATATGCAGCGCAGATTCCGCGAAGTATGCCTATGTCAGCGCGTATATCAGCTTTGTACTTTGTCAGTAAAAATATACAAAATACTATTAAATGTAGAAATGTAGGCTTATATTATCATATATATGCTGTCGCTACGTCATCACTGTATAATGTCCAGATACATGTAATCGAAAAATTCTCTCATTTTGCATTGCTTTGTAAAGCAGAAACTACGGTCTGCAATTAAAAAAAAATGGGGGGGGGGGGGGGGTTGCTGCATTAGGTAGACATAACCTCCACTGTTTGAAGAGTAGTCCAAGAACGCTAAAAGCCCATACTAATACTGATAAGATCTTTTTCATCTTCAATGAAAATTTTCCTATCTGATCTATTCATTTTTTAAAAAAATTGCCTTTTTGGGGGGGGGGTGTCATTTGTTTTTGGTCAATTTTTTCAATCGTCATCTAGCTCCAATTTTCGGGTGATTTTGGTTGTTCGCTTCCTTCTTTGTGAAATTAAAAATAAACTGCATTTATATATCTGATTTCTTGATACACCATATTATGAGTGATGACAGAAATTCTTTTGCTCTGTCTTTAAGAAAGGACTGAAAGAAGGTCACTCACTAGGAAGGCTTAAGGAAGAAAGTGAAGAAATTGTCCATCAGACCAAGAAAGCAGCAGCACTGAATTATTTTGAGAAAAATGGTTGCCAAAAAATGTCCATTGATCTAATGATCAGAGGACTAATGACCATGCGCGCCATCTACGTTATAGTCACGATTGTAAATAACGAATTTTGTGTGTATGAATTTCCCGCATCAACGAGACGCCAATTGCCTGACGATGGATCTACATCCTTCCGAATATGGCTAGAGATTGTCAAAATTTCGAAATTTGGAAGAATTCTTGGATTAATTCAAGCATAAAATCACATTTAGCATGCTTCAAATATAGTGGGATGAGGTGATATCATCATGACCATCAAAGGAAAAGGTGAGGAAAGGAATTTTAGAAAGGTGTAACATCCGTACGGTACTACTACTCTAGTACCGTCATGTATGCAACTCCGTAGTCGTCTCGCATAGCATCATGATAGGTCTAATCAAGTCATTGACCGAGTAAACAGGATGAGTGGGTCTAACGTTAGATGTATGTAGTGTGGGTGTCATTGTCCAAGACATCAGTTTACAAATTTACAATATGGCATGCACTCATCTGTAATTATCAATATCTGCACTCCTCCTGTGTACTCGGTCAATGAATTGACCTTGTCCTCCCTCGTCCTCCAAAATATGTGCCAAGTCTGTACCGAAACTAAATATCATGATTTTTTTGTTTGTTTTTTTACCTTTATTTCCATATTTTATTTTCAGTTCAGTAGACCCTATGAGTATGACTGTATGAACATGATGAAAATGTAAATGGACAGTTAGACCTTCTCAGTATGATAAAAAAAATTTTAAAAATAGATACAAATTCACCTCTTTCATGTCTTCTGTGGTCTGCTGCTCAGCATTGCTCAGTTGTTAATTGTTGTTGAATTGGTGTATCAATCAAATATGATTATTTACGTCTGGGACCGACCTTTAAGTTTAACGTCACCATCCGAAAGACGTGGCAAATGTAGATTCATGTCTTGCCAAAGTGTACAGATCAACCTATTCTACAGTGTTCTTGAAGAGACAATCGCAAAAAAAAAAAATCACATAGTGCGATTTGTGTATGTGCCTATGGGGAGCCAACTTACACACAAGAAGGCGGCAGATTAATTGACATTACTCGACGGCATGCTGTCGACCTTCGAGTCCGATAAGCGTCAGTTTTTTTTCTTAAAATTCACCATTTTCAGCTCATTCCTCAGATATGAAGCAGAAAGGGGAAAATTGAGAGCCTCAGGAACATTGCTGGTATTAAAGTAAAATCAAAACTTTTCTCATCTATTATAGAAGATCTAAGTCATTGTATTTTGCGTTCGTGTCAGCAATTAGTTTCCCTATTGAAAACCCTATTTTGACCTACGGGTGCAATATCTGTATGACCTGTGTTAGTGCTGAATGTACAATGACATGTGTGACTCTACAATCTGATCATCTTGGATAAACGTGCACTTATAGGCTTTAGATATGATAATAATAATAATAACAATTGGATTTATATAGCGCCTTTTCTAGAGCATATAAGATGCTATCACTATCAGTATCACTTCCAATGACTTAAAGTGTAAGTGCAAATCAAGAATTATACAAGTATGTTTTCAGATAGCGCTATAAAGAAACCACTTGTTTGTTTGCATGTGCGCACATGCTCTGGTCTTTGGTAGAAACTTAGAAAGTGAATGGAGGGGGAATCAATCATGTCACTGCATGTGATGGAATGAAAGTGTGAGGACTCAGCCGAGAAGTGAATGGTGGTTTCCTATTTCATTATAATGCCCACTCATACACAGCCTCACAGCTTGTCCCTTGATTTTTTGCAGTAGATACTGTGTAAATTAGCACCAACTTCCAGGAGATACAAAAAGAGGATGGGCAAAATATTGTCTAGTATTGCTCTGGCAAAGTTTGGGGATGTCCAAATTTCGTGTAACATAAAGGGCTCTTCTAAAAAACCAAAATATTTCTAAAATTAGGACCAATAAAAAGAGGAACCAAATATAATTACCAAAGGGCAAAATTTTTTTCAAAGTGGGGAAGGAATTGTGAAAATATTCATAGAAGATTGGTAGATTTTGCTATATTTTGCACATGTTCTGAAAAAAATATGAAGTTACTGATAAATAAGGGTCTAGAAATCTTCACTTTCAGAAAAGATGTCATCACTCTTGTAAGTACAAAGTGATATTAAATGATTTTATAGTATTTTTCAGTGCTAGTGATGCCATCATTTTACCTTTAATAGATAGATCTCTGTACTCTGTTTTAGATGAACTGTTTGTAAACTGGTTTGCATGAAGTTTGGACTTGTTTATGTAAGGTTTTTCTCTGTTGTAGCACGTCGATTACTACATGTACATCGAACTTTGCGATTGCGATTTCTATGGAATTCTATGTCAATATAAACTTTCCTCGCAGGCTAAAATTTTGCTTTCCCTTTCTCATTGATTTTCAGTAGAATTTGAGAAATCATGGATAATATTACTTTTTCAAAAGATTATTGGATAATCATTGGTCTAAAATACGGTATTTAGCACGTGATTCGACTCTCTCCAGTGTGCCCTCACAGTAGTTTCGTCTGTTAACCCCTCAAGAAGAAGTGACCGGAAGAATAACAGGATTACCTTCTCTTCCTTATACTGCTGATGCTGATGCTGATGCTGAAATGTGTGCAAAGTTTGTTCAACCATCTACTTCATTTTCATGTGGGTCAGGGAAAAAATTAATTTTTTTTTTTCCGGGGCTACTCTTTGAGCCCACCCACCCAAATTTTCTACATTGTATTACAGTTTACATTGGACCCTATGAGAATTTCAGGGGCTCTTTTTTAGCTTTCCAGGGCTCTTTTTGGCGTTTTGGGGGCGAATTCGCCCCAAGCCCCCGTGTATTTTTTCCCTGATGTGGGTGGGCTTGAAATGAGCGAGAATCAGCGTTGATGAAAAATCGCTTGCATGCTCTTCTGCAGTAACCATGTTTTATAACACCATTTTGATTTGTGATTCATGTTTGTACATTGTGTATTTCTAGCTTCAAAAAATTGCTTGAACACACCCTTAGAGAATTCAAGAGTCAGCGGGTTAATACATGCATGCAAAACTAATGAGGAGAGACTTTCCGCAGAAGCTTGTTTTCTTTTTGTGATCCAGGCATTAATTTTTCGAAAATTTCCTTCTTCAGTGATTTTCATTTTTTTATATCATCTGTTTTCTGTTCCTGGAAATGAAATAAATAAATACATGAACATGTACATGTAAATAAATAAATGGAAAATATAGATAACCTTGCAAATTATGTGGGAGCGGGTGACTTTTGTAAGCAATTTGAAAACGTCTGATTTCTTAAATTGTAGATTTCAAGAAGGCAGTCTCCTTCATCAAGGAATTCCTCATGAAACTCCCTGAAGACCCAGAATGCGCCGAGCTCCGGGACAACCTCAATCTGGCGCTCCTCCACATGAAGAAGTACTTTAAAACTGTCTGGCTCCTGCAGGAGAAAGAGAGAAACAACAGTGGAGGAGGAGGAGGAGGAGACAAGCTAGCCCAGTCCCTCCCTAGAGGAAGTGGCCCCTCCTCTTTACATCAGGATGATCCGGACCGCTTCCATTGGAAGTGGGCGAGCACGGACCGTACCAATCCATTGCGGGTGAGCCTGCCCATGGATGGGAAGGAGCTCCCTGTGCTGCCCCTCATTCTCCAGGCCATTAAGGAAGGAGACAAGGATCTGGTTGAGCAGTTAATTGAGAAAGGTAAGGATCCATGATACAAATCCTATAAACTGAAATCAAAGTGAGAGCTTTTTTTTGGTGCTATTACAATTAGGGGTAGGCTATACAGAGGGGAAAAATGGTGATGTTTCATTTCAATTTAGGCTCATGCTTATTTGATGCAGTTTGATCTCCTGAGCATTTTGACACCAATTTTATGAAAATTGGCCAAAAAATGAGAAGGTGCCACCCAAAAAACTGATTTGGGGGGTCTGAGGGGGGTCTGAAAATCGTTTCTCTGTATCAAGTATATTTGTAACTTTGCCATTCTGCAACCAATTTTACAAATGTAACAATTTATGTGTCATTTCGTAGGTTTTAGGGGTCAAGAAATGCATTAAGAATGTTAATTTTTACTATTGATTCCAACTTCTTTGTCAAATATACATTTATTCTGATTTTGTGTGGGATTATTGTACTGTAATGTCACCTCATGTTATAGTATCGGTAATGTCCCCTCAAACCTATGACCTTGTACTTCACTTTCACACTGACAATAATCAATGCTTTTGAATTAATGAATATGATTAAATAGAAACCGGCTTCTTGTCACAGGCAACTAACTGGTAACTTACATGTAAAGTGCACCTTGCCAGTACAAACACATCATGAAACAGTATATTGTTCATGAACAGCTTCTGATTGAGTGAGAAAAATGATTTTTAAAAATTGCATTTAAGCTGCTCCCTAAGGTCAGTTTTATCATTATAAATGAACTCTTTGTCCAAGAAAACCTAGGAAATGATGCAAAAATGGTTGAAATTGGTTGAAAAATTATGAAGTTATGAAAATAATCAAAACAGAATGGTGATTACCAAACCGCCCTCAGACACCCCCAATCATTTTGGGGGGTGGCACCTTCTCATTTTTTGGCCAATTTTCACAAAATTGGGGTCAAAATATTCAGAAGATTAAACTGCATCAAATTTGACAATAATATCCAAGATGAATGAAATATTGTTTTGCACGATATTTTAAACTCCCAGTTCAAACTACAGTGAGAAAAATGATTTTAAATTGACAAAATTTGTCATTTTTACATTTAAGCTGCTCCCTAAGGTCAATTTTATCATTATAAATGAATTCTTTGACCAAGAAGACCTAGGGAATGACACAAAAATGGTTGAAATTGGTTGCAAAATGGCAAAGTTACGAAAACAACGATGCAGAATAATGATTTCCAGACCCCCTCAGACCCCCCCCCCCATCAGATTTTTGGGTGGCACCTTCTCATTTTTTGGCCAATTTTCACAAAATTGGTGTCAAAATACTCAGGAGATCAGACTGCATCAAATTTGACAATAATATCCAAGATGAGTGAAATATTGTTTTGCTATGATACTTTAAACTCCTGGTTTAAACTACAATGAGAAAAATGATTTTAAAATGACAAAATTTTTACATTTAAGCTGCATCCTAAGGTCAATTTTATCATTATAAATGAATTCTTTGACCAAGAAAACCTAGGGAATGTCACAAAAAAGGATGAAATTGGTTGCAAAATGGCAAAGTTATGAAAATAAACGATGCAGAATGGTGATTTCCAGACCCCCCTCAGACCCCCCTCCCCCAATCAGATTTTTGCGTGGCACCTTCTAATTTTTTGGCCAATTTTTACAAAATTGGTGTCAAAATACTCAGGAGAACAAACTGCATCAAATTAGCATGAGCCTGAATTGATTTGAAACATCACCATTTTATAGCCCTGTTAGCCCACCCCTATTACAATAGGTGATTAAGAAAAACACAGCTTGTCTTTCTTTGGGAATCCTGTATTGGCACATGAATCATGACATTTATATGTTTGTCAGCATGAATAACATTCATAGATAAATAAATAAATGAATAAATAAATAGATCATAGATAAATAAGTAGATAAATAAATAAAGAAAGAAAAATGTAAATACATACATAAATAAATGAATAAATGATATTTTTTATATAAATAAAGAAATGAATAAATAAATAAATAAATAAATAAATAATGAATAGAGGTATTGAAGAATAAGGCCAGTAGAAAAAACAGCCTAATGAAATCTGATTTATGATTAAAACTCCAATGGCTGTGCAGCTTAAGAATGTCCTGACTTTCCCATGAGAGGTGATGTACATGTAATACTAGTATTCAAGTAACTTTGTTATGTTCAGCTGTTTATACCTATGGTCATTGTCTGGATTTAAGTGGAACTGAATATTGAGTACAAAGGTAGTCTTTATGTATATTTCTTATAATGATTGTGTCACAAAAGATGAGAAAGACTACTCCAATGTGCACCATATTGAAAAAAAACATGGACATTTGTTGGAAAACACTTTGCACCAAAGTTTGGTTCCTTTCTTCTAATCTTCCAGCTTGATGTGTGATATATGTGATGTACAATGTATGATAAGCAAATCATTATTTGTGTGTGTGTGTCCAGGGGACCATCATATTTTTGCAATGTTAAAATTCCTTTTTTTTTTGTTCACACTTCTTTTAGGATTGCAAGAGAAAAACAGAAAAACCGTTTTCCCTAACAGTATTCATTATGTATTATTTTGTATTTCAATGTTTTTTTCAGGGCATTTGAATCAGAATTATTTGTCGCTCTTCTGAATGACTTGTTACATGTACATGCACTTAAATTGTTTGAATTTGAAATGCTAATATTGGAAGTGTACTGTATAATGTAATTAGTTCATATATATAAAACAATGTACATTGTAGCTTTGGGATAAAGTGTACCAAATACCGGTCACCCAAAGAAATTTTCCTTTTTATGTTCAGGGTTCCATGTCACTGTACTACATTTAAAACATGAGCTTAAAGGGGAGGTTCAGCAGTGGGAGAGATGATGCTTAGGAAATTTAAATATTTTGGCAGCTCTAATGAAAATTACTACATGTACTGATGTAAAAGGATTAATTTCAAACATAGGTGACGTTTGTTTGAGAAAAATTGGATCGGAAATGGCTAAAATATCAAATAAATAAACATCAAGTTTTGTATGCAAATGTCGTTTATTCACACACGTGCAGAAACAAAGTGTACAAAGTGCACTGTTGTCCGGCAAGTGGTCAGGGTGAGTGGCCATAGCCGTATGGCAGATGGCAGAATGTAAAGGTTGATACATATGTGATCATTTGAATTATTTTGAGTCACCGGAAATCATGATTGGAATTCCAGATGATCTCACGGATGTATCTTTTCATACAAGTCGGACAATATAGGACTATATTTAATTAGTTTCACATCAATTTTCTTTTTGCTACCACTACTGTCCATTACCTTTAAAATATAATTTCTAAATTGCAAGTTCAATTGACATACATGTAAGAAGTGACTAGTGACTAGTGAGTAGACTACATGTAGTTGACTTATGCATATCCGCATCCATGAATTCGAGCATATCTACTTTTCTAAGTTGCCTGTTTTTTTTTTTTTCAGAATTAATTTTGAATGACCAGAATTCAACTTTGGCTTTAAGATGAAAGGTGTGATGTATTTCACAGCTTCATTGACAATATTTTAACAACAGCAGCTATGTCAACAATTACTTGTCCAACAACATAAAACAGTAGTCGGCATATAAGCCTCATATCATCCTATGAAAGGACAAACTTGTTTAGCTGACTATTTGCAGTAACAGTGTACTTATGCAAATGAGCTTGCTGAACAAGCTGTGTAGAGTGAGAAAGGAAGCCTTTCATAGTCCTCATTATATTGATTGATTTTCTGGGGGCTGGCCCTGGCTGGTGACTAAATAATAGCGAGTAAATCTTTTGCTACCAGACAAAATTGTTTAGTCATCAATGATATGATTGGAACATTTCCATCAAAATCAAACCCTCTGTAGGCTGGGATTGTATTTCTTCTCCTTTCTAAACCTGTTTAGTGAATTCTAGTGATAATTTTCTTTTTCTTTTTTCCTTTTTTCTTTTTGATGCAAAAACCTGTTTAATGAATTCTGGTGTTTAATTCTGTTTGTTTAAATTTTTTTTTTGGGGCCAGAAAGAGTCTTGTACCCCCTTTCAATAATTCTTCCACTTTTGGTCCGCACTAAAAGAGTCTGCACCCAGCAGTAGAATGTGCTTTCAGTAATTCACAGCAGACTGTGCTTATTCTATTCCGAGGACCCTTTCAATAAATCTACCGAAAAGGGAGTAACTGCCGTGTAACTGAACTTAATATGGTGGTCTAATGACCATTTGTGCTCCTTTAACTTGTCTACTGATGAGTACTGAATATTTAGTCCTAGATCTTGCAACAAAATGCTCTGTTCATTTTCCCAACCTCTGTAGGTCTCTGTGTATGAGATTAGGGCCCGTTGCACAAAAGTTACTATAATAGTAACTTTGCTATTATAGTAACTCTTCATGGAATACGGGATTTTGATTGGCTGCTGAGCAACATGCCATGCTCAACAGCCAATCAAAATCCAGTATTCCATGAAGAGTTACTATAATAGCAAAGTTACTATTATACTAAGTTATATGCAACGAGCCCCAGATGTAATATACATGCATGAGTTGGATATTTGTTCAAATGATGACAAACTCTTGCACACATTTAATAGACAAACTACCAGTAGTGGACAAAGCAGAAATTTTTACCAGCTATTGAACCACACATGTATACTAGATGCAGACAGAAATATGAG
Source organism: Echinometra lucunter (assembly GCA_029962745.1). Classification (NCBI taxonomy): domain Eukaryota; kingdom Metazoa; phylum Echinodermata; class Echinoidea; order Camarodonta; family Echinometridae; genus Echinometra; species Echinometra lucunter. The sequence goes on from CM057154.1 coordinate 10,996,221, forward strand.
TATATATTGGGGGTTGGACAAATTAGTATCCAATTTCATGTACATGTACTTTGGAAACTATATCATGCCCTCATTCAAACAGGAGAGTGTGGATTCTTGTCTTTGTTCCAGTTTTCCAGGAGAGCACCCTTGGAAGAAGCTGTTTTTCTTTTGAGCGGGATGCATCCTTGCTTAGCGCTCTAATCTGGAGAAGAATGGCGAGTCCGAGGGCTAAACACCCAACAATGGGGTTTGGGAAATCAATAAAGTGGGACTGGATTCATTTATGGCTTTTGTGACAGCTCTTGATAGGTAATTGTAGGGCTCTGTAGAAGCGGAGGGAAGAGGCTTTTACTAAACACTCGGGTCGCGGTGCGCTGGAAAAACACTTGGGTCATGGCATGCTGGGTATTGGGTACCAAGTGTTCACTAAGTTATTTGGTCGAAAACTACACAATTTAGTGTCAAAAGTTCACTCAAAACTTTATTTCTTTATAGAATTCACGAACAGTGAACCATTTTGTTACAAAATGAAATGCAACAGACGATTTTGCAACAAAAACCTCCCACCAATATGAATAAACAGACAGGATTTATAATTATGATCTCCCATTAAAGCCTGCTATATTCACGTCGTCTGGGCCATTGACTTTGTTTCTTTACGAACACTTTGTGCATTGCAGAGGGTGGAAGGATCAGTTTGCCAGAATATGCTTGTGGGCGTGGCTATGAGGGTTTTGGTTTTACTGTACACTGACTGTATAGTTCTGGACCGAATAACCTTAACACTTGGCGCACCATACCCAGCGAGCCGCGACCCGAGTGTTTTCCAGCGCGACGCGACCCGAGTGTTTAGTAAAAGCCAGGGAAGATGGTCCACTGTGTGCTTGGTGGACAATTGGTGCAGGCTTCATTTTTTTAAGAGTTATGGCATGAGGATGATGACATGGAGTTCTAGGGTAGGTTTAGGATCAGGTTTAGGGTTACATGTACACGTACGTAAGGATATTGTTTGGTCCAGGGTGTAAAGTTCATGCATTTTTGATAGGAAAAAAAAATTGGCATGAAAAGTGATTAATACCCCTTTCAGTGAATCCCCTGTCCAGGCCAGGTCCGCACTAAGTCGTAAAGTTTTGAAATACTGAATGATGTGGCCCAAAATAGTCAGCACTATTTTACAGCTCTGCGAGTGGACCAGGTGTGGACCACAGAAATAAACTGAATGGAGCCCCATCAAAGTCCGCCCAAAATTCCGGGTACGGTCAGAAGTCACTTTTTTCAATGCCTGTATTATACATGTATATCTTGCGCAAAACTGAGCTCTTCCGCTCTGACCGGAAGATGAGATCATGTATAATTACATGTATGTGGGTGTGTCCAGTTACCATGGGAGTTACTCTCTTTTGGACTGATTTATCGAAAGGGTTCTTGTGACAGAAGTGCGGTCCGCTGTGAATTACTGTTCAAACGTTAATTTTACTGCTCGGTGAGAACTATTTTAGTGCAGACCAAAAGAGGAAGAATCAAAAACGGTTTGAATATGCATGTACATGTAGTCTCACGTTGTCTGCCTTGCATGGAAAGATGCATAATGTACATGTATGAGATCATGCGATAAGTGCTCCATTTGCGATTCAGGTGAATTTCAGTGATTGGCAACACTCTGCCCTAGCAAGGACCCCATGCACCCTGACCACTTCTCGTATAAAGATCACATCGATTTGTTTGCATGTTGGGTTCCCCCGTTTTTGTGGAAATATGGAGGAAAACCTTGGAGAGAGATAGAGAAAGAGATGATAAAGGATGTTAGCTTACATGATCAGTGCAGCTTGAATGAAGGAAAAAGCTTTTCCTGTTTGATACCTTTTTGAATCCACATTCTGTTAATGGCTATAAGATATACAGATGTACACTTTTCCAGTTAATTTTTGGAAGAAAGTTCTGTGTTCCCTATTTGTGAAATTGTTTAGGTGAAAGAAAAAATGACAGTCACCTGTTGAGATAAGGTGTTTTTATTTATTTTTGTTTTAAAAGGAAATTCACCCAAGTATAATCTTATTAAACATTCTGATAAAACCAACCAAGTACATGACATTGTATTTTTATAGTGTTTTTCTGAAATTCATAAGACTGAAAACTTCAGTTGCTTTCAAACTGTCTGGAATGGACTGCTACTCTATAATGTTAGAGAGAGGCATCCTTCAAATATGTTTCCACAAATGAACTCTGCAGCCTTTTGAGAAATAATCTTAAGATTTTGCATTATTCCAGCTTCACCGAACATTTAAAACAGTAGTACGTCAGTGCTTCATGTTAATCAATAAACACAAAAGATTCTCCTGCCATGCTACGATTGATATTGGAATGATGAGAACCGCTGGAACTCGCCACAATAGTATTGAGCTACATGTATTTCCTTTTCTCTCTTCTGCATCATTCTCATCGCTTTTGCCTACACATCCAGTATGCACTAAAAAGGCCAGGGCTGTTGCCACGAGAAACGGTGTAAACAGTTGAGCCAGCTGAAAGCTGACAGTTTTCATTACACTTCGTTTAATAGGTGTCCATCAATGGACTTCTCAATCCCAAGGAGACCTGGAGTAAATTAGATCATCAATTATCTGATGGGTTGATGAAAAGATGATGGTATGGAAATGATGCTGGGCATATGTAGGTAAACCATTGTGGATGCCTGATCTGAAACAAAAGTGCGCATAAAGATGAATTATCTCAAATTCTAATCAGTGATGTGTCCTTCCTCACTGAAGCATAAAAGCACATGGAACAAATAACCATTATGAGTTCTCATTATGAATATTTGAATTGAAATGAATTAACTCTAATTCTAGTCAGATGTACAAGTACATGTATGTAATTTAGCAGAATAAATGCAGAAATTACATATTAAATTGCATTGAGAAACAAGTTTTTTTGTGACTTAAAAGATATACATGTGGAAAGTATGATTTTTTCATGTAATTACAATTTAGACTTACACATTTGTTTCATGGCACCAACCTGTTCAACTTGAAAAAATGATTAATCATAGAGGACTCAGGAGTGTATTTAGTGTGATAAATGGGGAATTTTTCTTATTACTGTAAAAGCCTACTCTCATTACAAATGGTTTTGAAATTATGATTTTTAATCCTGTTCTTAATGCTGTTTACCGTTTCTATGAAATGCAAATACAGTGACATCCTCTGTAGTCAGAAAGTTTCTTGCCTATCAAATGTTTGCAGATTTTGTGATTTATTAAGATTTGTAAAACTTTCATGCTGCAAATTGACTGAATTGCATCTAATTTAAACAAGTGTCAAGTTTTTATTTGCATTTTTGTACAGAGATGTTAAGCATGTGGTCTGGTCAATAGGAATTTTTACATTAATGTCGACAAACCTCATGTCGACCAGACCACTACATGTCATACTGTACAAAGCAAGCATTTTGTATACCTCTGAGGTAACCATATGTTGCAACTGACAGTCTGTTGGAAGTAATGTACATCAACATTCTCATATTGCCTCGCTATAATCAAATTTAAAATGAAATATTTGGCTGATCAAATCAAGCATAGACATAGTGCACAAGTGCTTCGTTGTTATCAGCCATAACAGTGCTTCATGTAAACATCTACATGTATTAAAGGGATATTTATAGTGCTGAATCTACGGGATTTAGTGTAGTCCGCTTACGGGATGAAGTGGAAATCCTTGGCCGTATACTGCACTGATGAAGTGTTATACACAGTCAATACGGAATACACGCAGCACCTTGAATTTCCGAATATATTTTTCACTCGCACAAAAGTTGAAAAAATTTGTTGACCTTTGCGCTGATGCATAACTCAATACCAAGAGATATGCTTTTGAAGTAGAAGCAAGGTTAATATATATTGTGACTACAGTATCCCTTTAAAGTGAGATTATGCTTTTAACACGCTGAGCAGATTTGTTTTCAGTATAAGACGTATTTTCAATAGACCCTAGCCTGAGTTATCTTGCAGTGAGTTAAGTATTCAACAGGATAATATGAAGAACAGCTGGAGACATAAAATTCATCTTATTATTTCTAATATGTGAATCCCTGTTTTGGAATGCTGGTGTACATGACATTTATCAAATATGAACTCTCTATTTTGAATATTTCTGTAAGATTTTAACAGATGAAAATAATGAAATATTACAGTGAAACACTATCAGTGATTCATTATTTTGCCAATAAGATCATTACAATTATTGCAGTTTTGTTTAATCTTATGGACCATTTTATGTATACATTGAGGATCTTAAAGGAGAATGAAACCTTGACATCATTGTGCTTTCAGTGAATGAAGAAGAACAAGAAGAATAAACAGTGAAAGTTCGAGAAAAATGGACAATCTGTTCAAGAGTTATGAACTTTGAAAGTTTAAGTAAATCCTTATTATGGGATCCTTGAATTGGCAACTTTGCCAGGATCTGTGATGTCATCGTAGACAACTCTCCATTCATTTTGTACACAGAGTTTAACATTTTCTTTATTTTCAAGAAAAATGAAAATTCTTTTGATGTATTGTTAGAGTATGACATGGCTATATCAAATCTGCAAGCATTTTGTGAAGAATTATGTTGATTTCTGACTTGAAATTTCATATAAATTAATTTTTTGGAAAAATTATGTACAAAATGAATTGAGAGTTGTCCATGATGACATCACAGATGCTGGCAAAGTTGCCAACTCAAGGATCCCCATAATAGGGATTTACTGCAACTTTCAATATTCATAACTCTTGAACAGATTGTCCGATTTTGCTCAAACTTTCACTGTTTATTCTTCTTGATCATCTTTATTCACTAAGAGCACACTGATGCCTGGGTTGCATTCTCCTTTAATGTTTCTATTCTTGTTCTGTTCTTTGTATGGAACCCTTTTGCATTCATACCGCTGATGATCTTTGTCATAATTCTGTGATGTGTGTGTAATGTATGCTGCTCACTATGACAGACTGGATTTATTGTTTCATTAAAAGCACTTTTTAGAATTCAATTAAAAATAACATTTGTTCTTTCCAATTCTTTCATGTTTGTGACCTTCGTTCAGTCAGGAAAGTTGTTAGGATTTCATGACAGTGCTTACCAAGTTTTTGCAACGACGACGTGACCACAATCAAACGTCTCATGTGTGCATGCTCAAATGTGAAAGAACAAAAATCTTTGCACGCTCAAATGATCACATCCGAAGAACTCCCCGTCCTGTTGAAAAGATAATGACTTTTGGCCAAAATTGCATCCTTTCACGATGTAGGATGCAGCCGAGTAGCCAGACAATCAGCGATTAGTATGCAGAGGTTTTTGTTTTTCGGATTTGAGCATGCATGCACGCACGACACACTCGACCAGCGGTCACAAACTTGGTTGCGAAAAATCCCTTGTATTGGAATGCACTGAATATCCTCTGGAGAGTTTTTAATATACCTCTATCAACAAAATGTACATGTATATGTGTGTGCATGCAACTGATAATCCTGTTGTAACTCTGACACTTTGAAAAGAAAAAAAAAAGATTTCTGAGGATTTTATTGTAATAGAATGTATACACGAACAATCCTAATATTCTTTTTGCCTATGGTTTTCCCTTCAAAGAACCCATGTGCGTGCATGCCACTGATGATTTTGGTCGTAACTCTGTGATGTATGCCGCACATTACGACAGACTGGATTGCCTGGATGCAGTACTTGCAGCCCATGCAGATCCAAGTGTGAGATCTAAAGGTAAAGATTCATGTTCAGGATCTCCTTAATGTACATTGATATGATATCAAATTATTCATAATATGAATTATTTGAAGTCTTATTTGATCAGCTTTTTTTCGTCAAATTGGTAACACCAGTCTTTTTTTTAACTGATGATTTTTTCTTATAACAAGTTATGTATTTGTAATGAATATGACTTGACAGAATTGTTTGTGTTGAGAAATTAAAAGTTGCCAATTTGCATGGAAAACAATGATTTTGAACTTTCCATAACTTTCCTTGTGAAAGGATTTTCATGGTTATATTCCTGTATATTGATAGTTTTTTTTTAGACATGTATATGTTTAAAATATATTTATTATGGCAAACATGTAAACATGAATAATGCAGCTTCAGCTGTTTTTCATATGAAATCATTTAAGTATCAAACATTTTTATGCCTACAAAACCATTGTTGAATTGAATTGAAGTGAATAATTTTTTAAGCATCAAACATCAAATAGTGATGCAATCAAAAGGGAATATTATGCATAGAATTTTTTGCCTTTTCTGCACCTGTATTTGCATGACTTCAGGGTTCTATATCAAAATTTATAAGGTCATACCCAGGCCTCTAAAGCTCCGCCATTTTGTCCAGATTCATTTAGAAGTCTGACCTACATTTAAGCACCATCAATATTCATGATCAAAAATGAATAATTCATTTTGTAAGTTGCTTCCAACTAGTAGAATTTGTTTGTATGCGTTATGAAACATCACACGCATCAGCTTACCGCATACGCAATTAATGCCCAATAAATGCGCAACACATACGCATTAAATCAAAGCTTCAAAATAAAACTGATACGGCTAGTAGATATCAATAAAGCAACAGTGTTATCGATATCATGGCGATAACAGGTGCTTATCAGCCCCTTCAAATGACCTGAAAGAGGCGGGGCCTAATGCCATTAGCGTAATGATATCCGCGCGTGCTGCGTTTCGTCTAGTAAATTTATTATATGTCTATGGTCATACCACACAATGTTGACCCTCTGCTATGAATGGGTCAAAGGGAAACCCACCCAAATATGTATTGGGGACTAGTTATTGGAAATAATCATTTATGTATCAAGAGTCATTTTGATTATAGTCAAATATAATCTCACCATAAAAATATTTATGGTAATAGTGAAGCAGCATAACAAAAGGTTAATTGCATAAATAATCCTCATAACCCGCATGATAAATGTGTGTTCTATATATGTTCATGTGTACTAAAAATGATTTTTAGAAAACGATCTATGGATAAGATATAGGCCCTTACATTGAAGAAAACTTGAAATCAAATACTTATTCATAAAATAAGGAAGAGAGTAACTACGTATGAAATCTAACGAAGAAGAAAAAAGTAATGAAGTTTGAAACCATATGAAAATATATTGGAAACAATACAGAAAAATATATACATGTGGCTAATCACAGGTTCTTAAACATAATAGGCAGTTTGACTTTCAGTCTTTCTGTTGTTAGCTTTCAGTATTTCTGTTATTAGCTTTCTGACTAGAATCTAAGGGTTGGAAGTTCAAGATTGCTTTCTTTCTGTTATGCATGTATAGTGGTGATGTTAATCATTTTTCCAATGAGATAAATATTGGAAGTGCATAAAAATATAATTTTTCTGCAATTGATCTTTTATTGATGAAAGTTTAGTGATTTGTGAGATGAAGTTGTCGGGAACTCATTTCTGAATTTGATTTGCAATGAAATGATATTAAGGGAAGAATTGATTCCTTTGGAAGAAGGACCAAATGTTTTGTGCTGACCGTAGATATGAAAACTGTTTTATTTTCATATTTTTGTATTCATTTTTTTGTCTCGCCTGCGTAGCGGAGCGAGACATAGGTATCACTATTTCCGGTGTCGGCGTCGTCGGCGGCGTCGTCGTCAACAATTGTGTTGTACACCCAATAACTTTCTATAGCTTTAAGGTGGGATCACCAAATTCATACCAGAGGTCCATCTCTTGAAGGCGCAGGTCAAGTTCGAATATGAGTCGAATTTGAATAAGGTCAAAGGTCAAAGGTCAATGAACTTTCCATGACTGGCACTGTGCTATATTGTACACACAATAACTTTTTATACCTTCGAGGTAGGATTGCCAAATTCATACAAGAGGTCCATCTCTTGAAGGTGCAGGTCAAGTTCGAATGTGAGTTGAATTTGATTAAGGTCAAAGGTCAAAGGTCAATGAACTTTCCATGACTGGCACTGTGCTGTGTTGTACACACAATAACTTTCTATAGCTTCGAGGTGGGATCACCAAATTTATACCAGAGGTACATCTCTTGAAGGCACAGGTCAAGTTTGAGTATGAGTTGAATTTGAATAAGGTCAGAGGTCAAAGGTCAATGAACTTTCCATGACTGGCACTGTGCTATGTTGTACACACAATAACTTTCTATACCTTCGAGGTAGGATTGCCAAATTCATATGAGAGGTCCATCTCTTGAAGGTGCAGGTCAAGTTCGAATGTGAGTTGAATTTGATTAAGGTCAAAGGTCAAAGGTCAATGAACTTTTCATAACTGGCACTGTGCTATGTTGTACACCTAATAACTTTCTATAGCTTTGACGTGGAATCACCAAATTCATACCAGAGGTCCATCTCTTGAAGGTGCAGGTCAAGTTCGAATATGAGTCGAATTTGAATAAGGTCAAAGGTCAAAGGTCAATGAACTTTCCATGACTGGCACTGTGCTATATTGTACACACAATAACTTTTTATACCTTCGAGGTAGGATTGCCAAATTCATACAAGAGGTCCATCTCTTGAAGGTGCAGGTCAAGTTCAAATGTGAGTTGAATTTGATTAAGGTCAAAGGTCAAAGGTCAATGAACTTTCCATGACTGGCACTGTGCTGTGTTGTACACACAATAACTTTCTATAGCTTCGAGGTGGGATCACCAAATTTATACCAGAGGTACATCTCTTGAAGGCACAGGTCAAGTTTGAGTATGAGTTGAATTTGAATAAGGTCAGAGGTCAAAGGTCAATGAACTTTCCATGACTGGCACTGTGCTATGTTGTACACACAATAACTTTCTATACCTTCGAGGTAGGATTGCCAAATTCATATGAGAGGTCCATCTCTTGAAGGTGCAGGTCAAGTTCGAATGTGAGTTGAATTTGATTAAGGTCAAAGGTCAAAGGTCAATGAACTTTTCATAACTGGCACTGTGCTATGTTGTACACCTAATAACTTTCTATAGCTTTGACGTGGAATCACCAAATTCATACCATTTTTCAAACAATAAGTTTGCCATAACACCTTAATAATTAATTTAATTTTACAATTTTACTCACATTATTATCAGTTACATTCTTTTTCACTAACATTCATTTCCTTACTTGCATGGAAATAATTATAGCTTCATAGTATTAACAGCATTCTTAGTGTTATCTGATTTCCTAGGGATAAAGTAGGCCTATACCATTATTGCATATGTAAACTGTCAGAACCACAATTCACCCCCTAAACTGCTGACAGCCTCAGAAGTCATATAGCATAGTTTTGACATGCAGTCTCTTCATGACTGCAATATGCAGGCGAGACAACGCTTGGCGTTTGCCTTGTTTTTTTTATAGATAACTACACAGCCTGTCACATGGCAGTGCATGGTGGGAACTGGGAGGCATTGGAGAGACTCTTGGCTCACGATGCTGATACAGAGTTTCAGGATAACATAGGAAGAGCACCACTTCACTGGGCTGCATTACTACCTAATATAGACTGTCTTGATGTAAGTTCATCCATCAGATAAGAGAAGGGTTAGGGTTAGGATTAGGGTAGGGTTATGGCTAGCATTGGAAAATGACTTTTTGAACTCTAACCATTAGAATGACTATTGGTTCACAATGCTGATACATAGATTCAGGATGACATTAATAACTGATATAGACTGCCTTGTACTTGCATACTTTCAATTATTTTTTGTTCGCATGTAAATTAGTTTTGAGAGTTACATAATAGTCTGAGATGATTGTTTGGTTCATGAAAAATTTAACCTGTTTTTTACTTTAACGCATTTGCTATTCTAAACATTGCCCATCAATATCAGACTGATTCCTCCATTGATTGTGTGTTGGGAACTCAAGAGTTTCATTCATATGTAACTGTTACTGTACCAGATCTAGTAAAGACCAGAAAGTAAATGATAATTTATTTTATTAACAATTTTACAACTTTCAAAGTGATAAAATATAATAACGTATCAAGACTTACCTGTATAGTAAAGAAGACCGGGAGGTAAAATCAAATCCAAGTTCAGAATGTTCCTGAAGGATAGAATTATATTCATATTTATATTCCTCTTTCCCAAGATGCTGTTAAAAGCCAATGTGAGCAGAGGACCCCGAGATCGTGATGGCCTGACACCAGCCATGTGGGCGTGTCATGTTGACAACAAGACGCACTTTGACCTGATCACATCAGGTCAGCACAAGGTGGAAGAAGATGATGGGATAGAACGAGACATGATGGGAAGAACTTGGATTCACTGGTCTGTGAGGAGGGCAGAGTCACTGGAATGCTTAGATGTATGTAAATCTTTCATTTGTTGAAGATTTTGGTTAATGCTCTATTAATATTTAGTTTAAGCCCACTGCACACTATACGATCTGACTACTACCTGATTTTCAAACATATGGCACTTTGTATTAAGTATGGAAGTTTAAACAAGTAGAATTATTTTTGATTTGAAGTTCAGAATTATGATAGAAATACTAAAATCGAAATTGTGGTTAACTGCAAGACTTGTGGTTGGAGTAAAGGCCAGATCAGCTTCAAGTTGTAGCTGATCACCAGATCACTATGATGTCACTACAATTTGGTATTGAGTTGACTTTTATTCCTGCAGGGAGGCTCTCAATAGCCCGGAATTTCGATTTTAGTATTCATACGACTATTCGGAACTTTGATCATTCAGATTTTACGTTCGAATGTTCATATCAAATGTTATAACAAATTTTTGCGAAATCAGATAGCAGATGGATTGTATAGTGTGCGGTAGGCTTTACAGTGGGTGGAAAAGTCTTTTCCAAATATTTGAATTCAGTGTCATACATTTGGCTTAGAAAAACTTTTTCCATTTTGCAGTGGAAAAAAATATAGAATTATTTTGAAGTTTGATCCCATGAAATATATTCATGCCTACGTGTATTTACCAGCAAAACATATACATGTACGTAGAACATGCAGCTGAATCTTCAGACTTCAGACTTCAGACTTTAATAGAAGCACATGGTGGGTTGATCAGATGTACTTTCCAGATGCATAATTGCAGTATTCTCTATAAAAGAACTTAAGATAATCTGCATGTACCCTGAAATTGTCTAAAATTGTAGATTGGTGCACATTGATCATTACGTGTAAATGCAGAAGACATAATTTCCACAGTGAATAAACTTTCTAACAGTGAGGTTTGATTCAGGGTTTGTCCTTGTTTACTTTTTTGATCAAAATGTGGTAGTTTTTCTTGGTCCATTCCCATTGTATAAAAATTTTATGAACTATGAAATACATGTATAAGTAAGTATTCCTTTGATTTCAATTATGGTGTATTATTATTATTATGATGATGACTATCTCATTGTCTTTCAGAGTTTACTGAGTCCTGCCACAGCTGCTATAAAAGACAAGGAAGGGAGGACCGCTATCCACCTAGCTGCTTCATTAGGTACAATTCTCCTTACGGCAAATATGATATTCAACAGTAGAGGGCGATATTTCCCAAATACAGTGCAGGCAAAGGCACTTCGGGTTTCCACGCAAACAAAATGGGTCGAGTCTTAACAAGTCCCATAAACATTTTAGTTTTTTAGTCTAGAAAATGAAAGCAACAAATTCTGATGCTACCTGCATCCATGTAATGAAATTATCAGGAGAGTTTATGAAACCTGAACAATATTTTTGTCAAATGAGGGATTTGTTGACATAGCTGTACATTTTCTATGGAAGCTGGAAGAAGTCTTGTCAAATCGTCGGTACTGGATTTGTATTTGCACGTGTGCAGACCTGCGGGGTATGCGGGAAATGTTGCCCTCTACGGTTGAATCTCATATTTGTGGTAGGGAGAATTAGTTAACTTGTTTTATAAACATTAGTATTTTCATTCATAATATTTTGATTTGCTATAGAGAAAAAGGGAAGAAACCCACGGTTCAGACACAAAAAGTTGATATCGAAACTTGATAAAAAACATCATATAAAATTGTCACTGTATAGCCTATGGACTGTTCAGACACACATTCCGACCTCTCATAAGAAACATCGCATAGATGAGCATTTTACTAAGTACTGTGCATGTTGTCATGGCAAGGTCATGTCTCCTCAGACCACACTCACGTTAAGCCCCACCCAGTTATACTGTGTGGTGGTCGCCATACGTTCAGACAAACATGGACCACGATTCTCTCTATCAGTTCTAGTTCGAAACGATGCTCAGACTCTTGTTTCATTATCAGCTTCTGACTTGCCACTTTAATCATGATGATAGTGATGTTATTGACTTTATCAAATTTTGTAGCATTTCTTACGATTGTATGAATTCCAATAAACCTGCTGTATCTTTATCATTGGAAATATCAAGGCAGATGATACTTCGATTGTAAAAATGAGAATTTATGTATTAGGCACCTCATGGGACATGAGAAATCAGAACACTTGGATGTGCCAATTTAGATGAAGGACTACCAATTAACGTTTGTTTTTAAAGTCATTGGTTATGTGTATGTCGCTCTCTCACAGGTGCTCTCGAAGCATGTCGACTGATCGTGTCAAAGGTCGGTCCAGACTGTCTGAATGAGACTGATGGTCAGAACAGGACCTGTCTTCATTTAGCCACAATAGGTGGACATGGGGAGGTGGTCAATTTTCTTCTTGATCATGGAGGTTAGTTTATAATACCCTGGGGTGTAACATAAAGAGATACAATCAATCTTACAATCAATTGTATCTCTTTAGTACATGGTTTGCCATAGACTTATGATTGATATCAATCGTAAGATTGATTGTATGTTTTATGTTACACCCCCCTATCTGGTAGAGGAGGTGGATCAAGTATGATAGCTCTACTACTCATCAACCACCTTTTTTAAAACCGACCACCTTCGCGCAGTGGCTTTTTGTGTATAAAATAAAAAAGGTCGCGTGATGGTGATGAAAATGATAGAATGTTTCCATTTACTTTACTTGCTAAATCAATAGAAAGTGGGGGGTCGGTTTAAATAATGAGCTTGCACAGGCACACAGTGAAAAAGCATCACATGTGTTTGTTGCCGAGATTTCCGTGCGTATCATACGAGTCAACAATCTGAGCATAATATCTAAATCTGCTGAATTTTCCGCCCAAGTGAAGCGAAAGTATGGTAAAACTAACAAATATTTTCTGATATAGGATGTGATTAATTAAAGGTGGTCAGTGAGTAGTAGGTCCAACCATATTTTGTAGAAATGGGGGGGGGGGGTGTGGTCTTACAAAGAATGAATAAAAAGGGAAGACCTTTTTTGTGCTATTTGAAAAAAAAAACCCTAACAAGATAAGCGAAAGAAAGATGAGTGTGTGCGTGGGTGTGCATGTGTGTGGGGGAGGGGAAGGGATTTTATTCCATTTGTTTTCTTTGCTTATTATTTGGGAATATGTATTAAACTTTAAAAAATCATGTTATGAAAAGAAAAAGTGGATTTGTATTTATACTGATTTATTTATATTGATTTGTATGTATTAATGTTTTTTTTAATGAAATCACTAATAAATATTATTATAAACCCCTATTTTTGTGAGAATCTTCACTAGGCAGAGGAATGACATTACAGTGATTACACTCGTAATCATTTCTACTTTCATTTTGTGCACTTTTGGAAATATTGACGAAATTGATAAGGGTATTAATGATATACTAAGATATCCCGATGCTGTACAACTGTTTTTGGTTTTCTAAATAGCTGATGCAAACCGATTAGACGGCTCAGAAAGGACTGCATGGGACTATGCAGAGGAAAAAGATTTACATTATTGCAAGATGATCATCGACTCGTATCATTCACCCAGAGAAAGGGCACCTAGCAGAGGCAGGAATCGACACAAAGTAAAAGAGGTACATGTATGCTTCTTATTGCTTAGTGGAAAAGGTTAGCTTACCTTACGTGTTAGAAATATAATGTATGAATTCTCTGTCGTGTTTATTTTATTGATATAAAAGTCCTGAACCGAAGCAAGTTCAGATGATACGCACAGTCATCTGAAAATAAAGGCTTGGTTGACATTTATACTTAAACTGCCATTTGAAAATGCATGTTTTTTGAAGCATACTGTGCATAATATTTCTGTATGTTATAACGCACAGTGAGTTCTCATATCGTCGCACGCACCACGAACCGTCCTCTCTGCGCACTTTGATGCGAAAGTTAGTTTTGCAGAAAATGCATTTAAAGAAATGCTTTTTTTAAACCAACATTAGGTGCACCTACAAGGGGAGCAAATTATTTAACGATGTTTTCGTTCGATAGTTCAGGTTCCAAAGTTTCATCCCGTATCTTTATATTTTCTTGAACTTAACTATTTACGCCACAGTGGGCATTGTAACAGAGAGGATGGTTCGTGGAATAGATACAGTGCGCTATCGCGCCTCGCGATTTCACCACGAACTGTCCGCTCTCCTGCGGACGGTTCGTGGAAAAGATGAAATACACATTATTGCGCATTGCTATTTTCACCACGAACCGTCTGCTCCTATTGCGTGCAACTGAAAACCGTATAAACTGAATGGAAGATGAAGTGACTGAGAAACCGAAACTGTTTTTTTACAGACATCGGTTTTCTAATTCACATTTTCATACATTTTGGGGATGTTGAAATAATCCGGGTGATAATGAAAGTATACTATGACATAATCTACTCATTCAATATCAATTCTTCAAAAATGATGAAATATTTTTTTGTCCGTACTGGCTCACAATCAGAGAAGACGGTTCGTGGAAAAGATGTATCCCGTGACAACTAATCCATTTCACCACGAACCGTCCGCTCATAAAAGACGTGTACAAACCAAATGAATGATTAAGAAAATCTCAATTAAAGTATGATCTGTACGTGTAAATAATAATATTTTTTTAATTCGATATTGAAATTATTTTTTGGTACTGAATAACAGGCAAAATTTTTTATTGGAAATCAGTGCATTGCATAGGCCTACAATAATCTTGCATTTAAAAAAAAAAAATCCAATAGATGTTCATAGTTACTTTTTAGTATTGATATCTTTGTGGATGAAATCAGAATGCTCTTTTAACATTGTCCAAGATCTGGATTGATAATAGATTTTGGGAAATTCATTTTCTCCCATGCTAATATAACCATTTCAGATACTGGCATCTGTGATGTTGACAGTCATGAATTTAGTATGATTTTTTTTTTCAGCTCTTTTCTCGAAGATATGACGGCAATATTATAAGAATCTTTTCTTTGTTGGAAGTATTTCAACGACCTTTAAGATTCTCGGTAGACAGTAGGGTCCTAAGGCGATTGAAACTTTGGCATCAATGTTAATTATAATATCATTAATTTGCAGAAGTTTGAATGTGTTATGTAAGTTAAATCAGACTTCATGAAAACAGAGTATTTAGATGCTCAAGTCTAATTAATGCCTGCTTTAAATATAAAATCACAAAACTGAAAATACAAATAGAACAAATTTAGATTATTCATTATTATTTCATTCCATAATATTTGCATCATATTTAACTACATTATTTACAGACACACAAAGAAACATCTGAAATAAATATGGTCATTTCATACAGAGCTACAATTCCTCTACAATCACACACAATGCAATTTGGAATGTTTGTTTAGATCTCATGGAGGTAAAAAAAAAATAATGTGTTTTTTTTCTATATCCATAGTCATCAAAAAGTCTTTCTTCCTTTACTTTTTCCTTTTTATTCCTATCTTTCCTTTTCTTTCTTTCTTTCTTCCTTTGTTTCGTTCTGTCTGCCTTCCTTACTTTCATTATTCACTTTTTCTTTCTTTCTTCCTGACTTCCTTTCAGTATTTAATTTTTCTTTCTTTCTTTTTTATTTCTTTCTGCCTTCCTTCCTTTCATTTACATTTTTTTCTTTCTTTCTTTCTTTCTTTCTTCATATCTTACTTTCTTTCTTTCTTTCTTTCTTTCTTACTTTCTTTCTTTCTTTCTTTCTTCCGTTCTTTCTTTCTTACTCACTCACTTTCTTTCTTTCTTTCTTTCTTCCGTTCTTTCTTTTACATTAGTCTGTATTAATTTCATAAGGAGCTATAAGTTAAGAAAATCAAACATGGAAACAGAGTATTTGAATACTCACATCCAATGTCTGCTTCAAATATAAAGTAGAATCATACATTATTTATCAATTGTGTATTTTATCTTTTAATAGTCATATTATTTCATTCCATATTATTTGCAAGATATCTAACTGTAATATTTACAGACAGAAAAAACAATTAAAATAGGCAAGACGAGCTACAATTCCTTAAAAAAAATAACACACATTGCCATAATATTTGTTTAGATCTCATTGAGACAAAAATGGAATAATATTTTAATATTATTTTTCCTTCATATAATTATATCCAATCATCAAGATGTCCTCGGGATTTGAGTCTTTAAGTTGTATAAAGTAAAACCCTTTTCTCTATTAATGGAAAAAGATGAGATATTGGACATCATATTGGAGGATTTTGATAATCTTATTCCTCACAATTCTGCATGAATTATATTCAAATATGCACATGTCTTAGGAATATTCAAAAGGGTGTATTACTTTTCCTCATTCTATTCATTTTGATTTCCATAGAATCTTGTTAAACTTCATTATTTGCAGATGGAAATATCAAAATTTCACCAAGATTTCTTTAGTCAGATTCATCAAAATGATGAAATATTGAATAATAGGTATCACTTTTCTTCCATTCGTGTACTTATTCCATATCCAATGTATAATTCATTGTTATTTATAACTACAATATTTACAGATAGAAATATTATATTCTAGGCTTTGATACCTCTCGTATTAAATCATCTAACATAGAAAACTCATTGTTAATAGACGAAAACATTCAAATTTCACCAAGACCTTTTCAAACAGAGTCATCTCTTATCAATCAAATAATGAATAGAATATATCAACTTTTGTACATTTAAGTATTCATTCCATTTCCAAGTTTACTTCATTATTTTCTTTTAACTGCATTACTTACGGATAGAAACATTAAATGTTAACATATCATTTAACAAGTGCATTATTTATATTTAATTCTTGCAATCATTTCATCTCCGTAGTATACTCAGAGTTCTATTTAATTTGTAACTGCATTATTTACAGATAAAAAAAAAATAATGAGCCAGATACATATCACGGGAATGTAATGTGTAAAAGAAAACATAGTTTATCTTCAATGCATGTTATCAAATCATTATATTTCTTTTTATTTCTTAAAAATTGAATATAAACACTAGTTTTAAACTCTCCCAAGAAGATGCCCCCCATAAAGAATAAAATTACAAAAGTGAAACATATACACTAGTTTCAACGTCCACCCCCTCCTCAAAATACAAACTGACCTTTCTCAAACCTGCACCCCCCCAAAAAAAATAGATAAAAGATCTTACAAATATCGAAGAATCCATTTATAATATTGATACTGTCAAAAATGCCCATTTAAAAAAAAAACTTTAATCTTAAAATCCTTCATCATATAGGAAATTCATTACCAATTCAAGCTAATGTGAAAAGTATAAAAATCTTGCAGATAAATAAAATGATTTACATTATGAATTCATTAAAAATTTCAAACTGAAAAAATGTATTCTCTAGGAAATTCAAAACAAAATGGAAATTATGCACATTGATAATTCATTACCCATTTTAACTGATGTAAAGCATATATACATATACTGTATAATTATATACTTTCAGCACATAAAAATATACATGGATAATTCAATTCCAATTCAAACTGATGGGAAAGCGCCATATTTACAGCAAATGGAGAGAGAGAGAGAGAGAACATAAAAATCGTGAATATTTACCAACTATTATTATATTATTATATTATTTATTAACTGTTATTATATTATATAAAATAATATTCAATTGAATGTCAAGTTCATCTATTAAACATCAATTTCATTAAAAATTAAGTGGAAATCACATAACGCCTGAATTCATTACAAGTTCTCCTTATTTAATTCTACATTTCAGAATGTTAACACGATCAAAATCACTAAATTTAGCAAATTAATTAACATATTTCTCATTGTTGCAAATGCCTATAGGACATCGTAATTTAACATTCATTATAATGTTGAGTGATTTGACTTTTTTTTTTATAATTACAAAAAACCCCATAAAGTTTAAGATCTATGTACAATATTAAAATGAAACATAACTATGGAAAATATTGAGTACACCGATATAAAAAACAATTATTGGCAAAATAATGGTATACTGGTATATCTTCAAATATTTAATTACTGATGACGTTTTGCATATTGTGTCATTATATTTCATTCTTGGTTATTATTAATTTTAGTTTTGCCTGAATTCACACAAAAAAATAAACATACAACATTCCAACAAACTTTAATAATGTAGTTTTTTTGAAGAATAATGATGAAAGTGTCATTTCAAGTCAATTATTTACAGTATATTACCCAGGGAGAAAAACAGAAAAAAAAAATGGATGGTCGGGATAATCTCGCTTCCAAAATTTGAAAAATAGCTGCTGTCAATTGCCATATGCTTCAATCCAAAAGAATATCTAGATAGTACGGGAACATGAAAAGTAGTAATGTGGACGCTCGCAAAGCGATCTTTAGAAGTGGTTTTGTAAACCGGTTTAGTAGAAACTAGTTTACAAAACCAGTTTCGAAAAGATGTGAACAAGGTCAAACACAATCTATTAATGAGGGAGATTCTCATAAAAAGCCTTATGAGCAGGGTGCCAGACTACAGGTGTGGTGCCGCTGCACAGATCTTGGAATTTACCTGCAGGAAGCTTTGGTTGGCCATTCCTGTACAGCGGTTGTGGTGTTACTTCAGTAACCTCTCCAGAGCTTCTTCGGACTTGGCTTGTCCTGATTGCATCGAACTCACCATTGGCATGAGAATACTTGAAATGGATTGTGTCCACTTCTCCTTTCAAGATTTTCAGTGACATGAACTTTTTCCAGTCCACTGATTGGCCAGCTTCCGATGTGCGTACTCGAAGGGTTCCTTTTTGCTGGCTTACTAATTTCCAATCGGTGATATCTTCTGACTGTACTTCTACCACATGGTAGGGATGCTCAAGTCGAGCCATCCTGCAAATGGTAGCTAGCTGGGTGGACACCATGACCTCCCTGAGTTTGCGTACACAACGTTCAATGACGCTGTGCATTGAGTCACCCTCACTCTGTCCATGATTTGTTGGGAAGTAGTTAACTGTAATGGACTCAATGTGCTTTGACTTCTGTACAAAGTACTGCAGCATTGAAGGGATAATAGAATTCTTGTTCTGCCCTACACATCCGTCGCAGTAAAGTTCAACTTCTTTCACGCCTCTATCATCCACAGTATGAAGGTAATGGTGGACATGAGAAGCTATCTCACATGACCCTCGTCTGGTTTCACACTCGTGCGACAGATAAAACCACCCGTCTTTCGTAGCTAATTCGTAGATGGTGAAATTATAATTACTCAATCGATGCTTGTAGAAAATATCTGACGGGTGATTTGGGAAGGTATATTACCTGTTGCAGGTCAAATACTGCAGCGACAAAGCTCTTGTCCTGTGATGCTCTAACCTTAGCTTTAGCTTTCAGTTCTCTCACCTTGTCCTTTTCAGTGATGTGATCTTCATAGGCCTTGGCGACTGCCTCCCTGTCATTTGCATTACCACGGTGAAAGGTCTCACACAAAGGACACATGTCCTTCTTAGGATGGTGAAATTTGATCTTCATCTCACGCAGTACCTTTCTATAAAGAGATAGAGATGTACATTCAGTTGTAGTGGATAGATACATTCGGTACATAATCTCAGGGTTCAATTCATCTGAGAGATATCCCCATCGGCTGCTTGCACGACAATAATGACTCTCCTGTCTTGGAAATTTGTTAATATGATTTCTCACTGACTCCCGCAGTCTAGCATCTCTTTCTGCGCTCTGTCTCCCACCTCGCTTTTCACCTTCGATGATACCGCAAGTTTGTTTTTTTGCAATGACTGTCTTCACCTGCCTTTCAGATATACCTAAGGTTCCTAAGAACATCACCCTGCAAACAGGAACTTTATGGAATGGGCCTTTGGAGTTTGGTAAGAAGTATGCAAACTTACGAAGCTTCTTTGTCCCTTTCTCGCGGATCAGGGTTAAGTGACGCGCTATCCACTCTCTTTGCTCTGTCAGAGCACCAATATCATAAAAGGTTGATCTGATAGCCTCCATGTCCTCCATACTCAGGGTAGAGCAACTGAAACCCTTGTAATGGCATTTTTTGCATGACGTCTTGTACTCTGCAAATCTCCTCCCTGGTTTCATTTTTTTGCTTTTTCCACTTTCATAAGCATATCCAGAATTTCTCTTTTCTTTTACTACCCGATTTCTACTTTTGATTTTTGTTTGCTGTTGTGGTATTTCAATTGCTCTTTCACCATCAACCTGGAAAGTTGAAGGAGACTGAAAATGCCCTTCTCCTTTTAAAAGTAAGAGATCTTCTTCATCTCTTACTTCTTCGATATCAACTTGAAAGTTGGCAACTTGTTCATCTGCAATCTGATCTGTATCTCTTACTTCTTCCATATCAACTTGATCGTCAGTAGCTTCTTCAAGATCAAACATGAAAAATTGTTAACGTTTTAGTAGATAAAACAATATTTTTTTTGTTGTTTACCAGTATTGTTTTCAGGATCAGTCACAGATGCATGTACTGATGACATTCCATGTCTTTTTACAAATGTGGGACCCCTTGATGATCCAGCTAATGTGCCATTCCTCTCCCCTGAAATAAATAACACATTTAAATGAAATGAAAAGAAGACGAAGAATGACAACCTCAATTTTACTCTAACAAAAATGATCCATGCCATTTAAATTTATATAAGATTGCAGAAACAACCATTCCTCCTATTGTTGTCTTGGTAACAAAAGGGACTAGTTTATCTTTGCCTCTGATTAAAATTACTAAATCCTGTCTGCAAGTTCAAGGTGACATGAACCAGGCGCAGATCCAGGGGGGGGGGGGGGGGGGGGCCCCCCCCCAAAAAAAAAGGGAAGAAAAACTTCTCTTTTTTTTTAGCTTGTCAGATTTTAAAAAAGAGAGAAAACCTTTTTTTGTTTTTGTTTTGCTGGTCTGATTTCAAAAAGGAGAGAAAACCTTTTTGTTTGTTTGTTTGTCAGGAAATTTTCCTAGTTTTGGCTCCACCTCTCCCATGAAATCCTGGATCCGCAGCTGACATACACTATCCTTACCTGGTTCTGCTAAGGCTCTATCTTCTTTGGAAGACTGAGGACCATCACATGATTCCTCCAGTGGTTCAAACCGTTTATCTTTAAATAAATTTGCAAAATATTACATTAGATTAACACTAGGCAACTAAGGTTTGTGTCAGTACTACACTTTTTTTTCAATATGTATTCAAAAAATGCCTTTCTAATAACCAAGAAGAAAATATGAATGGAAATCAGTATGCTTTTACTAAAAACGGATTATTTCCAATTCGTCTAATGCCAATTTGTCAAATTGCCAACTCGTCTACTATCATTTGGTCTACCATCGGTTTGTCCACTATCCACATGGTCTAATTGGCAATTGTTCCACTCACCATTTGGTCTAATAACCAGTTGGTTCAATAGCCATTTAGTACATAAACCATTTGGTCTAATTGCAATGGATAAGTGTTAATTGGGCGAAATGAACTAAAAGAAAATGGGTATTGGACCAAATGGTTATTAGACCAAATGGCTGTTAGAAGAAATGTTGATGGACGGAATGGCATTAGACTAAATGAGTGTAGACTATGTGGTGAGTTGAGGAGTTGGCAGTAGATGAATTGGCAATTTACCCTAAAAATTACCACCCTCCAGAAAAAAAAGCAAACAAAACAAAAACAACGACAAAAATAATAACAAATAATAATCATGGCACGCAATCTTTATTTTTATCATGTAATTTATGTCTGGTCAAATTTTTTATTTATTATTTTGTTCATGATTTATAATTTATTGTTTATGTTTTACAACTTTTATGTATGGACTTGCTGAAAAACAGCTTTGCGGCTGAAAGCAGGTTTTTTTTATTGCGTATTTAAGTACATAAAACATACATACATACAATGCTTTATCAAATGTAAAACAAAAAGAGGATTTAAACTTTATTATCCTCTCTTACCTCACATATTTTCATCTTGAACATTCATGGAGACCTTTACCTGAAAACCTGGGCAGCACATTTCCGTGGCAGCTGTGCCAAAGTAATAAGTTTAACTAGGCTGAACCTGCCACTGCCTTACACACAAGTGATATTTCTATTTGTACAAATCCTTTCAATGAGAAGCACTAAACTATGTCTAAAATTGGAGAAGGCAGTGCCAGGGTGTTGTGATTAGATGGTCAAGATTTTGATAGGATGGGTTGGTTGTCATATTTTGCATTCATTAAATAACAACAGCAAGATATGGAAATGTGGTCCATTTTTCTCTCTTTTTTTTCTTCTTCCCTTATTTTTTTTTCTTCCTCTTTATTTTTCCCCTCCTTCTTTCTCCCCTTTCTTACTATTTGCAAAATCATTGGGCAGTTGTTCCTTTTGCCCCCCTCCCCCTGGTAAGGGTAGAGGGGTATCCCTGCTTGCATTATACTTAATTGCAAAACATCTTTACCTGTGTATTTCTCACGTAGAAGTGCCAGAGGAACATCAGACTCCTCATCTGATGAATCAGACTCTTGTATATTCTGAGAATCCAACACTACCGCTGTCCAACGGACACCCTTCCATGGCATTATAACCTCCATTCCTTTCTTCAGATCCCCGGTCCATTGGAGCTGAGATGCCAGGACTAAGTTCTCCTTGCCTGTTCGCTTCCATCTTACTAAGACATCAAAGTCTTCATCTGATCTGAAATTGTTAGAAATTCATATTTCATTCACAAATATTTGACATTAATTAACGCAAGCAGATGATTTTAAATATTCTGTTCATTCTGACTGGCTTTTCTTATAGTTTTCCGTGACAGATGGAAATAATTTTCTTCAAACTTTTCAAGTTTATAATACTCTCTCTCACTCCCTCTCTGTCTTGTTCTTTATTGAATTGATTGGTAATATTAAACTTTTATCTCAATGACTCTGGGTTCAATACATTTTCAAGAATGATTGAAATCGATTTTTGGATGCAGTATCAAAATTAATTCAGTCCTCTCCTAAAAAAAAAAAAAAAAAAATAGAGAAACAGCCTTTCAGCACTGAATTATGACCGTATCTTTTAAGAAAACAATACAATCTGTCTAGATACTGTCCTCCTTAGTCATTGTCTTATTAAAGGAATAACTAACCTTGTTTGATTCTTGCTACTTTGCATGTTCAATCCAGACATCTCGATTGCAGGAAAACTCTATCCGTCCAAGGGCATGACCTAAAATAATGATACAGACAAAGAGGAAAATGTTGACATTACATGTACATGATATTGCGTTTTCAATTTTTTACGTCTATAAAATTGACACATTACTTTAATAATATGAGGATCTACTAGTTAAAGTTCATCCTACTTGAGTTAATAGTTTAACTTGTGAGTAGGGGCAGTCATCTATAGATCCAAAAAAGCCAGGCTCTTGAGTCTAAGGTAATCTAACATTAGACTTAGTCATCTATAGAGGTCTAGGTCTAGACCTCTATTTGTAACTTAATAAGTGATTAGGCCTATCCCACTCAGAAGGCCACAACATTCAGAAAACTAACAAATTATACTGTTCTAAATTAGCTATTTCTCATTATAAAAATCTCCCAAAAACTAAAGTCACTAAATCTCAGGAAATATTTTCCCTTTTCACTTTGTAAGCCTATGGTTAGGTGATTCAATTTTCATTTCATGATCCATGTTAGACCAAAAAATCAGTCTATTTCGGTCAGGATCTGTGCTTCGCTGAGACATCGTCTGGCTTCGCGGCAGATCCCCTCTCTCGATGTGTAGGAGGAGAAATGAAAAAAAAAAAAAATGTTTAAAAACTCCGAAACAGTGGACTTTTCAGTCTAGATCCATGTCTGCTTTTGGATGTGAATTACTTTTATTGGATGAAGTTTAAAAATATATATTTAGACTCAAAAGTGTTGTTAGGTCTACTCTCGATCAACATGTAGACCCTGACTCCCTGCTCTTTTCTCTGCACTGTAGAATCTATCCCATATGTAGTCAGAAATCTCTGTTTGAAGACATTATATGAGCATGGTTTGATGAAAATGAACTTGCATAATAAGTAGTCTAGTGGACCTAGCCTTACTGCGACAGCAGCCCAAACATGAGTTAGGCCTAGCCCAGGTCCCAGACCAAGCCCTGAGGGCCTGAGGCTAGCCTAGCTAGGTCTGCTTAACTTAGACCAAAAATTCTCCAATTTGGTCGCCAGCCTCTTATTTGTGCAGGGTCGGGTCTCCTCTGACTCTGCTCTCTTTTCTTAGTTAGAGGAGAGCTTACCCTGCCAAAATAAGAGGCTGACGGCCGAATTGGAGACAGAATTTTGGGTCTAAAAAAATAGGCCAAACGTTAGATCTAACATTAATCTAGATCTAGACCAAAGTCCAAAGTCTGACAAAGCCAAACTTGATTTAGATCTAGATTTAGATTAGATCTAACGTTAGATCTAGAACTAGGGCCTAAAGCCCTAACTGTTAGATCTGTTACTGTTAGATCTATTCTAACTTTAGGCCTAGGCTAGATCCTAGATCTAGATTTTACTGTCCCCATTCTAACTTTAACTCCTTTAAGTTAAAATCCATGTAAATCAGCAATTTCAAATCAAAATGTAACAAAATCTAGATATAAATCATAAACGTTTTGCATACATGTAAGTATGACGCCGAAATGTGCTATCTTCGGTAGATCTGGAATTAACTTCAGGCTACATATTTATACTGACAAAAAAATGAATAGGTGGGACACATACATATTGTGTGGGTGGAAAGTGTTATCATCGAGTTGAATCTTCTGTACAGACTTCAATTTCTAATCAAACACAGTGGACTATAGCTGATCTTTTCATTAAGCTCTAGTGATTTATTTGGTACAAAAAGAGATTATACTTACCACTTATCCCGTTTAGGTGTTAATTCTGAAAAAACACGGGTACCGCGGCCGGTTCGTGAAACAGCCGACAATGCGATCACCCAAAAATTTCTGCTTTACGAACAGTCTCGATTGCGCGCTCTGAAGGAGGACAGTTCGTGATACAGAAAAATCTCTTAATTCCAAAGTGGACGCTTTTTCATGATTGCAGTATTACGTAACCATGCATTCCCATACACCCATCTTTTTACAGGAGGTAGGTAACTATGTGGACATTCAAAAAATGCAAAAAAATAAAAAATGAAAATAATGTGGAATTTTGCCTAAGAGGACGGTTCGTGATGCGTGCGACGATATGGCTCTTTAGGTGCTCTTTATTTAGTACACTAAAAAGATGCTACAGTTTCCTTTATGCAATTTACCATCGCTTGTCTGAATGAGCTCTTCGTCATGTTGTAGCGTAAAGTTTGGCCTGGGTTGTTGCTTGAAAATCATGAAACATAAACAGATGGATTCCTCATTTAGATTTACACATGATAAGGATTAGTGGGAATAATGACTTCATGATTCTAACATGCCAAACATGTGTGATTCTTTCCTAATGTGTTCTCCTGATTTTAAATGTTTCATATTTTTAGGAGAATAATAACTCAATATCAAACTCAGGGAACAATTCATCCTCACAATCAAATCACCAGCAACTCTCACCAGATCACGAGGCAAGGATACCCTCCCCTCCCCATCAACCCCGCCCCTTCATCCAGGCTCTGCCTCCACCCAAGAGAGGGCAAAGCCCAAGGCGCCCCTCACCAAACAGACCAGTGCACCCCCATACAGGAATGGTACAGCCGGAACCAGAGAGGCGGTTGAATGAAGAATCAGTGGATGGGCCAGACAATTTTGTTCAAGATGGGGGGAGTGCTACATTGGAGAATGACATTGTTATTAGTCCTGTGGTAAGGAATGATTAGCATGTTGTAACAACTTAGGCCACTTTTTCACTCACTTTTCTAGAGCGTTTCCAGGCTAGAGTGCTGTAGAAAGTGAGTGTAAATAGGGCCTTATTTAATCAGCCCTTTTCATTATGAAATCTGAGCTTTTTATGCAAATGGCAAACTTAGAGGGAAACTTAAGAGAAAATGCAATTATTGATTTGAAAAATTAGCCTACATTAAATGTCTGGCAATATTATATTTGTCTCCAAAGCATCTGATTAGAATAAAATTTCCTCTAAAAAGGGATAGAGTGTCCAGAGATTCAGAGTTAATACTTATGTAAAGAACAAGTTCATATTCGCTGAATGTTATCTCATGTGAAAATATCTGCCAGCTATGGTTCTAGGACAACTCCCCGGGAGGACAACTCCCCCGATACGATTCCCACCTGACAACTCCCCCTGGAGCACAGCTCCCCTGGAGGACAGCTCCCCTGAGGGCAACTCTCCCCGGACGACACCTTTTTCTGGATGACAACTCCCCCAGTCCCCGGGGGAGTTGTCCTCCCAGGGTAGTTGTCCTGATACGGCCAGCAATGCATTGCCTGAATATTCATTAAACCATTTTTTCAGTGGACCACTTGGAAATACTCATTTGATTTTTTTTTTTCCTCTCTTGTAGCTTGCAACAAATTACTGGATGATCATTTGAAAACTATTTAATTTCATTTGATCACTTTATCTTTAATAATTTATTTTGTTGATATGTTAGGACTCTGAACAAGGGGAGGCAGTGCAATACAGACCGTCAACGGAGGGGGACTTTGTGCAATCCCAAGAGGGCGCTATAATCGACAGTGACATGCAACCCTCCAGTCAGATAGCTGAGAAAGAAGGACAGGGTATGTTGGTCATCTACATACGGACTTGGGAAGCGAAACGCTTTGTCAAAAACAAAAACTCTTCTTTGTTGTTAGCCTATATTTTACATGAGAAAATTGACAATAGATCCAAAACATCTTTGCAGAATATCTCAAAGATATCCCTTGCAAGAAAAGAAGAGGAATCATGATCTAAATGCAAAACTTCTTGTCAGTGCTTGGTTGTGTAAATCTATGCAACAAACACAATTTCCAATTTAGATCTGTCAAAGTTCAAAGTCATTCACTGTTGTCTTCTTTTCTGGCAAAGGATGACTTTGAACTTTTACAGGTCTTAGTTTGAAATTCTGTTTGTTGCATTTATTAGACAACTAGAATATTTGTGGTATTTGCTTCCTCCTATTTTACACTTATGTTGCACCTATTTGACGCCTATTTTACGCTATGAGAACTAGTAATATTACCGTAATATTGCATATACCTGGTGTATATGAACAGCATCCACAAAATAGGCGCAACATTTACGGCTTCTACAGTAGAGTGTAGCGTCTCATCGACGGGTTTGACCCTAAGCTGAATGGACATCGTACGCTGGGTAACCAAGATGCAGTGCGGGACTTGCCGATAGAACAGAATACTGTATATTGTGGATGCGAATATGAATGGGGATGAAAGGGAGAATACCGCAATATTACGGTAATATTACCCCTTTTTCCCTGTAATATGAAAGGTGTCCACGGGAAATTGCTTACCAATGCCCATCAGTAATATTGCAGTATTGGGTAATATGAACGGGGCTATTGAAACATAAAATAACTCAACCCATTTCATGACTTATTTTTTACAACAGTAAAAGTATATTTCCAGAATATCCCCGAAGCTTTACTATTTTGCTTGGCTTATGAAAAAGCTTTATGATTACTGAGAATGGAAAAAAAAAAAAAGGTGGAACAACATGGAGCATGATGAGAAAGAAATATTACCAGTACATGTACATCGTGTATTCAAGGTATACATTCAACTTACCATTTCCAATCTGTCGTATTCATGTAGTGATGAGAGGGCCTCGGACCCCACGAGGGCGCTCAGGCAGTGTGGTCAGCGACATGAGCGAACAGAGCATCAACTTTGGGATGGATGTCTCGGACATCGAGGGTGAGGAAGGGACCAAGGAAGAAGGCCGGGTCAGCGAGAGGCTCACAGAGGTACGCCCCCCTATTTTTCTGTCTAGGAGAGCAATACATTGACTCCTGTATATAAAGAACACCAAGAAGAGACACTGAATTTGATGGAGATCCATGTAATCAGAGTCTGGATAAACAAGGACAAACTGTACATTGGAATGTTTTTCATGTTGAAGGGATGTCATTGTAAAGCAGAACCTTTCCTTAATACCAAAAAAAAGTTTTAGGAATGATAGCAAAAATGATACGAAGAAATGCGTCACTTTTGTGATACATGTGATATTTAACTTCCATAGTCCTCGGGTGTTGGGGAAAATGTTTTAATCTGTGTACTGTTTTTGCAAAAAGCAGTTTAGCAATAGGGCAAAGCAAAAAAATATGCGCTATTTGAAAAAAACAGAAAATGTGCAGCTTTTCTTTTCTGCCTGAACGTATTTCAGTGTATTTCAAATTGATATCATATGATAAAAGAGAGGGCAAAACAATATTATTCTCATCTTTACATCACTGTAACTTCATGCTCATATTGGCCATGCATGGTTCATGACTGTTAATTTAGGTTTCATCAGTATTATATTCATAGCTTATCATTTATGTATTTCTCCATCTTTTTTATCCTTCCATTTTGCAACATCTGCATAACCATCATCATTCTATAATCTGATTTCGTTCATCACTTGGCTACTATATTGCTATCTCATATACTATTACTACCATTGTAATCAACTGCTTTCACTACTCTTATGGCTGTCATTTTCATCCTCACCATCATGATGGCCATCACCACTACCATTACCCACCACCACCTCCACCACTACTACTATCGTCGTCATCATCATCATCATCATCAAAATCAAACCCTCTCTACCCCCACCACCATCATTCACACCACTGTTAGCTCTGCCAAAATTATGATGATCATCATGGTCATTACGGTTATCACTATGATGATCAACACCTATCATCGTCATCATCATCATCATCGCCATTAATGTCATCTCCATCATATCATCATCACCACTAATATCATCACCCCCACCACCATCATCAATATCATATCATTCATTATTCATGATGATCAACTCCTCTTTTTCATCATCATCATCATCATCATCATCATCATCATCAGCCTGTCACAAGTCCTGGAGGCGGAGGCTGGAAACCAACCCCATCAGGACCAGTGGTGGTCAACCAGAAGCTTCCTATGCCGCCACGCCCACCCAGTCCGGCTCTGACCCCTGCCAGTGCACCGCATTCATCATTATCATCCCCTCCATCTCCATCTCATGCCCTGCCATCATCATCTGCTTCTCCATCAGCCCCACCTATGCCTCAGGTAAGTAACATAAAAGCTTCCCCTGGCTATACACCGATCCAACTTGGCAACTGGTGATTACTGCATTGTTACGGTCAATAGGTTTGAATACAATGTTCACAGTACGGCTGTAGTGCAGTGCAGTGCAGTGCAGTATTTTCATTTGTGCTTGTGGCTGCCTCTCGAATGGAGGGTAACTTTACGGGCCATACCTTTCTCGCCATCTTTGAATTTCGTCTCTCCATTTGTTTTCCATGTAGTTTGGCAACTTTTCAACAAGCTTCACATTTTCCCATGGATAGTCTAAGATTCCCAGACTTTGGATATTCTTTTTCGCTGCTACAATCTTGTGAAGGAAGTCAGAAAAGTCCCTCATACCTTTGGCGTCTCGATTTCCGATCTTTCGCCATGCGCCGAGTCTTTCCATGAACGCTACACTGACGCTACTTGAACTCCCGTATCTCTCAGCAAGAGCTTCACATACATTCTTGTATCCATCAGCGGCATTCAGTAGCTGATAATGTTCCACTATTTCCTTGGGTGGTCAGGTTACAAAGCTGCTGAGGAAGTTTGTGGCACAATCGAGAGGCTTCAAGTCTACCAGCGTATCAAACGCATTACGCCAAATGGGATACTGGAGTGGATCACCGAAAAAGATTGGAACTTCAACCTTCGGCAACTGGTTTAAAGCTGCTGACTGCTGGGCACTGAGTATTTGCTGCATGTTTACTTTGGTTAGTTGAGCCATGCATGTTTCCAGCGATGCTGCTATTTTACTCCACTCATTACTGACTGTAGCAGGGGGGTATGAATTTACAGTCACTGGCGGTGTTGGAGGTACTTCTTCTCCATCTTGCGATTGAAAGACTCTATTCAGATCTTCTTCCTTGGTTTCTTCTTTGATTTCGAGATGACATTCACTGGAGCAATCACTCTCAAACTCCTCGATTGCTCTTTCTTGTGCTTCCAAGCGAGCTTCTTCCTTTTGTTTCATCAATTCACATTTCCTTCTTTGCATCTCTAATTCGAGTAACTCTTCCTCTTCTTCGAACTTTCTGTCTGACTGTGATGCTGCTCGTTGAATGTTGATTTTCATTCTTTCACTTCGGATTGACCTTGAACTCTTTCTGCTATTCACACTTGGAGCGACGGGTCATGACAACTTCGTCGAGGATTCCATTTTTGCAGAACTTACTGCGTTACTTTATGATGACAAACGGGGCGAACTTTCTGTTGACTCTTCACAGACAAATAATTGTCAATGTGGCTGCCTCAGCTTAGAGGAGTTCCCGTCGATAGTCATCGTTCATACTACGAGATTACGTTCAACAAACTTTTATTAAACATAAGGAGCAAGGAGCAAGGAGCAAGGAGCAAGATGACAGTCTATAACCAAAATAAATAACAACACAAATTCTTATTAGTTGATTGACATATTATTGAAATTATCGTTGAATGAATATAATTGAAATGGATTTTACTTACTATTTGGTGCTTGACTTGTCTGTGAAAGGCCACGGCTAAAACTAAAATGATTATAAATTTCAAAGCTAAATATTCAAGCGCGTTAATCATTAGCGCAATTTTAGCATCACACAAAAACCAAAGGCGCAAAATATAAAAATGCAGATTATTGCGTCACAATGCTTCTTACTGCATCACTGCAGTGACAGTGCTGTAAAAATGCATTACTACTTGGATTAGATCCAATGTTAGGTCTAACGTAAGATCTGACCTAACGTTAGATCTATACCCTGAACATAGCTGATAGCTATCTGTATACAAGATATCAGATGGGGGGACACCGCAGCAATAGTGCTGCTGATAGAGGGCTTAAAGGGAAAGTCCACCCTAGAAGTTTCACTGTTTCAATAAAAGGAGTTAAATTTGAACAGCATTTTAAAAAAGAAATGAGCAAAATCGGTCAAAGAATAAGAAACTTACACTCATTTACATTTTCTAGTAAATTTCTCTCGGCTCTGCAAATTGGCAACACTGATGACATCATATGTGAGCAGCTCTCCATTCACTTTGTACATGAAATTTCACATTTTCTCAATTTTCTTGGAAGTTACACATTTTCTCACCCCATAGTCAAAGTATGGTGTAAAAAGCAATTCTTCTGAACATACATTGACTATGGGTGTTTGACATGAGAATTTAATCTGCAAATGGATGAAGCATTTTCAAAATATTTTACCATTGTGATGCTTTCCTCTTTTTCTTAGATTGCACCGTTCAACAAAAAACCTCTCCAAGGGCCACAATCTCCCCCTTCGACAGCACCACCTCAACAACAACAGCAGCAACAGAAGCAACAGCAGCTGCAACCACACCCTCAACAAGGTCTGACAGCCATCTCATCACGCCGCCTCATGCCCCTCAGTGACCCCCTAGCTCCTCAACCCCTGCCCCTCCCGGAGACCAGCTCGGGGGCAGGCTTAACCTCGTCAGGAGGGAAGGGAAAGAAGAAGAAGAAGAGGAAAGGCAGTGGTGGAGGCGGAGGAGGAGGAGGAGGAGGAGGAGGAATCAATGAAGGGGCAGCACTTATTGCCCCTGTTCAACCCATGGCTCCAGTCAGATCACCTAGTAATGCTCCAGAGCCTGATTTCGGTAAACGAAAATAAACCCCAACGCTTGCGTTTATATCTGTACATGTATTTATTTCAAACTTTTCTTATTTGTTATACATATGGATAGAAGAACAAACAAATCTGTACTGGAAGAGATACAACCAAGCTACTCCTTAAAGACTATGATTGTAAGGCATTACCAAAGAAACTAGCAAATCATTGAGAGAGATGACCATACTTGCACACGACAGAGTAGCCTGGAGGAAGTTTGTCCATGGGGTCACCAGGAGTTGGGGACACCTCAAAGGGATAGAAAGGAGACATCAAGATTCACTAACTTTCTGCTTGTACATTGTACTGTATACATGCTTTGAAGATATAGATATCAGCAAAGCTGTACCTTGTCTTAGTGCGTTGTAATACATATATGTAGATTGATATGTTTGGAGGTACATTTTGTGTAGTTGAAAGGATTGTACCTCTGAATTTGAAAAAATGGCAGGAGTTATTTTTCTATTTCCTTATGCTTCTCAGCTTTGATTCTTTACAGCACTACGTCCTCCCAGTCCTGGATTCTTATCTCCTGCGGGTCACCCTTCAAACTCCAGCAACCAGCATTCTCCCTCTCCCACCCCTACCCCACGCAGCCTCAACCGCTCTCCCCAGCCCCCCATCAACCACCAGCAACCCAACCACTCCCAGGAAATTGCCCAGGTTGCACCCCTTCAGCCTGGGGGCGGGATGCCACTTAAGACGCAGCATCACCAGCAGCAGAATCGGAACGGGGCGTGGGAGGTGTCTTGGGAGCCCAAGCGCCCCAGCATGCCTGCCCCGCCCATCACACCAAGGGATGGCAAAGGAGGAGGGGGGCTGCCGGCACCAGGGTCTGGGTCCCTCCTACCACAGGCTTCACCACAGGGGGGCATGCTGCTAGACAGGGGCAACTCTGGTGGAGGAGGG
This sequence comes from Echinometra lucunter, assembly GCA_029962745.1. Lineage (NCBI taxonomy): Eukaryota > Metazoa > Echinodermata > Echinoidea > Camarodonta > Echinometridae > Echinometra > Echinometra lucunter. The sequence goes on from CM057154.1 coordinate 11,029,106, forward strand.
GGAAAGTTATCCCCACGAGGTCCGTCGCCACAACCAGCCCAGATCAGCCCAAGGAGTAATCAGGTCAGTGCTCTTTAATTGATAGATACTGTGATAAGATAATGAAACAATGAAAATTTTCAAAAAGTGAAATCAAGTGCAAAGAATGTTGGGAGTGCAGCTTTCAGGTATTAATAAACATTTTCAAAAGCACATAAAGAACTAAATTATCCTAGATCATTCTTTGACAAGAGTGTTGAAGAAGTATACATTTGGCCCATGTTGAGTCAAACTGTCCCCCACATTATACACACATGTACTTAAGGGAGATACATATACGTAAACAGTTTTTAAGAGTGTGTGTGTATTTTCTCCTCTGTCATTGTTACCTGTGGTAATCTCATTAATATAATTTAGTTCAGCTTCTTTTCTCATTCTTTAACGCCCCCTTCCCCCCTCCGGACAATTCACCCCAAACAATGACCCTCCGGCCATTTACCCCTCACCAACAGTTATCCTCCAGGACAATTACATCCCCTGGACAATCACATCCCTGTCAGTTACTTCTTTTATAAAGAAACACACACGTTGGTCTTATGGTAATATGCAATTTTTGTAATGTACAATATAAGAGCAATGTAGAGAAAATGCCTGGCTCAAGGACCCAAGTGCTGTGCTGGGGATTAAACCCACGATATTCATGTTTCCAGTCAAGTGCCTTAAACCACTCAACTGTGACATCTCTATCCACAGGAAAACTACTCCCCCCCCCCCCCCACTTTGCTTCCCCTGGAAAGGTACTCTCTTGCACAGTTAGCCCGAGGGAGAGTTATCCTGGGTAAATCCTAGAACTCATATCTGGGTCTTGAAGAATAGATCCTTTTTGTATGAGCTTCAGAGGGATTTTAGTCTCGACATCTGCTGTCTCCATATTTCCTTCCCCAGAACAAATCCGGAAACCATAATCAGGGCGGACTCACCGAACTCCAGAGGCCACGCACCCCCCAGATGCCTGTCACTGCCCGATTTCCTGACAAACGAGGGCGCACTCCTGGATCGCTGCCTGCTCACCCACCTCCTGGGAGGCCCTGATGATGGGATATTCGACACGTCCCAGTGCTGGAATCACTTGAATTGCCAATGCCGACCATCACTTGTATAAGAATCATGTCTGGAGGTCTTTATTTACACCATAATGAAGGCCCGAAGGTTCGGCATAATCAAACGTTAAAAATTTGTATCTTTTGGAAAAATGCATCATTGCATGTCTTTTTTCTAATTGAAGTGTGACGATGTAAAAAACTAAACAGTACAGTCTGATGACTTGTGCTCAGTACAGATGCTGTAACATGATCCATCTGTCATCAAGTTTCATAGAGAATACATTGATATGCATGTTTAATCAAAGCTCCTCGGTTAACTCTCTTTCTGCCAAAAGAAAGTTTTTCATTATTTTTTCAAAATATCATTTAGTAGAGATGCCAAATTTCATTTTTTTGGCAGTATTTTATACTGTTTTGCATAAAAAAAATACTTCAGTTTTCATGACAGACTTTTTCCCCAAATTGCATTACAGCACGTGTCTATTGCAGAAAAGGGGAAAATACTGTTTTTCTATCCAAAATACTCTTTTTCATCACTCAAAATATTGCAGTGCTCTTTATAAGGTTGGCATCCCTGATTTAGATGATTGTTTAAGGGGGGACAGTGTCATTGCTTGAACATCTTTTAAAAAAACAAATCTTGAAATTTAAATTTCCATGTATATGGAAATTTAAATTTCATGTATATTTTATTAAGTATTAAGTATTAAGTATTAAGTATTAAGTATTCATGTATATTTTATTAAGTGGGAGGGATGGGAGTGTATACATGTATGCTGTTAACAGTTATAGCATTCTATGAAAGCAAACAATCATTATAATTTGCAACTCATTTTTAACCACATTGTGTCAAATGTATGGGCAAGAAAAATTGTACTTTCTTCTTTTAAAATCTACTCCATGTTAGTTATTGATTACTTGGTGTCAAGACAATGCAATTTTTGTTTTGTAAATGATGTTCATATATGGAGAAAATAAACAATGAAACGTCTTTCAACTGTAGTTATGAATTATTTTGACAAAGTTAGAACCATAGATTAGCGATATGAGACATATTGTCTTTCATAATTATTACATCTGAAGTTATAAAGCCTGTATGCATCCTCATGTGTGTGTTTTGCTTGTTAATACTTTGTAAATAATGTGCCAAATTTTCTTATTCTTATTTCATGTGATTTGTTTTACGTTGATAATATGCCTCATAATGCTGTAAATGCAGAAATATTTGCAGTAGATTAATTTTTTGCGGATCTTGATAAAACATACAAATATTAAAAAAAAAAAAAATTCTCGGATTTTGTGCTATTTTCGGCAAGAGTGAATTCTGGAACTCGCAAAAATATTAGCTCAGTCTCTTATGCTTGTGTTGAATGGAAGTTAAATTGCGCTTCAGCTGATTAAATGCGTGTTTGAATCCAATTCAGTTTAGAGTACGTTTGTGTAGTTGTGTCTGCCGTATGCATTAGAATGGACAGCATGTGTGTGAAATAATAAATGGAGCCGCACAGGTTATAATAATAATATCGATGCTTATATAGCGCCGGTATCCGCCAGGTTATGTTCAAATGTGACCATTTTGAGCTGTATAGCTAGGGCAGAAAAACGATTGCCATGCCTTGAAATATCAAATCAAATCTTGCATTTTTGGGAGTGAGTAATTATGCAGCATGAATTTAAGAACCCCCAAATATGTTTGAGTCACTCGGCATGAAAAATTAATCGCGTGAAAATTACAGCATTTACAGTATTATTCATTGTATGTTTATATTTTTTAATAATTTGTTGTTGCTTTCCTTTTTTTTTGGTATTGTTTTATCATTGGAGTAATTCTGTTTTGTTTCACCTTGAATTCTAATCTAGTAAGTCCAGTTACGAAAGATGGTTTGTTGAAGGAATTGAAAGTGGAACTACTTGGAAATCGTGAAAAAATTTTATTGAAGTATTTTCTTGGAAAAAAGGGATATTTTGAAGTATGTTGTGTACAGAAAAGATTGTTGTACAAGCAGTACATCATAGCTATAGAAAAGCTTGTATAGTTTGAAAATGTTTATAGTTTGGCAAAACAACTTGGGAAGGAATAAACCAATGGCAGAAGAAAAAGGGGCAGGGAGGGGATGTCTCACAAAGATCGCACATCAATCTAGTAAACAATATAAGCAATTTTGTTGTGTCGACTTAGTTTAAGTCTGATTAACACTGGCTGGCTACATATCTTATTAGAAGGGAAGGTCTTGATCTCGGTTACTGTATCAGTCTTGAGGTCTTCAAGACCAATACTGGTTCCATCACATGAGTTATCTAGGCTTCATATTCTTACATGTATATTGATTTATTAGTTTTGATTTAATTAATTTGTCAATTTTTGTAATTGCATGGTTGTATTTTCTTAAATTAAACAGTGTCAAAGTCCTTTAGAGTTGAATGGATGATAGAGGGAAGTTTTTGCAAAGATAGTTCAAAAATTTATGATAGTTTTGCTAATCTTAATCTAAGAACTAAAATCTCTCAGTTTCTAATCGCTAGGAAAGAGACAGAGAGAGGAAAAACAGAAAACAAACAAAAAACGCGGGATAATGCGTGTATTTACATGATATGTCATACAACCGATATTGATGTTTTACTAACATGCCTTATAGCTAACACCTTGAAAAAAATGAACATTTAAAGTGCAATTTAGAATGTAAATTTTTCTTTCTGTACATATGAAAAGTGTTTCTATATATATTTATAGCAATACAAACATGTATTGTTCCCTATTTTTGTGAGTGATACAAACCTTGTATATGACAGACAGGTTTGAATTCAGGTCACAATGAATTTCCTTTGTAAAAGTTTGTTGTGTGCGTTTGTGTACAGGTGTGTTTTGCTCCGAGCTTGTAAATTCAGCGGAAAAATTAGTCTTTCCTCTCTTGCTTATTTTTGATAGTGAGTGATGTAGCATGTTCTTTTGTTTGTACCTAAGGCCCCCATCTCACTAGAAAGGCGATCATGGTGACCATGGCGATCCATGGCGATCCATGGCAATCTGTGCAAATTTTGCAAAGCATGGCAGAATCACCCTCCAACTCCCATTTTTCACCTGCGCGGTGATTACACTGCTATTGTGATGACTTAACAATACCAGCCAGGATGGGCAGATGAGATGCGCAGAAACATAACCGAAGGAAAATCATCTTGGAAACGGGCCTGAAAACACAGGCGATAGGAGCCGCTTTCAATGCGCTTGAAGTACGCTTTAGGCGTTGCTGATACGTTGGAGCTACGGGCATGTCGTTTTTAATATGCTCTTAAGACGATTGTGGCGCTCTTGGCGACCTCCGCGCTCTTGCTCCAGAAGTTTGAACATGTTCAAAACTTGGTGGCGACAAGAGCGATGGTGGCGCTTTAGATAGGCTCAAGATACGATGGAGAAGATTGACAAAACTCAAGCCACGATCCACCACGCTTTGTCAATTTTTGAGAATTGCAGCGGAATCGCCTTCTAGTGAGATGGGGTATATGTAAATTACAGTGTAAAATGTTGATTAGAAAAGTTGGATGCCAATTACTTATTAATGGCAAATGATCTTTGAAAATATTGTCTTGGCTCCAGATATTAGTTTTTTTGTTTTTCTTTCAAATGATGTAATGAAGTATTTTAAGATAAATGTAGAAATGTTAGATTTAATCATTTAAAAAATTTTGTGGGTGCCATAGTGAAATATTTATGCTGATCCACATTGATTTCAACATTTTTTCACAACAGAAAAAAATTAAGGGGGAAAAACAAAATGAAATACGTCCTTTTTTTCTTCATAATACCTGTGACTATTTAGATCAAAACCATGTAGGAACAAAACTTAAAGAGATGTATGGTTTGAATATATTTTTGCATCGTGGGTGTCAAGTCTGTGTATGCTGAAATTAGATATAATTTATTGATTAGGGTGTGAAAACTATTATTCATGATGATTTGGACAATGTAGAGAAAAATCTTCTTTGACAGCCTTTTCATTTCTAATTTTTTATTCATGGTTGATATCTTTTTTTGTTGCTGAATGTTATGTAGTTCTCTTCCTTTGTTTCATCAGATATACGTTGGTTGTTATTGTTGTTGTTTCTTTTGTTAAGGAGCTTCTATGGTGAATACTCTTCCTAAATCATACTAACATTGAACAATCATGAGAAAAATCCAAGCTCAATCAGGTACAGTTTCATTTCGTTGGCATTTGTATGAATTGAGGAATTTGTCAATTTCGGTCCAATTTTCAGAATTTGTTGTTTCCTCTCATTAAATACTTTGAAATGGGATCGATACTAACAAAATTTTCAGTTCGAATTTAAGGTAGAATTGCAAAAAAATGGATTCGTCATTAAAAAAAAATGGCACAGCGTGAATGAACCAATTCTTTTAACCATCAAATTTGACCCAAAATTCATAAAACTGCAGACAATTTGCTCGTCTAGTAATTTTGTGGAATTAATGGTATCATGGTGAGAAAGTATAAATTCAGAAAATATGTGATTTAAGTTTTAGTACAGTTTAGTCAACAAGCAGGGAATGTTATCATGATGTGTGGACAATTGTAAATAAAGACTAGAATTATATGAATCATATGATTTAGTCCAAGTTCTGTTTTAATACCAGAGTGAGTTTGATCAGGAGTACATGTTATCATCATCATCATCATTATTACCATCATTATCATTTCATTATTATTTTGTTTTATTATCAAAGGCAAGCAACTTAGACAAGCAGAAAAGAGACGTTATATATCATAATGTGATATGCACTATACAAGAACTGTATATTATTATTATTACAGGGCTGCCAACACTCACGCATTGAGCGTGAGACTCACTCATTTCACCCATTTCTCACGCTCTCACGCTAATCATGAAATTTCTCACGCACAAATCTGAAATAACTAAATATAATAATAAAAAATGATAGATTTCAATAAAATGGCGACTAACTCAAGAATTTAGGAAGCACTGAAAAGACCTGTGAAAGTTTTCCCGCCCATTGTCGAAAGCCCTCGATCTCATTTCGAGCGCGTGCGTATGTAAGATCCATAGAGATTATAGGATCTCTATGGTAAGATCTGATCCGGGCCTAGCAGGGCTAGGCTATATTATATGCATCGATACCCTGACATGACCGGCCCGTGCACATAATGACAATGAAAATGGCAACAGATACAAGAAATTCTCTGTTTGGATGCTTGCTTGTTGCATCTTCCCATCATCTGCACCCAAGAGTACCTACGTCCAAAACCTGGGTCAAACAGAGAAGGGAACCAAATAAAGACATGGTTGGCATTTCAACAAGTGGGCATTCCATGTTTATCATTTTCTTTGCATGTACAATTGTATAATATTTTCTCTTCATAATGCCTTTAGGTATATGTTAAAATACTCTATAAAGTATGCACCAGATCACACAATTTCACCTTGAAAAATAAAAAAGCTCCACACCGTGGGAGGGGGGTCGCCCCCCTCCCACACCCTCCCCACTCCTTTGCTTCGCTCGGTCAGGCTTGGTCGCTTCGCTCCCTCGCACTTCGCTTCTCATATAATCTCACTCTCAACTATTATCCAATGTTGGCAGCCCTGTTATTATTATTAATAGGAAGAACCTAAGAGAGAGAGAGAGAGAGTAGACTAGCGGATTAGTATTAGGGTTGGACCCGGGGTTGGAGGGGTGTGAACTACATGTACCATAAAATACCCCCTCCCCTGCCCCCCCCCCCAAAAAAAAACAACAACAGACAAATAAAAACAGATTAAATTAAACAAAAACCTGACAACAGTAGGCTATACAGAGTTTAAAACGATAACTTGCTCACGGGCTAGTAATTACTGGGGCTTATTGGTTGCCATCAAAATTAAAGATTCGCTTTTAGTTTGGTAGCTAGCCAGCGCCAGTACAATTTCAAAGAGCTAGAGTCTGCTTGCAAGACTAATATGTGAACTGAATCTCGATCGAGAAACATTTAATGAGATACATTTGCACTTTGCAGACATTATGACGAGTCTTAGTCGCTTAGAAAAGCTTGGAACAATCTTTACAAGGTGCGTAGATCCATTAGAAATAGAAGTTTAGAAAAACCTTTGAAATACACATAATTGAATGGAAGAGACTGGCCACCATCACAGCAGGCTGTGAGTGTGAGTGTAGTCCCAGCTGTTCAAATTGATGTGAGCGACTAGAAATTTTGCGGTCGCTCGGCCTCTGCTAGCCAGTCACTGAGTAGAGAATGACTGAGTCAGTAAGGCCAGTCGTACCCGTCCAAAATATTTTGCGGCTAGCTTAGGCCTAGGAGCCTAACAAAATTAGGCTGCAATAACATGAATGATGAAGAAGTTCACACTTCCTCCACTTATACATGGACAAGCTTTCTGGACTGCAATGTTCCACACACAAACAAATGAGCATGATGAGCATGATGAGCTTCTTTCTGATTTCAGAGAAGAAAAAAGTTTGGCAGCTTTGCCTTTGGCCCGAGTGTTGTCATGTTGGTGTTGTTTCTAATTTCTAACAAAGTTATTGTTATTGTTCCCTGTGGATGCACATGCGTAATGCATCCCCCAGAATTTCACTGATAATACTGTGTAAAACTAATGGCAATTTCATTATCAGTGTTAATTTTATTTTATTGTTGTTTTTATTGCAGGTTTGCCAGCACTCACGCATTTCACTCATTTCTCATGCTCTCGCGCTAATCATGAAGTTTCTCACGCACAAATCTGAAATAAGTAAATGATAATGAAAAATAATAGATTTCAATAAAATGGCATCCAACTCAAGAATTAACTTGTGAAAGTTTTCCCGCCTTTCATGCCTTTTGTTGAAAGCCCTCAATCTCATTTTGAGTGCCTGCATGTGTAAGATCTGATCCACAGCTACCTCGCTAGCCTGACTTAACGTGCGTGGATGGCACTGCAGGCCAACCACAACCACGTCCACGTCCACGCGCGCACCCATGCGCAGGTCTAGGCTATATTATATGCATCGATACCCTGACATGATTGGCCCGTATTGTATATGCACAACACATTTTGAATCAGCAGAGGGACGGGGAGAGACCTGACAATTTGTGGGTATTCCATGTTTATCATTTTCTTTGCATGTAAATATGTATAATTTTCTCTCTTCATAATGTCTTTAGGTATATGTTAAAATACTCTATAAAGTATGCACCTGATCACAATTTCACCTTGAAAAATAAAAAAGCTCCGCACTGTGGGAGGGGGGCGTCCCCCCTCCCACACCCTCCCCCACTCCCTCGCTTCACTCGGTCGGGCTTGGTCGCTTCGCTTAACATATAATCTCACTCTCAACTATTATCCAATGTTGGCAGCCCTGTTATTGGCCTTGGCATGAAATTTGCCACCTCTCCTTGCGTGTGCACTCGTTTTGGATACATTGTTTGCGGGAGTGGAAAGCTGTCACCAGCACTGACAAAATAAACGGCAGTGAATGAACTGGGGGGGGGGTGTTTCATAAAGCTTTTCGTAAGTTACGAACGACTTTACGAAAGACTGGAACATGTTCTTGGGAGGTAATCAGATTCTCATTCATTTACATGTAGCACAAGAAGGTATTACCAGTCGTGCGTAAAGTCGTTCGTAACTAACGAACAGCACTATGAAACACCCCCTGGTGATTTATTTCATGATAATGCTGTATTGTTTCTTCTTCTTCTTCTTCTTAAATTATTATTATTAATATTAATATTATTAATATTGATATTATTTTCAGAGTTCGTGATCTAATGAGAGCTGGGGTGATGAAAGAGATGGATAAACCACTCTGGTATGATGTCATGACAGTGTTCCCTCCACGAGATGAGCCGACTTTTAAACAACCGATCTCGCCAGAGCCTCTAAAAGAGCTTCTCTACCCAGAAGATAAACAAAGGGCGTAAGTACCGGTATCTAAATCTCTCTTTATATATATAGAGAGAGAGAGAGAGAGAGAAAGAGAGAGAGAGAGAAAGAAAGATAGAAAGAGAGGGAGAGAAAGAGAGAGAAAAAAAAGTGAGAAAAAGGGGTCTAAGATTTTTTTCTCCTTTTTTCTATCTTTTTCTTTCTCTCTATTCTCTTACCACTACTTTGCTTCCTTCTCTCTTTTTCTACTTTGTTTTTCTCTTTGGTTTTCCCTTTCCTCTCCCTTCCTCTTCCTCTCTCTCTCTCTCCATCCCTCATTCTTCCTACTTCTCTGTTCTCTTCCTCTATTTTTTCTTTTTTTTTTCACTCCTCTTCTTTTTCTTTCTCTCTCCCTCTCTCTCTTCCTCTCTATTGTTTCCCTTCCTTGACTCTTGTTTCATTTTTGCGTGTGTTGTCTTGACAACCACACGCTTTGCTCTTTCAAAGCATACATGTACTGACTGTCATTATTTCCTGAAGAATCCCTGTTGGTGAAAGATCGAACTTAAATTTTTGTCAGAGGACTCATTTTTTATCTGCTTTTCTCTTTTAATAACTTCAACCCGCAAAATGTAAATAAATATATGTCCAGTAGAAGTTTTGTAGTCATTTGCTCCAGTGAGAAATTGTATATAATGGCAAGCAATTTGTAGAAAATGCAGTTATCGGATCAGTCACCTTTTGCAAAGTATGAAAGACTCTTATACGCTATGTTATTCATATAGATGTACATGTACTATCCTTTTTAGAGTACATCTCTCTGATGTCTCTAAGCACTTTACAGAAATATTGGTATCAACCTATCAACTTCTAATCAGTGCCCCTGATTAATACTTATCCCATACAGATTATTTAGTAAACTTGTGGGCATTGCCATAGTTAAAGTAGGGGGATCTTGATAAGAATTTGGAAAGTTATGTTCTTCTCCCCTCCTTTTTATTTCAGCAAAACTCTTGGTTGATCAATGTATATTTATCTAATCTAAGTAAGCCTGGAAATTCTGAAACACTGTATCGTTTTTACATTTATGGGTGAGTGTTGAAGTAATCAGGGATTTGGCAAATCCATGAGGTAACTGTTAAGGCTTGTTCAGATATGACGCAACAGAGCCCCACAGCATTTTTAGTGTTCAAATATGGCGCGGTAGACCATGCCACTTATGAACGCACATTAATGCGTAAACACTCACATAAAAGAGTTTTTGTCAAAAGTTATGCAGACAAACTCATGACATCATATTTTGTGCTGACTTTGTAAGAATTTGGTTGGCCCCCAACTTTTTGCCACTGGGAGGCAAAAATTTGCCTCTTTCCTCTCTGTTATTTTTTTCCTTGCTCCTCATATCTCATTGAGTTAATACACAAAAAATGTTTGGGGGTTTGATGTGAGAATTTGTTTCATTATATTTGAATAAGCCTTCAGTTTGTGTGCAAAGCTCCAGAAATCAGATTTGGATCTGGACACTGACACTAGTAGATTGTCCACCCAAATTTCAAGCTCTTCTTGAAAATGATATAATGTAATCTATGGTTTATGTTATTGATTTTGTTTATACAGAAAATTCTACCAGACCTATGTGAATCAGCAGACAATAGACTTGACCAATCATTCTGCAGTCAAGAGCTCTATTTGTAACAGGTCAGTACAGTAGTGTTTATATTATTCATAATGCTAATTTTTGGCAAAAGTCAAGTCTTCATTGATGCATTTAGTATTAGTTGAATTACTGTAAAGAGAAAATTGTTGATCAAAATATACTATTATCAAAATCCATCCACTTTCAAATTCAAATTACTGCTTCAAACAAGAGGTAAGGAGTTGGTTATTTGAGTCAATTCATACTTTTTTATTACAAGCACAATATAATTTGGCTTATGCTGAAAGGGTTGGTGAGCGGAGCGGGGTGGTAGCGGGGAGGGAACGGGGATGGCTGTACCCTTTCAAGAGAAGCCCCCCCCCCCCCCCCCCCCGGTTGTTTCGAAAGGGTGGGTTGCGTGACATCCGTCCCCAGTAAGTAATTCCCATCATTTCTTCAAATGAACTTCTTTCAGACCGAGAAAATCACCTTACACATTGAGCTCTTTATCAGGACTGAAAAATGATAATTTGAAACAAAGAATTTGGACTGGCAATCTTACCTTATTAATATTGATAGTTTGTTTTATAAAACGGGTTCAAGAATGTAGCCAATCAGACGCGCTGAGATAATTCACGTTTCTGCTCTTTATTTGTTAGAGTTTACTTGCAAGACTCCCTTATGACAACAAATTTTACAGCTGTTGCTCCCTTTTCAACTAAACTTGGGTCATAGATGTACTTTGGGGACCTTCATGTTATAGTGGTATCGGAGGTCACATGGTAAGGTCAAAGGTCATTTTATTTCAAACATTAAAGTTTACCTGCAAGACACTCTTATGACACATAACTTGGAACATGTTGCTATAATAGCAACCAAATTTGGGTGATAGATGCACTAGGGGTACATTCATGCTATGGTGCCATCAGGTCACATGGTAAGGTTAAAGGTCATTCGAGGTCAAGCAAAGACTTTCTTGTGACATCAAACTTGGTTAGGGATGTACTTGGGGAAACTTTCGTGTTATTTAGTCATGGGTTGCCTTGTTTAATCATGCAGATCGTGGACATTGTGGCCCAGTGTAAAGTCATTATAATTGTTTTGCATGACACTGATTTATTTGAAATTTGTTCACCTTTTGCGACAATCCACAAATTTCATCTGGCTACGTAGGTACATCCAAACTTACCATGAACTGGAGGCTAAGAATGAAGGTATGAGTGAGGATGATCTTATGGTTGCTACAGAACAAGCTCTGTCTGCTGAAGGCATCAATCTGCGGAGACGAGGGGTGCCCAGAAAACAAGCAAGGAAAGAGGTAAGTCTTAGTGCAGTGACAACCTGAGCAAAGATGGAGCAGAAGAAGTGCCATGATGGCTTGAGTTTTCTGTTTGAAGAAGAAATGTTTAAAAGATTTTTCAACATTTTTGATGTTGATTTGATTTGGTATAAAACACATTTTCAAGAGACCCCATTTTGAAATACCATGAACCAAGTATTGGTGAAAGAGCAGGATGCTAAATATCTATTTGGCATTATATGCTTAATGTTATCATTGAAACTGGAATTAAAAAAGCATTCTCCATGTGGGTAATGGCTTTAATTTGGTATACTTTTGAATAACCCACTCACCACCATGTAGCATTTTACATAGTTGGTATTATGAATTTAGCTTGTAATGACGAGAAAATGTAATATTAACCATGCCTATGGCTACTTAATGTGATTGGAATTTGAATGTTATAATTTTGGAGAATTATGAACATATTAAACAAACATTGAACTTTGTGTACGTGTTTATGTGTCATAAATGCAGTACAATATTTTGCCATGAGATTAAGATTAATCACCTAATACATGTATTTGTTTCCTATTTTGCTTTTGAACTTTGTGATTTGCAGACTCATTCACAGGAAGCAAAGCCAGAAGTTAGCGGATTAGCCAAACTCTTACAAGATGCCTTAGCAAAGGAAGGACCACAAACCAGATGATAAAGAGAGAAAGGAATTATATTTCTTCAAAGAACTATGTTTAAAATAGTGCTACTGAAGGAGATGCAGATCTGTTTTTAAGATTGATGTTAGCAACTGGACATGCCGTCAAATTGGCTAGATTTAGAGGGAATGAGAGAGAGAGAGAGAGAGAGAGAGAGAGAGAAGGAAGGAAACATATTGGGGAGAGAGAGAGAATGAGAAAGAAAGACAGAAAGAGAGAGAGAGAGGGAGACAGAGAAATGGGAAAGAGAGAGGTAATGAGGGGATGCTAATAGAATCATCGCCCTAATGCTGAAATCCATGTGATTTCATGAAGTTACCATCTGCAGAAATGGATCCTAAGACTTGTTCAGATATGACACGACAACTCCCGCGACAACCCCCCCCCCTCACCTGCCGATATTTGTGTAGTAAGCGAATGGGATATGAAGCAGCCTAATAAAACTGCCAAGGCAAGAGGCGTAATTTTTGACTCCCAGTGGCAAAAAGCTGTGGACCAATAAGTTCTTAAAAAGTTAGCACAAAATATGATGTCATGAGTTTGTCTGCGCAATATTTGACAAAAGTCTCTTTTATTGGAGCACTGATGTGTTAATGCGCGTTCATTAACATAAGTGGCTTGGTAATTTGCTTTACCATATCTGAACACTAAAAAAAAACTAAGGGGATTTGTCGCTCATATCTGAACAAGCCTTTACTAGGTCCTGTATTGAAACAGGGACCAGGGGGGTGTTTCACAAAGACTAAGATTGACTCAAATCGCTTTTAACTATGGCAGGCTATTCATGCCCCTGTTTTCTTTCACTGTGGATCTCTCAAAGGATTTGCAAATCATGATTGGAAGTCTGCAGAATGGACAATTTTTGATAGTTCATTGATGAAGAAAACAAAAAAAGTAAATTCTGCAAATATGTAACCATGATTTGCGCATCCCTTGAGAGACGGATAGTGAAAAACACACTGTGGCATGAATGGCCAGCCATAGTTAAGTGCGATTTAGTCAATCTTAGTCTTTGTGAAACACCCCCCAGGACATCACTGCAGCTTTTTCTTAAACATTTATGTTGGAGAATGTTTGTCAACAAGGAAGCTCAGTTCATATTGACAGTGATTTCAGAACTATTTGAAACTTTGATATTGTTCAGCAGTAACAGCAGATTGACTATGATTATAGTGTATTTGATATAAAATGTATCTTTTGTGCACTTGTGTTTTTTTTTTATTTTTTTTTTAATATACATGTAATCTTCAGATTTATGTGCAAGTTAATTGAATGTGAGCATGGTTTCGAATGGGAAATATCATAAATGTGAACTAGCATAGCTGTGAGTGAGTGAATGTTTTTCATTATAAATTGCCTTCATGTGATGCCATCTGTACTAAGGGGGGGGGGGGGGGGGTGGAGGCTCAATTATACAAAATAAAGTTTAAAGATAGATAAAGAGTTTAAGAGGGGATAATGGCACTTAAGATCACAGAAAGAAACAGGAGGGAATGATGAGGAATGATGTGAATTCAATTTAATTCTAATAATTTCAATTTTATTACATAGGTGGAAATTTGTTTTGCTCACATTTTACATACATAATACAACTTTGCATATTATGTTTTTTTTTATATGTTAAGTTTTAATTGTTTTGCTCATATTTACAAACATTATGTTACTTTATATGATATAGAAGACAACACAACCATCATGAACTCATATGAAACTAGCTCGCAAAATGTTTGAAAAGTGAAAAAATTGAGTATGACATGGCCGGTAGGTAGGGATTATTAACCTGAAATGACATTTGGATTGCATGGAAAGAGACAGGAATGGAAGAATTTAGAAAAAAAATTTAGAAAAAATGAAGTTAAAGGGATGCTTAGATATCAGGTGTCACCAAAATGTAATAGCCTAAAATGGACTGGATACACGCATAAGAAGCTCAGGATGAACAAATGAAATTGGGCGTGTAGAGAAAAAAATAAATGCCAGAGAAACAATGAGCTTGAGAAAGAATGAAATTGTACATGAAAGAGAGAATTTAAGAGAGGGAGAGAGAGAGAAAGAGAAGGAATGTGTATGTGTGTGTGTGTGTTGAGAGAGAGAGAGAGAGAGGGATACTCTTTAATATAATGGCATTTAAAGTCTCTTTCTTACCAATATTCTTGATATAGCCTGCTGTATGTTAGAAAGGAGAAAAAAAAAACAAATAGAAAAAGTAGAAGTAAAGGGAAAGAGGGAAGGGAGGAAAGAAAGAATGAAGTTGAGGAATGAAAAATGAAGGAAAGTAAGAAAGAACTGAAGATCAAGGGAGAAAAAGGGAAATAAGACAAAGAAAAAGGAAGGGGAGATTCATACAAAAACAAAAAGAATAAGCAAAAAAGCAAACCACCCCCCATGAAATAAGATAAAATGAATGAATAAATAAAACACAAAAACAGGAGAGAGAGAGAGACAAAGAGAAGCAATTTCGCTTTGAAACTTTGCTTTCAAACACAGATATGCAGAGAGAGAATATATAGGATCATGAGGGGGTGTAACATAAAAACTACAATCAGCCTTACGATTGATATCAATCGTAAGTCTATATGGCAATCCATGTACTAAAGAGATACAATTGATTGTATAAAGATAGATTGTATCTCTTTATCATGGATTGATAAATCCACTCTGGGATCGGATATGATTATGACTCTGGCTTATGATCACGTACGCCATCTGCAGTCGTTTTTTGCTCGATACTGCCGTAATGCTTACGTGTATATAGCAGTGAAGTACAAAGTGGCCAGCTGTTTCGTTCGAAGCTAACTCCCCCGATGAGTGGCGCAGCTCACCCGGCACGGTACGGTATACGGTACGGCGTGCATGTGGCGGCTCGCGCGCGCTCCGGCAGTACATGTATATGTAAAACAAGTTCAGAGCGGGTAAAGTGAGTGAACCGGCAGTCTACTTAGTATAATTATTAATCGGTCATTTCGAACACACTAAATGAGGTGAAAAGTAACATCCCGCAAACCAACCTTTTACAGTTAGGCGAGGTAATATTGCGTTTAATTATTCTGTAAAATGGCAATATTTTTGCAAAATAGACGAGAATTTTGAGGTGCATGATGAGTGAGAATGCAACTTTGTTTACAAAACATTTGTCATTACCAAAACATTACCAGCCCGCGGCCGCGCCCGGTTCAGTGTGACAATACCGGTAGTCGCTGTCATGTCTGTCATTCTGTTTCCTGAACTTCTGTCATTGCACAGCTGATGTACTTGTAGACTATGTATATATGGCTGTCTTGTGTAAACTTTGTTTAATAAATCTGAGTCATCCATTGATCATGTTGATGGTAACTTAGATCTAACGTAGTTATAACATGACTAGCATGACTAGATCTAGAGTCTAACTCTAAGTCTAGATCTAAGTGAGTCTTATTCTTAATGTTTTCAGTTTCAAATTTAATCATCAAATTAATGTTAGTTCATCATGGTTGACATCGTGACATGGTCATGGAGCCTAACTTACAATGTAACGTTAAAGTTGAAAAAACGGCCATATCGTGGTTTAGGAAACCACTCGTACATTTGACGCACGCACTTGTCACCCTGCTTGTGTACAAAGAGAATGGAGGTGGAAATAGGAAACCAATGCGTTTGACTGACATTACTGAATAAAGCGTTGCTGTACAAAGTGAACGGTGGTTTCCTATTTCACGATAATGCCAAAAACAGCATTAAAGACTAAAGTTACCATCATCATCAACATGATCAATCAATGACTCAGTTATTGAACAAAGTGTGCACTGTCATTGACTGTGCACATATATGTTGGTTGTTTCCAGAGACTCCAACCCGGGCCCAAGCACCTCTTAAATGGGAGATTCCCCCGTCGAGATCCCTTAGCAAACGGGAGACTGACTCGATGTGCGCATAGCCCACATCACCAGCGCAAAGCACAAAATTCCTTGCGGCTGGAGGCCACTTTTTGGGTTATAGAAACTCTCTGATGTTATGCTTATTCTAGAGCATATGACAACACCAAATGAGGTAAAATCCAATGATTCAGATTTAATATTATTTTCGAAAAGGTGGTTGGGCGGGAGAAAGAAAGAAACACAGCTAGGGCAGGAGAAATTCAAACTCAAGCGGGAGAACAGGAGATTTTGTGAAAAGGCAGTGTATACAGCCACACGCGTGTGTCTTTACCTTACGGCCACAGGCATGTGGTTGTATCCACAGCATCGACATGAGGATACAGTCGCACTCAACTGAATTCCCACCTAAAATACTCTGCGCCGCTACAGCTATCGCTAGTGTGTATGCACTGCACAAGCGATGTGTAAATTCATGCGACAGTGTGTTGCCAAACCCCAAAACTTGGATCGTCACGAAGGTTTTATCTCTTGAAATTCACTGAAATACAAACAATATTGTACTATATTGTCACCTGCTTGCTGACCAGGTGAGAATGAAGTGAAAATATTGTTTGTATAATAAGTGAAATCGAGAGATAAAACCTTCGTGACGATCCAAGCTTTGCAAGTCGCAACACATACCATCGCATGAATACACATCGCTTGTGCAGTGCAGTGCACACTAGCGATAGCTGTCGCGGCACACAGACTTCAAGTGGGAATTTAGACAAGTGTGGCTGTATCCTCATATCGATGCTGTGGATACAACCACACGCGTGTGGCCGTAAGGTAAAGACACACGCGTGTGGCTGTATACAGTGCCTTGTGAAAATGGACTCAAAGCGGGAGATCCCCCGCCGAAAATGGGAGGGTTGGAATCTCTGTGTTTCTAGTCTACCTACAATGAAACAGCTAACAGTTATATGTTAGCTGTTTCATTGTAGGTAGATTAGAACCTATTGTAACAACTAATGAAGCCTATGGCTATACTTTATATGTATGAAGGTGCAAGAAAAGATAGCAACAAAGAATGCTAGAGTGATTACGATTGGAAAAGTTGATGGTGTATCACAATGTATAAAGAACTGGATGTGGAATGGTTTACAAAAGCAATGAGCATGACGAGTCCAAACTTTGTGGAAATCCATGCACACCAGTTTACAAATGATTTAGATCTAAATGCAAAAATAAAATAGAGATCCATTTAACAGTGTTGAAATTACATGTGTTGTGTGCGTTGCGTGCAAATTCCAGAAGCTCTTGTGTCTTGATGCGCCTTGCGCAAAGTCTGTGTGACATGCGCAAAAGAAAAAAAAAATCTTGAAAATTGCTGATTCGATTTCCGATTCGATTCTGCGCAAAAGTTTTAATTAAAATTGCTTTAAGCCACAGAAAAATACTCATAAAGTGATAGATCCCAGTACATTCCCATTAAGGATTGAGAAGGAAATATTCAACGCAAATTTTCTTTCATTTTCTCTGTTTCGTTAAGGCGTCTTACTGATGCTTTAAGAGTAAAACCATTTTCACGTATTCTTTGGAATTCTTTGGAATACTGTTGTAAATTTGATAACACGATAGTTTTACATAAATATCTGTCATTTAAAATTGAAATTGGCTCATTTCCCTTCAAATTCTGAAACAATATTTTGCAAATGTGGGCTACTACCTTTAATACTAGTGTTAATTCCAGGCCCCAAAGCTCCGCCATTTTGTCCAGATCCATTAGAAGGCAGACCTAAGCCTCCATCAATATTCATGATCAAAAATGAATAATTCATTTTGTAAGATGATTCCAAAGAGTAGCATGCACATTAAATGCGCAACAAATGTACTAAAAACACACGCAACCAGTGCGCATTAAATCAAAGTGTCACAATAAACTGATACGCGCAAAAGTTATGAATAATGCAATGATAACGGGTGCTTAGGGGGGCCTTCAAATGATACGAAAGAGGCAGGGCCTAATGCCATTGGCGTAATGATATCCGCATATGCTGCTTTTTCGTCTAGTAAACTTATTATATGTCTATGGTTATTTCACTTCAACATGTACATGAATAGCATATGCAAGGTTATATGAAATTGTGTTGATGCTTCTGTAACTTTATCAGTTTATTCTCCTTCATCCTTTTAAAGGCATTGGTTAACATTGTTATGACTTTTAAAAAAATCTTGTTTTGTTACTTGAAAAGGGATAAACATAAGGGTTATAGTGTAAAAATACCAGTCTGAAAGTTTCAAAGTTTAATATCCACAGGAAGTATGTTTAAATATCAAAAATATGAACCAATGTTTGAAAAATATACGAGGGTCGGTTGCACAGAATAGACATAAGGAGTGCGCATGCGCGTATGACTCACCTTACCGTACTGTGTGTATTGGCGTATCACGCGGCGGGAAGGACATAACGGTATTTTCAAATTCAAGCAAAATGGTCCTCTTAGTGATTGTCTCGTGAGACGATGGATAATAAAATCGCCATTTGCGTTTAACTTACACTTTTTCATTCCAAATTATGGTTGGTTTCAGGGTTTTTTAATACAATTACAAGTACTCATACACATGTTTCTTCTTAGTTTGAGAATTTTTTAAATCAGCTACTCACAAAGTTAGCCAATGCCTTTAATTAGCTATCATTTCATGTCTTTCCATTTTCCCTTTTTTTCCATAGAAAAAAGTAAAAGATGGCAGAAGGAGGGTATGATCCGTGTGAGTGCATATGGTCCCATGAAAATGCAATGAGGAGATTAATAAATATGGTAAGTTCCTGTAGGCCTGGGCCAGTATTTCATAAAGCCGTTTGTAAAGTTATGATTGACTATACAAACGACTTGAAACGAAGTGCCGAATGGGATGCCCAAAGTTTTTCCTGATGTTTTTACAAAGTGTGACTGCATTTCCCATTACCTCAATTAAATTGTGGCAAAAAATATACTTCACGATAAAAATGTTTGTAAACAAAAGTAATGTTAATCTACATGTATGTTTGCATATTTGACCTTTAGCTGATGTGATGTATAATGATTTAGAATTCCATTTGTGGTTCATAAAGTCAATCGAAACTTTACAGTTTTATGAAACACCCTATGAAACACCCCCACTGGACTAGTACTAAAAAATAATTTAAAGTATTTTACTCAGTTTTCTGCGAAATAAATACATTTAAGTGACTTCGATATTCAGTTGAATCTTTTGGCTAAGTATTTTACCCTAAATCAAAGACAACCACCTAGCACAGGGACCGCGGAACCATAGGAGCTGGGGGGGGGGGCTGCAGCCCCCCCCCCCCCCACTTTTTTGAGTAGACACATTTGCCTCTGTACAAAACCCAGAAGTGATTTTCCTGGTTTGTACGCGCAGCCCCCCCCCCCCCCACTTTCGGCTTCTGTAGCAGACTTACTTTGGAAGTCTGATTGGCTAGCATATAAATCCGCGCAGTCATATGCTATGCTCAGATAAATTTTATAACCTGGCATACTAAACGAAGCGTTGTGCGTTATTTGGGATAGACTTTTTGATGTGATGGTGGTTATCAGTAAGTATTTTGCCTTAAGGTCGGCTTGCTAAAAGTAAAATACTTGATCTGAATACAAGTTAAGGCATTTTACTTAGCGAAGTGAAATGCTAATTTCCCTAAGTAAAATGCTAAGTAGTTTACTTACCCAGTCCTTGTACCGAATTGAATACCGGCTCTGATTGCAAAAGCCCGTAGCAGTTGAGAGTTTTCTTCAGGTCTGAATGAATCCACTGGATATCCCTGTACTGTAGAAGTTTCAGTAGGAGACACTGTACTTCGTCGGGTAAAGTCAAAGTTCGATTCCAGTTTTGGTGGGCCCTCAAAATCTATTAGTCAGATTTTCTTGCTTTCAGCTGGTCAGCAGCAAGACAAAGATTTTTCATCCTCAAGTTGAATATTAAACAAAAGGCGAAAAGTAATTTATATGGTGGGACAGTGATGTAAATTCACACAGGCCTCCACACTTGTAACCAATGAGAGTTCTGTTTACGCAACAAGTGTATAAAGCACTGTGACTGATCGCTGTGCGAAGAGCAGTCGGGGTGCAGGGGTCCTAATGTTGGGCAAAATGTAAATGTTACATCATTCATTTTGATATTTACACTGAAATTCACTGGAATGGAATATCAGATGACGTTGCGCATGGACACTGTATCTTTTCATGCAAGAGCGGACAATATAAGATTATACATGCAGTATGGATTTAATCAGTTTCATGGCAATTTTCTTTTCTCTCCCAAAATTTTACATGAGCTTTAAAGGGTAAGTCCACCCTAGAAGTTTCACTGTTTCAATAAAAGGAGATAAATCTGAACATTTTAAATAAGAAATGAGCAAAATTGGTCAGAGAATAAGAAAATTACACTCATTTACATTTTCAGGTAAATTACTCTAGGCTCTGAAAATTGGCAACACTGATGACATCATATGCGAACAGGTCTCCATTCACTTTGTACATGAAATTTGACATTTTCTCAATTTTCTTGGAAGTTACACATTTTCTAACCCCCATAGTCAATGTATGTTTCGAAGAATTGCTTTTTACATACATTGTAACATACTTTGACTATGGGGTAAGAAAATGTGTAACTTCCAAGAAAATTGAGAAAATGTCAAATTTCATGTACAAAGTGAATGGAGACCTGTTCGCATATGATGTCATCAGTGTTGCCAATTTGCAGAGCCTAGAGTAATTTACCTGGAAGTGTAAATGAGTGTAATTTTCTTATTCTGTGACCGATTTTGCTCATTTCTTTTTCAAAATGCTGTTCATATTTATCTCCTTTATTGAAACAGTGAAACTTCAAGGGTGGACTTTCCCTTTAAAACCAGGAAAATTTCACATATTCCTAAAGTTCATAGCATTACACATGTAGCTAAGAGCAAGAAGGACGGTTACTCATGTCTTTGAATATTTAGGGACCTTTAATATGGACCTGAAATATGTTCATGAAAACATTTTATTTTACAAAATATTTAGAAAGAAAACTTCCTTCATCATGAAATATGTACATGTAGAAATTATTAGTTTCTGCTAAATGCATGGATCAGAAGATATGGTAATGCTAAAGCTTCACTAAAAGTAGATGATGTACACTGCGTGGTACTGCCTACACCTGTACATGTACATGTATGGGGTATATTTGATCATCCTTATTCTGAAAATTGTTTTATCTTTTATCTTATCTTCACTGAGTTAATTGTCATAACCTATTTTAACCCGTAGCAGTACAGAGCTTTCTTGAGGTGAAAATTAATCATCTTCTATCCTCAAATTGGCAATACAAATTATTTTTTTCCACATTTACATAGCTTGAAAAAAATAAATATCGATATAACATAAACCAAAATGAAATATAATTGTAAAATTGAATAAGAAATTGCCAATTTGAACACAGAAATAGTGACTATATATTAATCACTGCATTGCCAATTTAAAGAGTTTAATGATTAGTTACGCTTAAACTGCTCTAATTCGAGAATGCCACACCATACAGCAATGGGAATGGGCTCAAATTTGTCAGTGCATTTTTCCCTTTCTGCTCATGTATGATATGTAATGCCCAACATTCTGGACCAACAGATACTGCAAAAGCGTCTCCTAAAGGTGACACTGTACCTCTATGGGTTAAAGGCATACATGTACTTCCATGTACAGTGTATGATTACC
Source organism: Echinometra lucunter (assembly GCA_029962745.1). Lineage (NCBI taxonomy): Eukaryota > Metazoa > Echinodermata > Echinoidea > Camarodonta > Echinometridae > Echinometra > Echinometra lucunter. The sequence continues at coordinate 11,051,253 of CM057154.1, forward strand.
GGTAGTTTGAACCGCGCAAATGACCAGCACAAGACAAAAGTGTGCGATGTAAGCAGGCCCCTAAAGCTCCACCATATTGTCCAGATCCACTAGAAGGCCGACCTAAGCATCCACCAGTATTCATGAAAAAAAAATGAATAATTCATTTTGTAGGATGATTCCAAGGAGTGGCTCGCGTTTTGTGCATGTTTTTAAACATCATGCCTATCAGCTAAAAACATGCGCATTAAATCAAAGTGTCACAATAAAAGTGATATGCGCAATAGATATGAAAAATGCAATGATAACGGGTGCTTAGGTTGGCCTTCAAATGATCCGAAAGAGGCGGGGCCTGATGCCATTCGCGTATATCCGCGCGAGCTGCTTTTCGTCTTGTAATGTCTATGGATGTAAGCCATGCCATATGCTATTTCTGATTGCTATGGTAATTAAAATGAGATAAAAGATAAAACAATTTTCAGAATACCGGCCCGGAAACAAAGTTACATGTTGGTCGGGTACTTGTAGGCTCATATGATGTAAATCAGAATCTCTCCCATATTATCATTATGTACATTGTGCAATATCTGCTATCATATTTGGCAGTATGCTATTGGTGGATCGTGATTGACACTTTCAGGTGACTGTGCTATCCATGAATTTTGCATAGTAGAAGATAGTCTGTGAAGTCAGACTTTGTACTGTTCATTTTCTGTAGTGGCCCATTGACTGCATTCACTTAGAGGCTTGTTCCCACATGAAGCTAAACCTCGGGTTTTAAAGCGCATTTTCGGTGTACAAAATGAATGGGCAATGACGCAACAAAGGACTGTGCTTAAAATCTTGTGCACTCATTTACGTGTGTGTTATAAGATGTGCTTAAAAACCCCTGTGATTTTGCTCTTCATATTTGAACAGGCCTTAGTGGGATTCTATAACTCAACATTTTCCATTTTTTTTATAGAAAAAATGGGATATGACCAAAAGCATTCCATCTCCCCCCCCCCCCCCCCTACTGTTTGTAAACCCTTATCTAGATCAGTAAAACTCATATGTATTGTTTCCATTGTATCCATGTTCACATTCAACAATTGACAACAACCGGTATCTGTCGAGTGCGGTTTGAAATGAGATGAGATGATAATGAAATCTTTGCATAAAACATGAAGTTCATCGGCACTTGCAGCACACGAGTGCATTTCGCTACCATGCCACTTTTAGCTAATTGGATTTACAGAAATCCAATCAATTTGTACATGTGGGCCCTGAACATCTATGTATGCAGGTGGTAACTAGTCTGCTGGCACAGACCCTAGTTGACACTTTATTTAAATGCATTGTGTCTTGAGAAGTTGAGAGAAGCCTAGCCAAAGTGCCTACTGGCTGTTTCAACATCAGGAGCTGCTAGAGTACATGATCCCCATTGAGCTCTTTTAGTCTTCTTATCAGACCTTTACAGTCTGTTTTGACTGAATAGGGTTTGTGCGTGCAAACTAGGTGTTAACAATTCATGTCTGCGCAATTTCAGAGAAAACAACAATAACGCATGAATATTTCTAGTTCTTTGTAGTGGGACTGCTGTGTACATTATGCAGTATTCTTTTGTAATGTTTTGTAAAGCTGCACTGTACATTACATAATGCATATTTTTTTACTTCGATTTTAAAATTGTTTGGTCCGCATGTGCTTATTAATGTTTATATCTGTCCTTTACATTTAAATGTAAAAATACTAATAAATAAACGAGAATAGAATTCGTCATAGACTCGTGACGAATTAGGTGGTCTGTTGGCATCTTTTAGGTTTCGACATGGATTGTGATAAATTCGTTGGTAAGACGTTTGATAAAATTTTTACGCCTCGATAGAGACTAACGTCATAGAAATTGGATGGTTTGATATCGCAGAATACTTAAAAGATGATCCAAAGCTTGAATTCACCTTAACGAATCAGATTTTCTATAGGGTTATACATAAAATACTGTGCGCTGCATTGCTATTGTCAGAACGGGCAAAAATCAGCAGTTTATTTCATCGACTGTGACTGTATATGCAATCATATAGTTAAAGAGGATAGTAATATAACATGTAAAAATAAAGCAAACGGGAAAAAATTGCCCCCTTCCCTCCGGGACTCGAACCAGGGACCTTGAGCATGTGAGGCAAGTGCTTTGAAGGTATACCTGAAAACAGCTCATAGAGATAACACGTTGATTCAAAACGGAATTCTAATATCAGGTTTTCCACTCAAAATTTCGACATGTTTTTGACATTTGATTAAAAAACATATGAATGCATAAGATAGAGAATTTTCTCCGCTGCAACATACTTAAAGATGGGCGAAAATCAAGCAGAAATAAGGAAGATATTGATCAAAGAAGACAAGAATGTAGAATCAAGAATTACATAAAGGTCATGTCCCATAGAGAATACACGCAAATTGAGAAAAGTTGACATTGTACCTTTAATCGTGAATTTAGACCATGATGTCGTCATCAAAATGAGTAACAATGAATAATATATTTGTAGAGAATTGTCTAAGCTACAACATATTGAAATCTCAGCGAAAATTGATGAATATTAAGCGAGATAGTCTCGGTTAAAGGTAAAAAATATGACGTCATTATTGAAAAAATGAAATTTTGACTTCACCTGAGAATATGACGACGTTCCGACTGCTCGACCCTCAAATTTTTTTCGTGAATTCAAATCTCCATTTCATAGGCTTTCAGAAAATGCAAAAAAATTGGGGGGTCCCCATGCTATTTAATGAGCTATGGCAGATTTCAAAAGGGCATGTTTTTGCATGTTTTTACATTATTTGCCCCATAGACGCGCGCACGGATTTTGAAATTTGACGGACGCGTGCGGCCTTATGAGGAGTTGAAATCGACTTTCAATTGTTGTGAAAGGTTAAGAAAAGTATTAGGATCGCAAATCAAGTGAAAAAACGGTGTTTTTACGTTTTCTTTGGTGTGCGCGCGCAAATATGGCGCGCGCGGACGCGGACGCGCGCAAATTTTTGAAATGCTTAAAATGGCCTGAAACGTGTGCAAAATGAGTATGAGTCGATTCTGAGCATTTTTAATTTTTGCGCGCGCGCTGACGCGCGGACGTACGCGTACGTGCGCGTCTAAATGAATGAAATTATTCAGATTGATATGAATATTCATCATGCTAAGTATGAATGAGAAATGACATTCCGTTAAGAAGATATGATCATGAAATGATATTTACAAAATGGCGCCTGGATGACGTCACGATGATCTGATGAACTTGAAAATGAGTAAAAAACCGAGATCTCGTAAGGACTGATAATTCATGAAAATTTGACAAAAAATGACGGGGCCAGTTCTGAGATTTCGACTGCACAAAAAAGTGGGTACCAATAAAGAGAATAATTAAAAATAAAAATAATGAAAGAAGATTCTGACGAAATTAAAAGGTGATCTGTCAAAGATGACAGACCACCTAATTATTAAAAAAAAAAAAAAAAACACTTTAAGTTGTTGGCAGTATATTGTTGTAATTAAATGCAATGAGAACTGGCCACATGTTGTTATTATGGTTACTGTTCGTTATTCTGAAGGTTCGTTTATTCCAAAGGTTCGTTAGTCCGAAGGTTTGTTAGTCCGAAAATGAAATAAGGTTGTTTTTCAGAAGGTTCGTTAGTCCGAAAATGAGAAAGGTTCATAATTCTGAAGGTTCGTTAATCCGAAAACGAAATAGGTTTGTTATTCCAAAGGTTTGTTAGTCTGAAAATGAAATAAAGTTTGTTAGTTTGTTAGTTATTTTCAGAATAATGAACCCTATTTCATTTTCGGAATAACAAACTTTTGGAAAAAACGAACCTTCAGAATAACGAACATCACCCGTTATTATAAGGAAGTCCTTGAAAGTCGCATGAACCCAGAGTTTTCTGAGGGTTCTAATCAGCTTTCCCTGTTCAATTTTTTTTTGTGTGTGTGTGGATACTTTGCTAAAAGTGAACAATAACCTCACCAGGGCCCTGTTTCGTAAAACTTGTTATCAGTAATGAGTTGCAATAACTCTTAAAAGTTACTGAAATCCTTGCATCTGATTGGCTGAGAGCCATTTTATCATAGAAATGTAGCAGTTGTTACTGATCTAACAAGTTTTATGAAACAGGGCCCAGACATGTATATGTAACCAGACATTTATGGAATTATGGAATGTGCTGAGCAGTAGACGTAGTCAGAGCTCTGGTGAGCCAGTCAAGTGGTTCGAAATAACTAATTGACTACATGTAGGTCTAATATCAAGCAATATGAACAAACAGTTACAAACTCCTTATTTCAAAATAACGTCACATCAAGGAGGTATTTGGATCGGTTCTGTTGTATTTTAGGTAAAATTATGGATGTGGCAGTGATCATGCATTTCAAACTGAAACGACGAAAAAACTTAGGTAATGCATGCATATTGTTGGAATTTAGTCAAGGAATGGATTAGCAGAACTTTGACCTTTGTGATCTTTAAAATGTCATAAATGGAAATATATCAGATTGAAGTTTGCACATAAGGTATAAAGTCATAGGTTTGTTTGGAAGACGTCGTATGGCATTTCTGTGATGGAGTTTTAAAATGTCTCAGCATTTATTGATTGTACACGAAATCATGAATGTCTTCATTTCGTAATTTCAATCCATTCTTCAAAAACATCAAAGTTCTCTTGATGAAATCATGGACCCTACTAGAGATGGACTAATGATGGGAACCTTTCTTTGATCTTATCATGACCGCCGCCACCTGAAAATGTGAATGTTGATGAGCACATTCATTTGTCGCGACAGTGTTGCTTACGTAATTAGGAATTGTCACAAACAAAACAACACTTTAACTTTCTTCGAATATCTTTCGCTGAAGTGTCATTTCAGGAAATGTACTGTGATTTAATTAAGACCAGTCAGAAGAGCAGCAAACTCCAAAACTATGACACTTTGCATATGATATGAGATTGATTATTAGAGAAGTGGACACTTGTGGACATGTATCTGACCTAGCCTAAATTTGAAAAATACATATCCTCTACGGTTTTATGACCTCATATTCCTGGAAATCAATCGGATAAGTTTCTAAATGAAGTTTAAGATCATTGTGTTACGGCAAAATTTACGGGCCTCTTTTGCAAACTGCTTGTAATTTCCCATTTAAAAATGTATACACAGCAATTTTCATTTGTACGTCACAACTGCACATGCATTTCTATGATTTTTAAGTGATTTATTTTCTTCTGCGCATGCATTTAGTAGATTTCTCAAATCAAACTTCTGGTTCTCTTCAGGCTGACTGGCGGCGGTCGTGATGAGATCAAAGTGGGGAAGCATGATTGGAATGTCATTGTGATACTTTTAATAGAGTCAGGTGCATGAATTCATTATGTTATCGATTAGTGTCCATCTCTACTAGAGTCCATGATGAAATGATACATCATTTTGTACTGGGCTATCGGCTGTGATACATGTCTAGGTACATACTTTGCCTTGTTCTCTTTTTTTTGTCCAACTAGAAACAAAAAGGCCTTTCTGCATACGTCTTTCATTGAGAAAGTAAAACAAAGCAACAGGTGTTGAGTGCAGCCTGTACATATATGCTGATATGGTGAATATTATGTACATGTACACTTTACTGTCTAAATAACAGCTGGTAGTGCATTTATCTCCATTGGTCTCTCTCTCTCTCTCTCTCTCTTTGTTATGACAGCTCCGGGAGCAGAATTCATGTAGCGATTCACAGTGTGACTTGGAATGTAAGTACAGATTCACAAGGGTAATGGTAATAATGATGATGAATTCTTGGTGATTATTAATGTCGATGGATGATGATGATGAGAAGGAGGAGGAGAAGGCTGTGATGATGATGATATCGGTAATAATTTAGTCATAGTAAGGATATTGGTTATCACTGAAAAATAGTATAAGTGATAATAATAATTATTGCAATAATAATGGTTAAGAGTAATAATAATGATAGTAATAGTAGTAGTAATAATGATAATGATACTACTTCTACTAACTACTTTCACTACAACTACTAGCTGTACTACTTCTAATACTTCTAATACTAATAATATTGGTTGAGAAAGAGAAGTGACGTAAATCTGTACGAGTTAAGACAGTAATGAAGATGGTGTTGTTCATATAATTAATGATGATCATGTATTGATAATAATAATGAATTATATTAATAATATATTGATTACATTTGTGGTAATAATGAAAGCAATGATTCAGTTAATAATTTATATTTATCTCCAGAAACCCTAGTAATGGAACAAAAATTGTATTCATACTCTTTATTTTGCTTACATGATTATACAGGCTTCATTCATTCAGTGAATATGCATGTACATGTATATATTCATTCATGCTTCTTCTATTAATCCTTAAAGTTCAAAGCTCAGGTTCAATTACAAGTCCAGATATATTCCACAGTTCCTTGAAAAGATACAGTATAAAGCATTTACCGGTAGATACAATGGTAGAAATGCATGTACATGTATGTACATTGAAACCATTCCTGCAGAAGGAATTAATATGTCGTACATACATGTATGCAGCTTCAACTCAGAAATAGGCATTTAGAGAAGTGCATTTAGTACTGCATGAATACCACTCTACCAAATGAGTTTATATCAGAAATTTGATTGATGACTACATTCCAGGGTCCTTTTCTGGGTAATAAAAGCACACTGACATGCATTTTATCATACATCTACTTTTGTATTATATGCACTATAATGAAGTCATACTGTGGATACTGTATCTTAACCCATTCATGACAGAGGGTCCACATTATGTGGTTTGGTCTAATAACTTTTGATGCAAAGCCCTAAAAATCATACCAAATACATGAACAGAAAGAGCAAAAAATTCTACACAAACTGTGCCCATTTTGGATGCATCAATATTCGTTGTTGGATGCTGAAATTTTTTTAAAGGAAAATAAGCATTAAAATCCTTAAATTGGCAATGGTGATTGAAAGTTTAAAATCACCGTTTTCCCCTGCAAATTGGCAACTTTTTGACTTCTCATTATAATTTGTGTCAATTTATATTCATTTCAGATACATGACCTTTTATAAGAAAAATATAGCAATAAAATAAAAATGTTGGTGTTGCCAATTCAAAGAATAAAAGCTGATCAAATTAAGCTTTAAATAATTCCTGTCACGAATGGGTTAAAACCCCATTGGCCTTTTAAAAAGTTAACAATTTACTACTACATGCAGTACTTTTTCTTCTGATTAAAGGTTTGCTTATTATTTTGCAGTATATTTATTGGGTGATTTCAAGTACGGTGATGGAGGCTGGTGTTGGTGTTGTGAGAACACCAACACCAGCCTTAACACCGAACTTGAAATCGGGCTGGTGTTGGGATTGACCTCACAAGATTTGACGTACAGTGTATTTCCGGTAGTCAGTGTTGCTTGGTGGTGTCGAATGTCGTCTGCTGAACCGAGTATCAAAGTTCGTGTTGACGATTTACATGTAATTTCCCCATTCACCAACACCAGCCCCTAGGGATTGGGAAATTCATGATTTCAAGTACGGTGTTGGTGTTGGTGTTGTAATCATACATGTTATTTGCTGCTTGTCCCTCGTGGAGCAGCGGCACTCTTTGCTACGGCCACTTGTGACATGTTGGTGGTCAAACCCATTCCGCAGTCAAAACAACTTGGAATAATCAAAACCATATATTTTCCTTGGAAGAGTGATAATTTCCTCTTGGATTCTTCAAATGATTTTGTAATTTGAATCCAGTAAGATGTAAATTTATTAGAAATTCTGAGGGGAAATGATTTTATCATCGAGATTTTTTCGCTATAGCGTATGACGTCACTCGGTGTTGAGCTATCAATAAGGTGATCGGATCAGATCGGTATCGTCCCTCTAAACTTAAAGTCGGTGTTGGAGCTTGGTTCAGCAGCCTTTCCATGCTCTCAACACCAACACCAACACCAACACCACACACCGAACTTGAAATCACCCAGTCTCTTGACCTGTTGCTTACTGGAACTGGGTGGTCCCTGTATTAAACCTATGGCAATAAGAGAATTCGGTAGACAGTAGGTTAAAGTTGAGTGATTTTTCATTCAACACATTCGGTCTGAATGCCTTATCATATTGAGGATGTAGACATGCATACTTATTTTCCCGTTAGTTTCTTGCTTTTGTATCTAGTGCTCTTTGTTTTTTTTTTGCTTGGATATTATTATTATTGTATTGAATACCAGAAATGGATGGAACTATGAGTAAAATATACCTGTAAAAGGGGGGTGGGGGCAAGGGGTCCATAACAAACACTGGAGCACAATTCAAGAAAACTAAAAAGAGATCATCTCTAGTTGCAAAATAGCAAAGTGACAAGACCTTTGAAAATTCAGCTGTTATTTCATTTCTAGTGGTCAGAAATGCTGTTTAATCAAATTTTGAAATTTTAATTGTTCTTCGGCATTGGCTTAGCCACAATCCTCTATTACTACTACACTAACAGAACTAGTAGTTGCAGCGAAGATTAAGCTCTATACCGAACCTTATACCTACATGTATTCTTAAACATGATAAGACCCCATACTTACATGTATTTTTGACGAGGTGGAGCAAGACTAAGGGATCCTTAGTGGTGTCTGTCTATGACTAAATTATGTCCGTCGTTTGTCCATGACGCTTATGAAACTTGAATAAACATTTCAATCATTTGTCCATTTGTAACCAAACTTGGATTGTAGGTGCTTTACAGGTACCTCAATGTTTTTTGGGGGGTCTAAGGTCATGTATATAGGTCAAAGGTCAAATGAGGTCAAATGTTCAAATTTACCTTTAAGTTTCTACTGGGAATGGTAACTTTCGAACCAGAAGCCCATTTGTAACCTAACTTGGATGGTAGATAGCTTACAGGGACCTCGGTGTTATTTGGAGTCAAAGGTCAAATGAGGTCAAATGTTATAATTTACCTGCAAGAATCATTGCACACGGATGCAGCGAGATACATTATGGCTATTGCCTTGTTTTTTTTTAAAGAATAACTTAAAGTCCAGAGCAAAGTCATTATAGCAAGTGTTGGTTCACTGAATGTTCTAATTCAATATTGCTGATGTTGTTCTTGTTGTGTATCAAGCTCTAATTTCCTTCTTTCCTCACAGTTCCAGGTCCTCAACCCAATTCCGATGGGGACTACACCATGTTCCTTTTCATGATTGGTTGGCTGGTTCTTGCCTTAGCTCTCTTTCTAATGAGGCCTGGACGGAACAGGACAGAAGGAGACGAGAAGCCAAGGCCGCTCAATCAAGTAAGAGGCTTTTTTGTCAAGTTTTACCCCATGTTCAGACTCAAAAAATTCATTTTATGGCTATACCAAAACTGTATAGCTATACGATGGACTTGTGTGTCTGAACACTAACGAAACAACGTATAAGAAACGTCATATAAGGAAGCTAGGGTCTGAGCATCGTTTCGAACTAGAACTCAATAAAGAATCACAGCCCATGTGTGTCTGAATGTGTGGTGACCATAGAACGGTATAACTGGGCGGGGCTTAACGCGAGCGTGGTAGAAGGAGAAATGACCTTGCCATGGCAACATGCGCAGTAGAAAATTGCACATCTGTACAATGTTTCTTCTGAGAGTCGGGATGTTTGTCAGTAGGCTATACTGTGAAAATGTTATATGTTACTTTATCGAGTTTCGGTGTAAACTTTTTGTGTCTGAACAGGGGGTTAGTCAACTTGGCCCCGTTTCATAAAACTTGTTATCAATAAAAAGTTTCAGTAACTGTTATAAGCTACTGAATTACTTGCATCTGATTGGCTGAAAGCAAATTTATCATAGAAATGTGGGAGTTGTTACCGATAACATGCTTTATGAAATGGGGCCCTTATTTGTGAATCAATGTGCTACATTAGTCTGTAAACTGTCACCACACAGGAGAAGAAACAACCACTGTCTTTATAGACAGATAGTCTATATCCACAGGTTACCCTCCATAAAGGTTTAACAAGATACACAGTTAAAAGGAAAGGGAACAAGAAAAAAACAGAAATGAGTAGAAATAGAAATAATGATGATAATAATGCCGGTTTCTTGTAAAACTTTGTGCTTGAACAGTATAAACTATGAACCAAAGCACTTGCAGTATTATTATTACCCCGGTCACTGGATTAAATTACTATTTCGCACATTCTCCACTTGTTGGGAGAGTGGGGAATGTTGCATTAAGAAACAGACAACAACAAAAGTAAGAAACTGAATCATTCAATTAACAAATATTTGAAGAATACATTTCAGTCATAGACCTTTACATACATATATCACAGTATCTTTTTATAACCACAAAATTTCTTTAGCTTAATTTACTCTGTCACTCTCAAATTAGTTGAAGGTATTGTACCTTGAAACCTGTGTAATTATAAAGACTGGTTAAGGGAAACAAGAAAAGCAGCCTTTATGAGCAGGTGGTCTTTATGGACAGGTTTCTTTAATACAAGTGTCAGTGAGAAGGGAAACAAGAAAATTGTGATCTTTGTAGACAGGTGGTCTTTGTAGACAAACATTCTTTCTATACTGGTGGTCAAAAGCAGGTTTGACTGAATTTACAGGTATGTATTGATAATGAGTTTGTTGCTATGACAACTGCAGTGCTGGTATAGGAGGGATGAGGAGACTGTGATGCAAGGTCAGCTATACTTGTGTAGAGAGAGAACTGGTTGAAGGGCAATGCCATGGTGACGGGATTATAAAATGTAATTCCGTTAATAACATTTTCAGAGTTTTCGTGCCTGTTTTATACCTTGCCTTCCTTTTTACCATTTAATACTCTGAAAATATGCCCATTCTTTCACCTGAACTCTTCCACTCCAAAAATTTTCTATTTACTTTCATGATATTGTGGTATACAACCTTGGTAACGGAATTACCAGAAAGTGGTCCCATTTTCAAAGAACAAAAATGTCTTGTAAAATCAAACATGCAACATTAATACTGACTGTAATAGTGGAATTTCTTTTTGTTTAAGCTTCTTTTAATTCAAGGATTTGGCTGTCCAGGACTATCAATGTGATTGTTTTCACTATAAATCTGAAGTGAGCTGATTGTTCTTCCCAGGTGGAATTGCCATGAAGCAAAGTTCTGGATTTCAGTGCAGTTAACTAAATCCTTTGAATTTCATGATCTGTGAAAGACATTGGAAGGTTACAATTTTGGATTGTTGTAGTAATATGAAAATGCTTTTTTTTTTTTTTTTTTTTATATTTGTATGTTTTATTGAATCATAAAACCAAAATTAGGAAAAATTACAATATTTACAAATAATTACAACAGATCAGGATATTGTAACAAACAAAACAAGATAGAAAATCCGAGTATACAAAAAAAAAAAAAAAGGGCAGAAAAATTGTGGACAATACAATACAATATGAAAATGCTTTGATGAAAAGTGCAAAACATTACATGTACCGTACATGTAGCTTCTCTCTTGTTGGAATAACATGATTAGAACATGGGAATATACTTTCCAAGATCTTCATGGATGCAATGTTCATGTAAAATACATGTACTTGTTTCATGTTTTATCTTGTAAGCGGGATTAAAGATGAATTTTAGTTCAGGGCCCCGTCTTACTAAGAGTTGCGATTGATTCGGATCAGTCGAGATTGATCTCAATTCTTACATGTATTTCTTAAGTACACAGTTGAGATCAGAGTCCAAGTCGGGATCGATCTGAATCAATCACAACTCTTTGCCCCGTCGCAGTTGTGATTGATTCAAATCGATCGCAACTTGAGATTGATCTCAACTCCTATCTCTTAAGTACAAAGTTGAGATCAGTCTCAAAGTTGCGATCGATTTGAATCAATCAGAGGTGCTGTGGTCGAGTGGTCTAAGGTGCTTGACTGGAGACGCGAAGGTCGGGGGTTCGATCCCCTCGGTATGGCACTTATGCCCTTGAGCAAGGCATTTTGTCTACAGTGCTCTTTTTATCGTACATCAAATGAATGAAAATGCTATAGGCATTATTGATACCAACGTGTGCACATGTTTAAAAAAAAAAAATCGCAACTCTTTGTAAGACATCTCATGATTACAAAGTGAAAGAAAGAAACTGTCTCAAAGCCGGTGGTAAAGGATGATTCAGTAGTAAGTAAAAAAATTGGTGTATACCCCTTAGGTTTTTTAATCATCCCAGTGATAAGAACTCACTAGATCTTGTTGAAAAGCACATGCTTTATACACATAGAAACAAGTACATATATGGGACTACACACCAGTGTTTGGGCTGAACCCTCAAGCTATTCCTTGTCATATTTCCAACATTAGGGCTTTTGAAGAGCAGTCCTCCTCAGGGGATATTATACAAATATATACGGTCGTGGGAGGGTCTGGTTGGAACTATGGTACCCGAAGTAATGTGACATAGTCGCATTCGCGTCCCTGAGGGCACCATAGTTTAACCAGACCCTCTCAATGCCATATATATTTGCTTTATATCCGTCATCTTTAGTAAAAGAGTAGAATCTGCACTTTTAAAATCAGAGATTCTACGTCTAGATTCTAGATCTATAACACTAGCGCTACTGCAGTTTAACAAAATGATAACATCATGCTTTGGCGCCTAAAACAATAGACACGTGCAAATTAATGTCATCACAATCTAGTGCGCACTTTTGTGTGTGATGTCATACACCGTATATAGTATTCGTGAATAGTAGTCGTCTGTCCATCCGTCCCGGTTTCGTGATTGCGATAGCTCAACAACCATTTGAAGGATCAACTTCAGACTTGGCTCATGTATGCATATTGGAGGGACAGTGATCTGATTAGATTTGGGAGGTCTTAAGGTCAAAGGTCAAAGGTCAAAGATGTCATTGTATACATGAAAATAAAAAAATCAACATGAATGTGCCATATATTTCTGATCTGGCGATGGCAGAGGCATAAATTTTGACTGCACGCGGTCGAAGATTCATCTAGTTAAATTTGTCACTGAAACATCTCAGGTAATTAAGATGCTTATAGGATATTCAAATTCTGGAATAATCTGTATTTGTGGTAGAAGGGGAGTAGGGGAGGGGTTATTTCATTTGTTTGATATAAATATACAGTTTGACAGAAATCTCAAAGAGTTAATTAGGGATACCGTATTTGATAAATTATTTCATTGAAACTGAATATCACCTTGTTAATGGTCACTGACTCTCTCTCTCTTTCCCTCTGTCTCTTCTTTCTATCTCTTTCCCTCCATGTCTTTCTCTCTCCCTCCATGTCTTCCTCTAGGATCCAGGGCCTGCACCTCCAGCGCCCGCCTCTGGACTAGGACCCACCAGACTTTCAGCCGTCAGAACAAAGTTATCTGTAACTGGACTAAGTACTCCTTTTCTTCGTACACTGTAGCCTTGAGATAGAACTTGGTCAATGCAGACATTCAATGTCTCACGTATGAGGGATGAGACTCCGGCAATTGAGGGCTCCTGCTCATCCCCCCAAATCTCTTTCTCATGCCTACATCACAGCCTATTCCATATGTATTATACACAACGCCTGGCGATCTCACGGTTCCCTGCCTAAAATCTCATGCATTGCTGGTCTTTGACCTTGGTGTCTCTGTCAACGCCTTCGGAATTCTTTGACTTCAGGAGCTGAATCCTTGATAAAATTTCTCAGTCGTTTCCTCCTCATCGAATGTCCTCTAACCTGAAGAGCTTTAGGTGAAAGCAATTACAGCTCTATCTAAGCAATAGTAGTAGTTTTTCATTACTGTAGGTGCATATTTTTGCATCACAGTTCTGTATGTGGGGCTACAATAGGGTATCTTCCAGGCAGTGCAATTTACAGTGGAGTCCAAAAGGTTTCATGTGCATGGCAGAAAATCAGTATTACTCATATTTTCACAACTTAACCCATTCCTGCCAACTTCTCTCCTAATGAGATCAAAGTGAAATTCTACTATTATCCATCAAATAATTACACTCTGAGACATGTATATGATTTGTAATAGTTGATATTTTGAGTTTTGAAAATGTGAGGAAAACTTCTTTTCTCCACCACGTGTATGTGAACTTTCGTCCCCAATGGCAATGTTTGTGTTTCTTTTATGGAAACTGATTTCCAGTAGTCATAAGAAATGAACTAACTTTAGTGGAGGTGGGGTGTTTCACAAAGACTAAGATTGACTCAAATGGCTCTTAAAGGTGCTCAGTCGTGGGCTTTCATGGGGAATTTGACACCATGGGGTGCTTACCAAGTAACAGGTGTTGTCCATCACTAGGAGTTTTATGACCAACAGACCTTATGTAATGCTCTGTATATTCCACCCTTTGCCCCATATGGCAAAGTCATTATCTCACTTTCCCTGGCCCGAGAATGCCCGAAGCAGGCTGAAGAATGTTTATGGTGAGACAGCTTGTTTTGCTGTGCTCCAGAAATGTAGCTCTATTACAGGTATTTCCAATGCTTTTCACACAGTCTGGTGTCAGCAAATTATGATCCACTCCTCATGAAAGCCCACGACTGAATATCTTTAACTATGGAAGACCATTCTACCACTGTTTGCTTTCACCATTGGTCTCTCAAGGGATGCACAAATCATTGTCACAAATATGAAGAATTTCCTTCATCAGTGTATTAAAAAAAAAGTGTCAATTCTGCAGATTTGTGACCATGATTTGCAAATAAAATTTTAGCAAAGATCATGTTACAAGAAGATCTTGTATCAATTTACAAGGTCTACATGCTACCCGTGAATCGTTGTTTGAAAAAAACGATTTGCAACAATTTTCCATTTTGCGTTCCAGAAGGGTTCTTTCACACAAGGGCATAAAACTAAGACGCCTGAGAGTAGTGTGCTTTAACTCTTGTATCTTACAAGATGGAGAGAAGTGTGTGTGCCTATGAATCTTCATTGCATGCAGCTGCTTTACTTTAGAACCCCTGTTAACTTACCTTTAACATGTAAAGTGTCTTTGATGATTATTTTTTTTCGAGGGGGGGGGCAATTTGCTATGCCATGTAAACAAGGCCTTTGAGAAGCAAAGATTTCATCTACAGTTCTCTTATTTAGGGCTCATTCAGATGTCCAGCAGCAGACCCCCGCAGAAAACCCCCATGGTTTTATTTTTACCATGCGACTTGAAATAATGAGATGCGCATTAATACATCAATGATAAAATAAAAGAGAGTTTTGCCTAAAGTTGCACAGACAAGTTCATGACATCATATTTTGCGTTAGGTTTAAGAACTTGATTAGTCCACACCTTTTTGCTGTTTTTTTGCGGGTTCCCCCCATAAACCATTCATTTACGTGCAAAATAGAACATGGGGGTTTACCGTGGGGATTTTGAGCTTTATATGTGAACAAGCCTTCATAATGTATAGGTTTTAAAGGTCACCAGTGTTGTGTATTCATGTACATGTTGTAGTAGCAGCAGTGTTAGAATTGATATTTGTTGCAAGCAAAAATGAGAAAATCTATTTTAGTTTCTTATGTGGTATATACTGCAATAGAAATAAGGGATGGTGTATGATATGGCGCTTTATATATGAACAAGCCTTCAAAATGTATAGGTTTTAAAGGTCACCAATGTTGTGTATTCATGTACATGTTGTAGTAGCAGCAGTGTTAGAATTGATATTTGTTGCAAGCAAAAATGAGAAAATCTATTTTAGTTTCTTATGTGGTATATATTGCAATAGAAATAAGGGATGGTGTATGATATGGCGTAGGCTGTACTTAAAAAAATCTATTCTTATCTATTATATTGTAATGACTATGGGCAAAATGATTGCCATATATAGATTATTATGTATTGTTTTTGTTTCTTGAGTGTAATTTCTTATCTCAGTCACACCCCAAGACAGACTTGAAACTAACAACGGACTGAACAAAAAAGTAGCATTGCTCCGATTGGTGTAGAAGTGGTTGGTTCGGAGTCTTTGTGGAGTCGATGTGGAATTGATTTGGTGATGTGACTAAGATTCATTGTATAACATTGTTTGATCATTTCAATATAGGCATTATACTTAGAATGGTTTTGAGATACTTATTTCTATCATTGGAGTGACAGTCAGATGTTAGTAAGGTACCACTTTTTTTTGTGGCAAGAAATGTGTAATATGCGAACACAACATAATCTGTCTTGGTAGCCTTATGTTTTCAACTACAATTTTATTTCACTGTATTCTTATGGGTAAAGGGCTCTGTATATGAGTCAGAAATTTCCAAGTGAACCATATTACATGTACCGGCAGGCCCTTGTCATGTATTCAAGCCTGTACATTCCATTTAAAGACACTGGATTATGGGCTTTCACAGAGAGTAGATCATAATTTGCTGACACCAGACTTTGTGAAAAGCACTAGAAATACCTGTCATAGAGCTACAGCTCTGAAGCACAGCAAACAAGCTGCCCCACCATAGACATTCTTTGGCCTGCTTTGGGCATTGTCGGGTCAGGGCAAGTGAGATAATGACTTAATGGGTGGAATATACATAGAATTACATAAGGTCTGTTGGTCATCAAACTCATTTCCACTCTGGGTGATGGACAACACTTGTTACTGGGTACGCACCCGAATGGTGTCAAATTCCCCATGAAAGCTCACGACCTAGTGTCTTTAAAATACTTGTGAATTTCTTTGGGCTGAAGTCATGAAGAGCAACAAGAGATGAATACCGGTAGATAACTGCTTTAATATAGTACTCATGTATACCATCTACTTAGTTTCATTCGCACATGAAATTGTGCACAAAAGGAACTACTTATTAACATACCATTTCTTTCAGTTTTAAACAAGTGTACAAAAGAGATACAATAATTTCTTCATGTATTTACTAAGAGGCATGCCATTTTGATGATAACACCTCTCTACTTTCACAAATAGATTGCTTGACTACCATATTGATGCATTGATTTATAGAACTATTGAGTCAGTGATCTTTGGTAAATTTTATTATTCATATAGTGTAGATAAACTGTAATTTAACTCTCTGTATTATAAGCTTGTGTGTAAATGTAGAAAAAAAAGAACTTCTGAATCTGGATGTAATATATACTCTTACCTTTCTTAATTATAAAACTTTATTATTTTTTTTTCTTGTCAATGCTCAAATTATGTTGAATATAATTCCTTGGAAAGTCAATAATATATATTGTAAATATGTACATGTAGCTATGTATACATACATGAGATATTATAAAGAAAACATACTGATATTCCAGTCATTAAAGTAGGTGCACGGAAAGCGGGATTTAAAAAAATTAAATGTATATGTGTAAAATTATAAACAGGGGCTATAAATGTTTTTTGTGTATACACAGATGATCACATACTTTTAAACATAGATGATTATTGGATTGAAATATGTAAAAGGAAGATAACAGAGGGAGAGAATCTATTTAAAGGAAAAAGAAACCATGAAGACAATTCAATTTTTATGAAAGATGGATAGAGAGAAGCAATAGAGTTAGATCAGAATTGGTTTCAAAATGAGAAAGTTATGGAAGTTTGAAATGCCTTGATTTACTTTCTATGGCATTCAAGGTGCACCTTGTCTCCTTCTTAGCTCAAGATATATCGTAGGACAGTGTATTTTACACAACATATGTTGAGTTCAAAAAGAGGAGTTTAATATACAAATGATGCCTGCGCATGAGTTCATTATACGATCTATCTGCACTCGAGTTGAGGCTGTGTTGCATCCAGGCGATAGATGCAAACAGCCTCAACGAGACTGGATAGATCGTATAATGAACGAATGAAGACATGCATCATTTGTTTTATGCAACGAATTTTCTAGACCATGTTATTTGATAAAATAAAAATAAAAATAGATCTACCCTGCAAACCTTTTTCTCTACATGCCCAAAAGATTCACACAGTCATGGAAGCCGCCATATGCTTTCTTGTGTGGCGTACATCGCATCACGTACAGTAAGCGCACACAAGTTAAGTGTAATGCGCTTCCAAGTAGCATGTGCAAATAGAGTACGTGCATCAATGTCCTTGCCACACATGTACTGGTATTTGTATAAAACAACACAAAAAAAAGATAAAAAGAAAAAAAAAAAAAAAACAACGTGTGATAGGACTGGAAACTGTTGCACGCTTTTCAGAAAAAAAACATGTGGTAGGCTCAAAAGCTGAATCACACGTGACTGTGCTCAACCGATCATTTGATTAGGATCTAGGAATGAGTTGTATAAAAGATAGTGACAAATATCTGAAAATGCGTGTACAAATGGAGTATTGTCCACAAAAACCTGCCAATTTGAAGCAATATTATCATGTTGGGGACTGCCTTTAATAGAAACTAACTCAAGACTTTTCAAACTTTTAGAACTTTCTTATTTTGAAAATGGTTTTGAATTAAAGTTTTTTTAATTGCTTCTCCCCATCCCCTCTTTTCATTAAAATTGAATGGTCTCCAAGGTTTCCCTTTCCTCTGAATTATCAGAGCAGAGAGAATGTCTCATGATAAACGTTTATTCTTCAACTGTATCAGATTTCTGAATACTGCAGAATCCATTATCGGTAGTTCGCCCTTGTCTTTTCTAGTATTAGGAACAAAATTGTTAGTAGTTTCTAAGCAAATTATAAGCATACACTGTTGTTTGAAGAAGAAGAAAAAGGTAATTCTGATAAATATTCAATTTTTGATTGATCATGGTACCGGACTTAAATATTTCCATATCCTTCTTTAGTCTGCTTAGGAATTGAGGTTATTGAATATTTTGTTGTAAAATATCTATTGGTTTGCAACTGTGGCCAAAGTGCTCTTTGGATTTAAGAAGGAAAGTTTTGAAAAATGGGGTTCTGTATTGTACATCACAATAGTAATTCGATAATTTTTTTGCCCCAGAAATCAGAGAAATTTTCAGCATTTTAGATGTGTATCAACAATGGAAGACAAAGGGGCTTGGCACATAAATTTGTGGATTAAGTATGGTGTGGAATAAAATGTGTAGTAGCCTAGGTGCCGATATGAATTCCGATTCTGAACCTTTTTGGTTTGTTGGTGACTGTATGAATTTAGTGCCTTATTCTAGAATTCTTTGTTCTGATCCATCTATGTAATATATCACCTGTGAAGGAAAAAGACATTTTTGACAATGTGCTGAATGTTTCTTAAAAATTTCTGGAAGTAGTCACCACCGATAAAAAACTGGAGAAAATTTTAGATTGTGAGAGGAAGTTGGAAATGCATTAATAACAAGCATTCCAGTTGCAGACTCTTAAGGGGAAGGGTTATTGGGATTTGAGAAAAAAATGTAAAGATGCTGCTGTGACTGTTTTCATATACCCAGAGTCTGAACAAAAGGACAACACAACTCAGTGTGTTTTGGACATGAATCAGCTTATTTTCCTTCTCTTTCTTTCCTCATTACTTAAGCTTTTCCTGGTAGATCATTTTGTAAATGCATTTATACGTCATCTTGAATACTTAGTATGATGTATGTTTAGTTAAATGAATTTTGTTTTTTGGTTGTTGTGAAGCGAATTCAGGTTACTGTCAAAAGCCTTCTTTTGAAGATGAAGGAAAAGGTCAAAGTTATGGTTTTATTGCACAATTTTGATGTACAAAGTGTCTGTACAAATTCATTCAAATAGGCTCACTCTCAAAGTGCACCAATCACCAAACGGGATTTGCTCTGTATGGCAGGGATTTGTTGTCTTTACGCTATATTAAAAATACGAGCTGTTAATATTACTTCCATGAAGAGATATTGCGAGTTCAGATATAGTCCCAGACTTGGTTAACATAGAAATGACTAGTGAGGCAGACTAGCCTCCAGTGTGCGTGCAAGCATATATAAGCATGAATTACAGGGTGTTTTAGTGTTCCATAAACATCCTAATTGTGTGATCTCATGTTATCCTTTAAGGGATGTTCAGATATGAGGCGACATGTCCCCGCAACATTAATAGTGTTCAGATACGACATTGTTGCGCCACTTATGTTAATGAATGCGCATTAATGCGTCAACTCTCAAATAAAAGAGAACTTTCTCAAAACTTGCGCAGACAAACTCATGACATCATATTTTGCGCTAACTTTTTAGGAATTTGATTGGTGTGCATTTTTTTGCAGCCAGGCAGCAAAAAAATGTGTCCTGCCTCGACATTTTCTTTTGTCGCCTCATATACCCCATTGACTTGTACACTAAATGCTACAGGGATTTGTTGTGGGGACATGTCGTCTCATATCTGAACACCTCTTTATTTTCTTCAAAATCTTTGACCTTTAACCCTTAGACTGCGATCGAGGTAAAGCTTCTTTTGTGGTTATTTGTCATGTACTAGCTGTACACAATTTTTATTTTTTCTGGTGATTGGTACTCGTGAACTAATTTGTCTATGGGAATGATCTCTTGGAAGGAACAAATAATGTGCCAATACTCTAAAAGGGGGTACCCAATGCTGAAACAATGTTAGTTCATTTAAAAGAGCATGATTTTATTAGCATAAAATCATTGTCTAAAGTTTTTTAAAAAGTTCTGTTGCCAAGGAAACCCCCAAATGTGGTAAGATTTCAGGATATTTTTTACCCTTCAGCTGTGACCCAGTTTCAACTGGTTACCCACTTTGACGTCAAAATGACGTCAAAGTGGGTACCTTGTCGCGCACTTCTAGCAAAATGCGCGCAAGGTATAATACATGTTGTACAGTCTAGCGCGTAGCACAACTGCAATGCGCGAAGCTGGGTACCCACTTTTACGTCATACCTCATACTCAATTTTTTTTGGTCAGCTCATAACTTTTCATGAGAAAATTAGCCAAAATGCATTGATTTCGATTGAAAATCATCATATTTTTAATGTCATTCTTCTTGGAATTCTATTCTCGATCATACATCAACATTTTGTTTACCATTGTGTAATCACTTTAAACAGTTCACTTTCCTTGTACTTTGGGAGCATTAGTTTTACAAATCTTTATTTTCTATTACAAATTTTATTTGCATGAAAGTTCCCAGCCGTTATTTCTGTCATTACCGTAAGATTTTATTTCTTCACAAGCTGAGCTTTTTATCTTTCTGGTATCTGTACTTTAAATTTTTCTTATGGAAAAAACTCATTGTCATGTGCTGTTTTGGTAGCAAAAGAAAATTAGCATAAAACATGTAAAATATAGCACCAGGGCGGTGTTCATAAAGTTGTGCTTAAAGTTATGCATGACTTTACGAACACTTGAATATGGCAAGCCAAGTGGGATTCTCTGTCATTTTTAATCGCACACGCTAAAGTTGAAATTATGTAGATGTAGACTAACATTACTAGTGTTATTGCACAGTTTTACCCATAGAAGTACAGAGCTTTCTTGAAATCAAAATTAATCATCTTCAGTCCTCAAATTGGCAACAACAATTATTTTTTTCCACTCTTACATAGTTTGAAAAGGATAAATATGGATATAACATGAACCAAAATGAATTATAATTGTAAAATTGAAAAAAAAATTGCCACTTTGAACATGGAAAAGTGATTATATAATACTCACTGCGTTGCCAATTTAGAGAGTTTAATGATAAGTTACAATTAAATTGCTCTAATTCAAGAATGGACTCAATTTTTCAGTGAATTTTTCTCTTTCTGCTCATGTATAATGTGTAATGCCCAGCATTCTGGACCAACAGATACTGCAAAAGCGTCTCCTAAAGGAGACACTGTACGTCTATGGGTTAATGCGAAGTATTCTTTTGCCACAATTTAATTGAGATTATTGAAAATACAGTCACACTTTGTTAAAACGTCAAGAAAAAAATGGGCGTCCCATTTGGTACTTCTTATACAAGTCGTTCGTAAATTCATGCGTAACTTTACACACAGCTTTATGAAGTTTACATGTGTACCAAAGGATACATTTGCAAGTTCATTTGATATTCCATCCTTGATTTCCTGTAAGTTTTACTGTAGATATCTTAAACGAAAGCTAGATCTTGGCTATACACTACCAAATGCTACAACTCTTCCACCCCAACAGTTTGTGTACAGTAACCACAGTGCTTTGTTCAGAGATACCGACTTTGTTGCACACTCTCTGAACCCTCATATTGTTTGCATGTGTAGTTGATGAGTAGGGTACATGGGTTACAGTTCGTTATTTCGAAGTTCGTTTATTCCGAAGGTTCGTTATTGATTGCAAAGGTTCATTATTCCCAAGGTTCGTTAGTACGAAAATGAAAATGGACAAAGGTTTGTTTTTCCGAAGGTTTGTTAATCCGAAAACGAAATAAGGTTTGTTTTTTCCGAAGGTTCGTTAGTCCGAAAATGAAATAAGGTTAGTTAGTTCTTTAGTTATTTTCGGACTAACGAACCTTATTTCATTTTCGGACTATCATACTTTCGGAACAGCGAACCTTATTTCCTTTTCGGATTAACAAACCTTTGGAATAAAGCCACAAATTAACAAACCCTTTTTTTCCAGACTAATAAACATCTAGGTATATGCAGTTTGCGTGTTTTGGAATAACGAACCTTCGGAATAATGAACATCACCTGGTACATGTACGTACGTCAAGGGTTAGCATGGAGTCAACATCTGTGGCCCATTATCTAAAACTATTTTTTTGCCTCTTGTTTAATTTGCTTGATATTCAACATGAGGAAAAAAACTTCACATCTTATTTTTGCTATTTTTCATCTCAAAGAACAGAAATCTGATGGAATTTTTTTGAAGGGTTACTAAAACTGTACATAACCTTTAATTATTCTGCTTAATGCTGTTATTTCAATCATGATAAGGAAAGAGAATTTGATTGTAAATTATTTCTCATGCATGCATGTCTACTTATGATGAATATGAGCTAATATCCTATTCATATTGTTTTGAATGGGATCTTTTGAAATATGTTTTGTTCCTTTCTTCCTCTACAAAAATTATCCTGTTATTAAAAATGTATCTCTATATTCAATTTGTGAGATGCTATAGTTGTGCTTATTTCTTTATTTTCAAATCTTGTGATGGATTGATTCATGTAATTGATACAGCATACATTTGTAAGATATATCTTATATGAAATTTTCAGTAATGCACTGTTTTAATTCCCAATGAAAAGTTATGATTTAAAGTGGCTGCATATCAGGAAAAAAAATTAATCTTTTCATGAGCCTGAGCTATTTTAAAACTTTTGAGCAAAAAATAGCCCTTGTGAAACTTTTAACAAGGGGTATTTTGGGGCTCATAAGAGCTATTCTAAAATTATTGTTATTATTTTTAATTTCAAATGTTGTAACAATAACTGTTGCGATCTCAGTCAATGGTGAAATGAGCCAAATATTCGGAGTCATTACTTGACTTTCGCACCCAGTCACCAGGGGGCGATTTTTAAGGTAATTTTGTTTATTTTTTGGCTATTCAAAGCTTAATCTAAGAGGCAAATTGTCATTTGCATCCATGTACTGTTTTTACTGATATAATTTTTTTATGGGGGAGTGAGGGGGGGGGGGGGGGCTGCAATGATATTCAGAGAGGGAGAGAGAGAGAGAGAGAGAGAGAGAGGGAGAGAGAGAGGGAGAGAGAGAGAGAGAGAGAGAAGTGGAAGTAGAGAAGCAATATATAAGAAAGTGCAGTGAGAAATACAAGTACAAAAGTATAAAAAGTAATTTATGGACAAGCATGAGAAAGAGCATGAGAAAGAGAAAGAGATGGGAGAGGGAGAGAGAGAAAAAGGCCGGGAGAAAAAAAGGAGGGAGGGGGAGAGAGAGAGAGAGAGAGAGATAGCTGCCTTGAAAGAAGGGGTTACCGGGGGTGAGTGACCTTAGGCTTAGGTAATTTTGAGTATGGCATACTTTATCATTTGATTCAGTCACATAACGGCTGTTTCCACAGACCTGTATGTAATAGCATATGGCATTTTTTGAACTGATCTTGAACATTGGACTACCTTTAGCGACCAATAAGACTTCCGGTCTGCGACCAATAAGACTTCCGGTTTGCGTTAGCACACTAAATGCGGGAATTTGGGGCTATGGTGTCTGTGAAAAAGCCAATGAAAAATGAAAAGCGGATTGTTGCTAATATAGCAGAATTAAAGTGATATCGAAATGTTATTTGACCCTCGACACTTAGGAACAAGTTGCATCAAATTTAAGCATAACAAATGCTCTCTAATTTGATATATTCTAGAGCTATTTTTTTTTGAAAGATTGAACGGGCCTATACGAAGGAGACGTTCGACTTTTCGGGGCTAAATGTGGCAAGTGTTATGTATGTATGTTATAGTGCAGTTATAATATATAGTTAAACAAAATGAATCAGCAAAATTTATTTCAATATGGAATTTGCCCACACATGGGCTTAAACGGTAAATGCAGACTAAAGCAGAGCATTTAAAATGAGATTACTTTAATGTCGGTTTAATATAGAATTCAAACAAGCTTGTTCGTTGATGACAGAACATTCAAGCACGATGTTCAGTGATACACACGCGAAAAAAAAAACCCCTCTACAAGAGCTTTTAAAGGTATCGTATGACATTTTAAGTGAATAATGGTATACATGAGGTAAAAGCTGAAGAGTTGTTCTTAACTGTTATATAGGTGGCATGCCGAAACTTTTTGTGTGGATCTTACTGTTTTAAAATAAAATCGGGGACAAACCGGCAATATACACCGATTCCGCACAATGTTCGCTCATTCTTATTCTAAAATGACCGAAGTCGTTTCTAAATTCATGGCCTTTGCAATATATCGTATGACATTTTAACTAAATTATGGCATACATGAGGTAAAAGCTGAAGAGTTGTTCTTTACTCTCATATAGGTGACATGCCCAAAGTTTTTGTCTGGACCTTACTGTTGCAATTAGTGAATTTTGCCGGTTTGACCCCTGAAATCAATTTGCAACAGTAAGGTCCAGAGAAAAACTTTCGGCATGCCACCTATATGAGAGTAAAGAGCAACTCTTTAGCTTTTACCTCATGTAAGTCATTATTTAGTTAAAATGTCATACGATACTTTTCAAAGCCCTTGAACATAAAAACGAATTCTGTCATTTGAAGCAAAGAATCAGCGAACATTGTGCGGAATCGGTTTATATTGCCGGTTTGACCCCTGAAATCAATTTGCAACAGTAAGGTCCAGACAAAAACTTTCGGCATGCCACCTATATGAGAGTAAAGAGCAACTCTTCAGCTTTTGCCTCATGTAAGTCATTATTTAGTTAAA
This sequence comes from Echinometra lucunter, assembly GCA_029962745.1. Taxonomy (NCBI): domain Eukaryota; kingdom Metazoa; phylum Echinodermata; class Echinoidea; order Camarodonta; family Echinometridae; genus Echinometra; species Echinometra lucunter. The sequence continues at coordinate 11,076,411 of CM057154.1, forward strand.
ATGTCATACGATACTTTTCAAAGCCCTTGAACATAAAAACGAATTCTGTCATTTGAAGCAAAGAATCAGCGAACATTGTGCGGAATCGGTGAATTTTGCCGGTTTGACCCCTGAAATCAATTTGCAACAGTAAGCCCTTGAAAGCCCTTGAACATAAAAACGAATTCTGTCATTTGAAGCTATGAATCAGCGAACATTGTGCGGAATTAGTGAATTTTGCCGGTTTGACCCCTGAAATCAATTTGCAACAGTAAGGTCCAGACAAAAACTTTCGGCATGCCACCTATATGAGAGTAAAGAGCAACTCTTTAGCTTTTGCACCATGTAAGTCATTATTTAGTTAAAATGTCATACGATACTTTTCAAAGCCCTTGAACGTAAAAACGAATCCTGTCATTTGAAGCTATGAATCAGCGAACATTGTGCGGAATTAGTGAATTTTGCCGGTTTGACCCCTGAAATCAATTTGCAACAGTAAGGTCCAGAGAAAAACTTTCGGCATGCCATCTATATGAGAGTAAAGAGCAACTCTTTAGCTTTTACCTCATGTAAGTCATTATTTAGTTAAAATGTCATACGATACTTTTCAAAGCCCTTGAACATAAAAACGAATTCTGTCATTTGAAGCAAAGAATCAGCGAACATTGTGCGGAATCGGTTTATATTGCCGGTTTGACCCCTGAAATCAATTTGCAACAGTAAGGTCCAGAGAAAAACTTTCGGCATGCCACCTATATGAGAGTAAAGAGCAACTCTTCAGCTTTTGCCTCAAGTAAGTCATTATTTAGTTAAAATGTCATACGATATTTTTCAAAGCCCTTGAAAATAAAAAGGACTTCTGTCATTTTCGGGTATATGAATCACTGAACATTGTGCGGAATCGGTAAATTTTGCCGGTTTGACCCCTAAATTCATTTCAAAACTGTAAGTCCAGACAAAAAAAATTGGTTGAACTGTCAGAAGATACTTTTCAAAGCCATTATTCTACGAAGAATAGCAATTTTACTTTTTCTAAACGCAATTGTACTTTTCTTTTATTCGTTTGTTCTTTTGGCGACACCATACCCCTTAGAATGGTCCGCTAATTTTCCTCTTATTGGTCGCGGGCTTATTGGTCGCCAGTTTCAAGGAGCGATCTTGAACCTAATTATTCACTTAAACTGATAATGATATGCGACTTCGAGCGAGTCTACCTCTAAACGTTAGAAATTAACACAGCTACAGGTTAGATCTCTCAGAGTCTCACATGATGGAGATCACAGCTGAATCTTTGGAAAAGAAGCTTCGTGATGAATTTCTGGCAACTCATGTGGTAAGAGGAGAGTCAATCTAGGAGGAAAGTTGCCAAAATTGAGATTGTGATGTTTTAAAATGTGCGCGGGAGAACAGTGTAGTCCCACATGCAGATACTAACGTTGGGTCTTAACCAGGGGCGTAGACAGGGGGGGGGGGGGGGTGACATGTACAATCATCCCCCCAGGTTTTAGGGATGTTTGATTCCAATTACACTGAATTAACATGTTTAGAAATGATAGGAACAGCTGCAAACCCGGAGAATAGGGACCGGAACGTGCGCGCATGCCATTATACTGTGCAGAGATCGGCAGAGACAGCCGAAAGTCACTATGTGACTAGTCCATAATCAAGTTCAAAATGACTTTAAAATATGTTTTAATCAGGTTATTATGTTCTAATATATTACATTGTCCTCTCGGCTTTCAAATGTGTGATTATGTGGTGAAAATTATTTTGATTTTTGCCAGAAATGTTCTCAAACTCACAAAGGTTTCATCCATGAATCTTGACATCTTGTGCAGATCGTTTCCCTCGCTGCCGACTCCGCCGCTGCCACCAGCTGCATTTGTTTGCACACAAATGAATATGTGCGCGTGTTCCGGTCCCCTATTCTCCGGGTTTGCGGGGACAGCAATAATTATCATTATATTACAACAATAACAATAATAAGGCCATATCGTGGTTTAGGAAACCCCTCGACTCGTTCATTTGACGCACGCACTTGTGTACAAAGAGAATGGAGGTGGAAATAGGAAACCAATGCGTGTAATTGAATAAAGCACTGCCGTACAAAGTGAATGGTGGTTTCCTGTTTCACGATAATGCCAATAGTAATAATAATAATAATAATAATAACAATAATAATAATAGTAATAATAATAATAATAATAATAACAATAATAATAATAATTAGTAATGTATCATTATTATTATGCCTATGAAAATAATAATAGTTATCATCATCATCATCATCATCGTTAATGTGACTGAAATCTATCTTTTCTACAGCTTCCTAGAATCAGTAATTCACCCTTGCTTATGTATGAATATTATGTTTCACATGAAATGATCTGCAAAAGAAGTTTCCAAGGGGGTTTCTCCTGTGATTTTGACATCTCACAAAAGAATGCAATTCTGCCACGTCAGGCAAGGCATAGTCAAAGGGGTAGTTCTCAGACTCGTATTTATTCAAAGATAAGTGATATCATAGATTTTTACACGAAATAGTTCCAAGACACATAAGCTTGTGATTTGGCAAAATTTGCTTTTCAGTGTTTTGATCAAACCATGATGCTGGATAAATCTTTCCATTGCCTTCTTTTTTTAAGATCATGAACGCAAGTGTTTATTTTGAAAAAATAGAGTCCCAGGGGTACCCATCTTACGTTCCAAGCGATAATGAATGTAATTTTTAAAAACTGAAATTTATAAGTTTTTCTTTGGGGGTGATCTGCCTTACTGCCTAATTTGAAAAATATCTTGCAACCATAACCCCTAGCTTATCTTTGCATTCTCCCATTCATTAAAATATTTGCAGTTTAGATAAAAATTCTTTTACAAAATGTCTGTGTTATTGTGATCAAGGCTATGTGTTTTCACATTTCCTCACCAAAAGTATCGATATCACAAGATATTTAGCTAGTATGCTCTTCGTGAAATGATTTAGCAAGATTAGAGTAATCTCCATAGTTGGTGGACAAAGATATGACTAACTTGGCATTTATTCAGTATGATTAATGGGGGAGGGGGGCCCTATGTTTGCACACCTAACCCACCATTTCAGGCCTAATTTAGAAATAATTTATGAGCCTTTTCTTTGGTTGACCTCATTTTGGCTTAAGCGATCACGGCCTAGATCTATTTGGTAGACAGTCTGATAATATTGGAGACTGATTCAAAGTCTCCAATATCAAGTGCTGTCTGAACAAGAGGACAACAGAAACACCACCAACAATAAGGCCCTTTTTCTCAACCACATTTTTTCCTCTTTGAAATCAGAAGCCCATTTGTTTTGTGTGTGGCTCATAAAAAATATATGTATTATGAAAGCCAAAATAAATGGTGGATTTTTGAAGTAAACGGTCAAAAGGGGTAATTTTTCATGAGGAATCTGCTTTATTCTTATCATATTTTCATTTTGAGCCAAGGTAATCTATTTCCCACAAATGTAAACAAAAAAATTTGTCTCCTAAATGGGAGACTGTCTCTGACAAATGACTTGTTGGTCCTCCGAACCTGTCATATCTTTTTTATAGCACGCCATCACGGGTCAAGCTTTTCGTCAGGCTATGGACACTTACACGAATTCCACAGAAGTGTCAAATCTCATGCATTAGACGTGAGACGGTGAGACCCTGTATTGGGGGCTCTTGCTCATCCCAAATTCCATATGTACCCCCCCCCCTTGCTAAAAGAAAAATTTGAAGCTCGGAGACACCGTATTTTGCACTTTTTTTTGCACTTTTTTCTTCTTAACTCTTGTTTCTTCTTGACTTACCATGCCTGACGACGTGACTTGAACCCGGGACATCTACCTCTCAAGACTGACGAGCTACCTATTGCGCTAGCGAGAGATCGCTGCAAGTGAAGGGTCTCATAATGATTATAATCCGGAAGTTGGGATTAGTCTAATTACCTGGATGCATTGCTCTTATTTTTCTGACTAAATAAATCAATGTCAGTGTGAAATGCACGGTTTACAGGTATAAGCTTTTAATTCTGACGGAATAAACCAATATTTTGATATTTATCACATTTTCCCATATTCACTATTTGATATTATGATTATATATCATTCCAAGTCATATCCTTTTATTTTTTTTTCAATTTTTAGCAGGGGGTTCATACGGAACTCTTGCCAATCTCATTCTCACGCCTACATCACAGCCTATCCCCATATATATTATACACACGCCTGGCGATCCTCAAAGTGGCAATGTTGCTTCAAAATGGCAGGTTTAGATAGACAACTCTCAGTATGTTTTGTACACAAAATTTCATATTTTCTCTATTATCCCTAAAGATGCTGCTTGTCTCTTTCTAAGTTCAAGGTATGTTGTGTCAAATACAAAAGTTTTCCCATGATACATCTTGAGCTAAAGAGGAGACAAACTGCACCTTGAGAGATAAGGGGGAAAATATGAAATTTTGTGTACAAAACATACAGAGAATTGTCCTTCTAGACCTGCCATTTTGAAGAAACATTGCCAATTTGAGGATCGCCATAGAAAGTAAAATAAGACTTGTCAAACTTTCATAACATAATTTGAGGCTTTGTAAACTCTCATACCTTTCTATTTCATAATATTGATTGTGATGGAAATTTTTTTTCTAATTGCTTCTCTCTATCTTCTCTTTTCATTAAAATGGATATCCTCAGGGTTTCATTTTCCTTGAAGTTTGAAATAGGCAACCACTAGGAACATTTGAATTCACTGCAACAGTATCGATAGTTAACAGTATGGGCTGAAAACCTGGCGAACCGACATCAGAATTTCGAAATAAAGGTCTTATTCGAATGTTCCTAGTGGTTGTTTGATTTCAAACTGTCCCCATCCAAGAGTGGTAAGCAGATTTGAATCATTCTGTAAAAATTTACCTATCTTCCTATTTATTGTATCATTGCAGGAAGTAATGGATGAAACTATGGGAGGGTGCGGACAGAAGTTCTCCTCAGTCATCGTCTCGGAGAAATTTGAGGGAAAACCTCTTCTGCAAAGACACAGGTAAGACCATGCATATAGACGATTTCGAATGAACAGTTGGCAATAACAATGTTAGAGACTCTAATATTGCCAGTGTTATTGCCAGCTGTTCATTCGAAATCGCCTATATGCATGGTCTAGAGTGCAAGTTTGAAATGGCAGTTATACCTACCAGCAAGTCATCTAGGAATTACTGTCTTTGGTGACAAGCTAAACCATTTTATTTCTCTGCTAAGGGCCAACTTGTGCTGGCTATATGCTGCTATCTCTCTGTAGAGTGGATCGGCTCATTCACATATGCAATGGCAAACCCCCATGGCAAACCCCTGTGGCAAACCCTTGCCTTTCTGTTTTCACTGTTCAAATATGGCCTTTATGCCATGTCTCTTTAATGAAATGCACCTATGTACATGTCAAAATTACTTCATGCTCCGTTAAAGCCAAAAGCTGCGCAAACTGTACCCATGATGTCACATTTTGGGCTATCTTTATAAGAATTTGATTAGTCCACAGCTTTTTGCCACCTAGGAGAAAAAATGATAATTTTTGCCCCGACCTTTTTTTAACCTCAAATACATTCATTTATGCACTGAAAATAACCTTGGGGACTTGCTGCTCCATATATGAACAAGCCTTAAAGGCAATGGCTAACTTGGTGAGCAGCTGATTTAAAAAAATCTCAAACTAAGATGAAACATGTGTATGAGTACTTGTATTTGTACTCAAAATCCCTGAAACCAACCATAATTTGGATTGAAAAACTGTAAGTTAGACGCAAACCGTGATTTTTATTAGTTTTCGTCTCAAGAGACAACCGCTTTACTTGAATTAAAAAAGACCGTTGATCTGCCTCCCTCCGCGTGATACTTCAATACGGTCCGGTGAGCCATGCGCGCATGCGCACTCCTTACATCTGGTCCGTGCAACCGACCCTCGTATATTTTTCAAACATTGGTTCACATTTCTAATATTCAAAAATACTTCCCGTTGATATTATACTTTGAAACTTTCGGACTGGTATTTTTACACTATAACCCTTATGTTTATCCCATTTTCAAGTAACAAAATGAGATTTTTAAAAAATCATGACAGTGTTAACCAATGTCTTTAAATCTGTTTTGTTAATTGTTGTATGCAGTGTTTCAGCAGTTATAAGCAGCAATTATGTCATTTTATTTTTTTACTATCTTTTGCTTCAGGAGTATATGCATGTATAATATATCTTCTAGCACTGTAAATGTTCTCTAATTGGTCAAATCTGCAGGCATAAAGCCAGGTATGCCGGAATGCTGAGAGAGGACAATGGATTGGGTAGCGGGAGGCATTGTAAGCATACTGTAATGCTCTGCTAACACTATTTGGTAGGTTAATAAACACGTGTTTTGCAGAGGAACTGAAGGCCATCCATGCCTTCTTCATCAGAAGACATTTGCATCTGATTAGAAGAATTTGTCTTTGGTGCCAATAAAGTAAAGCTGTTTTTTTTTTAGTGTAACTTTTCTTGGATGATTCATATTGAAAACCATCTGTTTTCTCTCTCTTCCTCTCTATCTATCTCTGCCTACTTGTCCTCCTGAACGGGCTGTTCAGCAGAGGAAGTGAAGACCATCAATACCTACTCCATGAAAACATTCACACCTGACTGGAACACTGTGTCTGTGGGGCCAATGAAATCTGGAACTGTTTTAATGTGTAATTATATGCTATGATTTACACTGAACAATCTATTTTGTCCCCTTTTCTCTCTCACTCTCTCTCCCCCTAAACAGGTTAGTCAATGCCTGCTTAGCCGAGGAACTGAAGTCCATTCATGCCTTCTCCATGAAAACATTGACGCCAGCTGACTGGAGTAAGAGACAGCAGCAAGCCAGCTGAGGACATCTCTCTAGAAGTTGCTCTCAAGTTGAGCTTGATTCCGTCCTGAATTTTGCGAACTGTTAGGACAATAGCAAAAACGACATATGCAGGAGTGGCGAGTCATTTAGCTGTAGAAAGCTCAAAAGAGAGCTGTGGTAAAAGATAAAAACTATGATACGCAGGGTTAGCCGGTAAATACCGGTATTTACCGGTAAATACTGCCTAGCAAATTCGGACGAAAACGGGAAATACTGGGAAACACTGGGAAATACTCCAAAAACAATATTTCCCATCAGTAAATTGCAGTAAAATGCACACATTATAGAGAAAGGGGCAAGAAAAATTAAACACCTACAGCTAAGAAAAGGTGACTTTTTTATGGTAGGGGGTCATACAACAGCTTTACATATACAATCATGGGTCTTATGAGAACAAGATCCATGTTACAGTGTTTATGGGTACACTATATGCTAAATGGCTTTGGGGCTGTGTTAAAGCAATGGCTGGTAAATACTGGGAAATACCTCAGAGAGAATATTTTTTGCCACTATATTGAGCCAAAATTTACACATTAATGAGAATATGGCAAGCTTAAATAGAGCAATAAAAATATCTCCTTTTCTTGAATGTTAAGGGTCTTATACATGTACCTGATTCCAATACTAAATGGATTTTGCACTATGTTAAAATGTTTGGGAAATACTGGGGTTTGCCGGAAAATATTCCCAAAGCAAATATTTACATGTATCATCTGTAAATTCAGCAAAAGGTTGAGAAAAAGGCAAGATCAACCACCAAGTGATTAATAGAAGAAACTGGTGTACTAGATTTGAATTTCATATAAAAAATTTCAACTAAACACCATTGATTGACTGTATAACAAACAATTCATGTCTTAACAAACCAATGAGTTATGGAAACCATCAACTTCAACATTTGAAGTATAATGAAAAGATATTTACCGTAGATTTAGTCACAATCACAGTATTGATATGAATGCTAATTCATGTCTAATGCTAGGAGAGGGGTCATGTGTCCAGGGGAGCGTTTCATATAGAGGTTTTGTCGGTGAAAATCACGGACAAATGTTATAAGCTACTGAAAATCCTCGCATCTGATTGGCTGAAAGCAAATTAGTCAGTGAAAATCACCGACAAAACTCTTCATGAAACGCTCCCCAGATGTTTCATAAGAATAAAGCTGTCAAATTTGGCATATGATTTTACGAAAAAAGTACATCAAATAGTGCCGCCAACTATTATAAATGTTGTCTACTATTACTTTAAAAAGATTTCTGACATATTGTATATGAAGTTGTTCAAATTAGCATTTACAGTCATCTGTCAGGGTGCACAACCTAGGAAGCCACACAACACTACACATTGAGGTATATGGCCCACATATTGACCATGCATTTCCCAGTATTTCCCAGTATTTCCCAGTATTTCCCGGGAAATTGCCAACCCTGATGATACGTAAAAGGGCAAGTCAAGCTATTTTATTGGATATATTATCGACCACGATTCAGATTTTGGTACTAGAATAGCCGATGATTGTGTGGAGTTGATAGTCCTGGAGGTGCGTTTCCATTTTACACCGTTGCCTAGGCATTTTCGCGAAAAAATCCTACAAGTGCTCTGGTGAAAGAGTCTAAGTCCTCAGCGCACATATATAGACGACAGCCAAGATCAGGCCAAGATATCCTCTGCATGCATGCACATCATACATTGTAAATGTGCGCGAACGAGCTGAGCCCATAGAGTTCTATGGCTGAGCCTGATCTTATCTAAAGGAGAAAAAAAATGAAATACATAAGGAGAAAGAAGAAGCTAGATGGAAGGAAGAACAAATAAAAACATAGGACATGGAAGAGGATAGATGAAAGGAAGAATAAAGAAATACATGAAGAAAGAACGGAGGGTACACTCCGGGGATACACTGTTCGCTATTTCTTTGTGTTTTTTTTTTCTTTTATCTAATACCTTTCCCTTTTCTTTATGGACTTCTAGGCCTATCTTTCTTTTTACATTTTTTTGGGCAATCCTCTCGTCTGTTTCTTCTCCTTCAGTTCCTTGAAGGCCCCTTTTCCTTCTGTATTTCTTTGCCGTTTTCTTTCATCTATTCTCTCTGTACACATACATGATCGACGCGTGCACCGCCGTAAGTGTTGGAGAGCTGAATCTCTGGCTGAAACGAAACCTAGACTTTGAAACCAGCACGTTTGATGCAATTAATCGAAAAACTGCCTAGGCTACGGTGTAAAACGGAAACGCGCGTCCTGGAGCTGGAATTAGATCAGATATAAAGTATGTGGTACCTCTAGGTCCCTTGTTAAAAAGAGTTGTGATAGATTCAAATCATTTGTGACTTAACTCAGGACATGAAGTCCGCACCCCTGCACTATTGGTGTTGGCGAAGTCCGCATTTCACGCTCGTTCTTGGAGCCTATAAGACTTACACAAAATATATTGATTTTTGCCTGTGGTGGCAGCATTCGCTTATAATTGTTTACATTCCTTGATCGATCTTCTTGCATGTGCAGTCGTTTACTCCATAGCTTTGTAATACTGGAAAGCGAAATTGAAAATGAATATGATTCAGCACATAGGGGCTCATGGCCCAGCGCACAAGAAGTTAATATCAATTGCAACTTGTACCTCATAAATACAGAGTTGTGATTAATATTGTTATGATGTGTTTGAATCAATCGCAACTCTTTATGAGACAGAGCCCTACCGTAACTTTATGCTCATGATTTCATAATTATACGTGGAAATATTTGGGACACACACAAAAAACATTGCAGATAGAGGTACCTTAGACTTGCTCACAGTCACAGAGATGAAATCTCACCATAACTAAAGCAGGGCCCTGTCTCATAAAACTTATCAGCTGCCACATTTCTGTGATAAATTTGATCTCAGCCAATCAGATGCAAGGATTTCAGTAGCTTTAAATAGTCATTTCAACTTGTTTTATGAAATGTGGTCCAAATTCATAAAAAACTTATGTAAACATAAATACATGTATTTGTGTCTTTTCCATTTTTTTAGTTTCTAAATGATCTAGTACACATTAAAAAAATATGAAATCATAATACCGATATGTGCAGTGTAGAGGCTGGGACCATATTCAATTGAGCGAGGAATAAGTCATTGTTTTAGGCTGCTTAACAAATGTCTTGTCCCGCTTCTTTGATCGTCTTCTCCTTGATCGTTCTTTTACATATCAGCTTTCCCGATCCCCTGTTGTTTTGTCTGCAGAGAAATTCTCTCTGACTTTTGATAAGGTGCCTTGCATAGCATTTTACTTGGCTCTGTAAAATGTAAAATGGTTTAGCCTCTTATCACATCTAAGCATTTAACTTAATTAAGCAAGCCCACCTTAAGCAAAAATCCTGAGTGATACCATTGTGGTGTCATAAGGTGCATTAAAGATAAATTATGAATTTGCTTGTGGGTGTGTATGACCTGTGTAAGCATGTGTGAAAATAATTGATTCTTGAATTGCACATGGACTTGAAGGTTTTCTATCATCAAGGATAAATGTGTTGATAAATGACTGAAGCATTTGATACAGTGGAAACTGGGTATAAAGAGAGCTGATGTAACAGGGTCCGCCCACTTGACCGAAGGCCCGCGAGACAGAAGGCCCACGAGGCCAAAGGCCCGCGAGACCGACTTTTTTGTATCTTATTTTCCTTCATCTGGTGCCGGGGTCGAGTGGTTTAAGGCGCCTCGTTGCAGCGGCGTAACAAGTGCCTGTTATCAGAGGGGAAGGGGGTAGAGCCAAATATTTCCCGGTAACTCCGTCTAGAATTAGTGGCGTATAGCTAGGATTTCAGTTTGGGGGGCGGTAAAATGAAGCGCGCTCCCAAGGGGGGAGGGGAGAAAAAAATTCGAATTGCGGAAGCTTCGACGTTTCTTTGAATCGTTCCTTGTCTGCTCCCGCTCTTCTTACGTTTTCTGCCTAATATGGGGGGGGGGGGGGACACAGCCAAAAATTTTCCGGTAACTAAGTCTAAAATTAGTGGCGAAGCTAGGATTTAATTCAAGGGGCGGTAGTCAGCACGCGAAACACTTGCTGAGCGCGCAAAACGGGCTTGGGGGGGGTGCAGGGAGGGGGGAAGCTGTGACGATTCTTTGAACTATTCCTTGTCTGCTCCCACTCTTCTTACGTTCTCCTATACTTTTTTCTTTTCTTGTTCACGTTTTCCCCCCTTCTTTTTCTTTCTTTTTTTTTTGTTGGCGTTTTTTTTTGGGGGGGTGGCGACTGCCCCCGCCCCATTTGCTACGAGGGCGTAATCAATTAATAAATATATAGATGTTCATTTATTTATTCATCATTCATGCATTCATTCATTCATTTATTCATTCAGCTATTCATTAATTAATTCCTTTTTAAATATCAATTTTCTGAGATAACATTTCAGCTTCTGCCGGAGTATTAACTTATTAGACTTGGAATAGTTTGCAAATATGCTTTTCATGATAGTACGAAATCGGACACCCCATCCCGTCTCTCACTTCATCGCCTAACGAAATCATGCTAAAGTCTCTGAAGAAATCTACACAACCTAGGTGAAACCAAAAACATGTTACAATTAGAACATAATTCTTAATGAACTGATGAACCAAAATACAGTGGTGCCGCATCCGAGGGCTCTTGCAAATTACAAGCTTTTCTTTTTCAGAAATATTCTAACCATATTTTGCATATAAATGCACACACTCATCCCACCCACTGATAGACACAGAGCACGCTCAAATAGATTGCATATTCTTCAAAGTTCTTTTCCTCTATACTTTTCTCACAGCTCATTTTGCTTTCAATTTCTCTTATCGTTCCTCTTAACATCCCCCTCTCTCTCTCTCTGTTCTCTTCCAATTATGTTAACATCTTGATTCCTAAATAAACGTCCCCTCCCTGCACCCCCCGCCCCCCCAGAGAGCCCGTATCGCGCGCTCCTTAAGTGTTTCGCAGGATTCGCATGCTCACCAACGCCCCCTAAAATGAAATACTAGCAACGCCACTAATTCTAAACTTAGTTACCGGGAATTATTTGGCTCCCCCCTCCTATAACAGGCAGCAGTGGCGTAATGAGCCAAAATATTTGGGGGGGGGGGGGGGGGCTCAATCTTTGCGAGGAGCGAAGCGACCAACCCTGAGGGAGTGTAGCGACCGAGCCGGGGTACCCCCCCCCCCCCTTCACGATACGGAGCTTTTTCATTTTTTTCTTAAATTCCAGCTTGAGCTTCAGTTCAATTTTTATTTTCTCTCATTTCCAACAAAAGGATTTCATTTTAGTGGGGCGGTAGTGAGCACGCGAAGCGCGCTCCCTAGGGGGGAGGGTGCAGGGAGGGGGGGGGGGGGGGGGAGTTTCCCCCCTCCCGTGCGAAGCGCGGAAGCTCCGACGTTTGATGACATGTTTGATGACATGTACTGTTATGGATAAACGTGTCATGAATCTACCGACCGGAAAAGGATATTTTTTCATGAACTTGGAAATATGATTATGAAAACATGCAGCCCAAATAATCTTCTTAAGTTTCAAACAAATGCCAGCGTTACACAAAATACTTTATTACTTATGATAATACAGACAAAGACACTATGAAATAAAAAAGACGAGCATGGAGAGGGTGTGATGCGGTAGGGTACCAGGGTTTCACTCCCACAGTGGCGTAGCTAGGATTTCATTTTAGTGGGGCGGTTGTGAGCGCGCGAAGCGCCCTCCCAAGGGGGGAGGGTCCAGTAAGGGGGGAGTTTTCCCCCTCCCGCGCGAAGCGCGGAAGCTCCGACGTTTCTTTGAATTGTTCCTTGTCTGCTCCCGCTCTTCTTACGTTCTCTTACCTTTTTCTTTTCTCGCTTCTGCTTTTTTTCCCTTCTACTTTTTCTTTCTTTTTTGTTGGTATTTTGGAGGGGTGACCGCCCCCATCGGCCCCCCCCCCCCCGGCTACGCAAGTGCACTCCCATGGTAAAGGAGTTTTTTTGCAGTATTGATGGTTTGCAACTCTGTAAAAGAACACTATTTGGGACTGCAAACTTAAAGCCCGTGTCTAGTTTTGGTAAATCTAAGAATATTCATTATCAAAGTTTGAATCCATTGTCAGATAAACAGATAAAACCAAGTGTTATATCATAAAACACATTAGTATTGATATTATGCGTGTTTTCTGCCTTGCTATGCATGCTATTTGGGAAATTGTGAATGCGTTACTTAACAGTAGAGAGGGGGTCTAGGGAGAAGTAATGAAATTCGTGTGATAACACTTATATAAAATTGAAAATAAACCATGGTTGAAATTTATTTGGGGGGCTGGCGCCCCCCCCCCCAAGCCCCCCTCCAGTACGCCAGTGACAGGCAGAGAACGTAAGAAGAGCGGGAGCAGACAAGGACCAATTCGAAGAAAACGTCGGAGCTTCCGTGCTTCGCGGGGGAGGGGGAAAACTCCCCTTATAGGGAGCGCCTTTCGCGCGCTCAGTAATTAGTGTTTCGCAAGTGTTTCGCGTGCTCACTACCGCCCCTAAAATGAAATTCTAGCAAAGCCATTGATTCTGAACTAACTTACCGGGACATTTTTGGCTCCCCCCCCCCCCCGATAACAGGCAGAGGACGTATTAAGATGAGCGGGAGCTGACAAGGAACGATTCAAAGGAACGTCGGAGCTTCCGCACTTCTCGCGGGGGGACACTCTCCCCCCCCCCCCCCCCCCCTCCCTGCACCCCCCTCCTTGGGAGCGCGCTTCCCGTGCTCACTGCACTACCGCCCACCCTAAACTCAAATCCTAGCTAAGCCACTAATTCTAGACGGAGTTACCGGGAAATATTTGGCTCTGCCCCCCTCCCCCCTCTGATAACAGGCACGTGCACCTGCAACGAGGCGCCTTAAACCACTCGACCGCGGCACCTGATGAAGGAAAATAAGATACAAAAAAAAAAAAAAAAAAGAGTCGACCTCGCGGACCTTCGGTCTTTTTTAACCCTGGTATTGCGAGATTCCTGCTATAACAAGGTAATTTTAATGGCCCCAAGGACCTTGTTATAGTGAGTTTAGTGTAGTATCATGAAACAGGGTAGGTTCCTGATTTCATTCAGTCCAATATTTTACTTTTTGCAAGGGGTGGGGAAGAAGCTAAAATTGTATCATAGCAAAAAAATACGTTGCTGGTAATGGGCCATTTTTGTAGTTTGGGTTTACATTCAGATATTTTTAAACAGTAGTGATGTGTGACTCGAGTCCGGACTCGGACTCGAGTCCGCTTGGGCCGGACTTGGACTCGGACTCGAAGGTTCATGACTCGAGGCCTATGACTCGATGACTTGGCGACGACTCTGATGAATTTTGGCGCTAATGCGGTTTCGTATCCAAACGGATATCCCATTTCCCGTTTTCTCAGTAAGTGAATCAGTGAGGTACGAATATGGCGGTCTGAGGGCATAGCGCCACATGATGTGTGCATGTTTGAGATGGATGGAAAAAAAATTGTGCAGAATCTGGACTACCGTCATAGAGCTGTATCTCAACTATTGAACCAGTTTTTTCAGTGTATTGCATTTTCCAGTTGTTATTTTTCTGATTTGTCAAGATTTTTTCTGGACTTGATCGAACTGTTTGATCATGTCTTCGCAATCAAAGATTATCATATTTGGACACAAACTAAAGTCAGCTATGCCTACATACTTTCGTCTTGCATTTATTTTGTGTGTTAATATTCTTTAATTCAATGATTGTTGATTCATTCGAATTGATTCTTTAGTAAGTATAGATATTTTGAATAAGAAACTTATTTGTAATTAATTCCTATCCCAGGTTTAAAAAAAAAAGGTTTATAAGGCCCAGATCAAGGCAACTGGAACTGGTACCAGTTAAGTGAACCAGTTGATTCCAGTTGATTCCATACCAATTCAATATGGGAATTGGTATACTGGAATCAACTGGTGGTCCCAGTTGGAATACCAGTTGTCAACTGGTAGGCCCTACCATTTGGAAGTATTGGTTCAACTGGTACCAGTTAGGACCAGTATACCAATGTCCATATTGAAACCAGTTTATTTTACTGGAATCAACTGGTATCGGTTAGGACCAGTATACCAATTTCCATATTGAAGCCAGTTCACTTAATTGAAATCAACTGGTATCAACTGGAACTACTTCCAATTGTTTGAACTGGTCCTTACTGGATTCTTTACCTGAATACCAATTGGAACTAGTTATGACCATTTACAACCAATTAGCTTCCAGTTATGAAACTTAATTGGTAACTGGTACTAATATTATACTACTTGTTCTAATCATGTTTGTTAGCGCAATGTACAATGACAACTATATGGAAATACTGGTTTGCCTCCAGTCTGTCCAATTAATGTAAAGGGAAAGAAGACTTGCATGTACATAATACATGTAGTGACAAATCTATTCCTCCTATACTTGTATATAAATGAATGCACTTTAGGTTCTGGTTAGTATTTCCTCGTTCATGTTTAATTACCTGTTATTGATACAAATTGATGTAATGTCATAATGATAATTGATTTTACTTTCTTTGTATTTTGGAAATGTATTCCACAAGACTAAATAATTAGTGATTAAGAAATATGCTGAAAATTCAAATATATTACATTACAATATGAATCTGCACAAATCCAATAGTCACTTTTGCAAATTAACTGGTTGCAACTGGTATTCAACTGGTAGTTTTCTACGGGATTCAACAATAGGCAGTCACCAGTTAAATATAGTGGTTTCAACTGGAAATGGTTTAAACTGGATATTAGCTCCAGGTCTGGTTTCAACAGTGGGATATATCCTATGTTTTTACAAATGGAAAAAAAAAAATATAATGGTCTTAATTCATCCAACTTTGTTTATTTCCTCTTAAAACTAATAAAACCCATTGAAACCAGTTAAATCAAAATGAGAACTTTCCAATTGGTTTCAACTGGAATCAACTTGTATATTTTAATATGCCAGTTTATTTCATTGCTTTCAGGTGGAATCAAATGGTAAATCTGCCAGTTGTGTCCAGTCGTTGTGAACTGGTTTAAAATCTGTCCAGTTTATTCCACTAGTTTCAACTGGAATTGACTGGCAAATTTCAGAGTCTGCCAGTTTATTCCATTGGTTTCAACTGGAATAAACTGGAATAAACTGGTGTCTAATGTGATTATGTGAACAAGTAATTTCCAGTTGAAACCAGCTGAATAAACTGGCACATCTAGCCTACCAGTTCGGTCAAATAGATTCAACTGGTACCAGTTGATTCCAGTTTACACCAGTTGAAATCCAAATGGTTTTAATTGGTTATTCTAATTGGGATGTAATACATTTGCACATGTGCCGGACTCGGACTCGGAAGGCCAAACTCGGACTAGGACTCGGACTCGGACTGACTGGACTCGGACACATCACTGTTTTTTTAATACTCAAACTGAAATGAAAAAGAGTAAGTTTCTTCAGACTGGAACACGAATTGCATACTGCCTGTTGACCCAATTTTGTTGCTTTAGCGCAAACTTGGTACAAGAGGAATTTGACAGCGCTTTTTGAAAGAAAAGCCTGTGTTGCAGCACAGATTGTCGCCGCTTACACAGATTGTCGCCGCTTACACAGATTGTCGCCGCTTACACAGATAGTCGCCGGCGTCAATCTGTGCACAGCTCTGGCAGCACAGATTGTCGCCATACATAAAAACGAATTGTGTGATAGAAATGTGGGCAATATGTGGGAATAATAGGCATAGGGCAAAACAGTATAGCTCTTGAGATCGGTCTTGGTCTTGATCGAGTACAGCCATCCCTTTTATACTCACAGGAGCAAGTTGTCAAAATTACCCAACACTACGGATTCTGACATTGGTCAGAGTCCTAAAAAGTGAAATAGGCCATTAAATCGGGGGGGGGGGGGGGTGGCAGGGATGGGGGATATATCACCCACATTTTTTTAGGGGGGGGGGGGGTTGGTGTTTACAAATATCCCCCCTCATTTTAAGGCAGACTTGTTAATCAGTTGGTGAAATCTTTCATAAAATTGTTATAAACGACGGTCATATTATGATAGAATTTTCATTTGGAATGTTCTTAAAAACCCCCAAAACACTACGGATTCCGACATTGGTCAGAATCCTAAAAAGTGAAATAGGCTATTAAATCGGGGGGGGGGGGGGGGAGGGGGTGGCAGGGATTGGGGATATATCACCCACATTTTTTTTAGGGGGTGGTGTTTGCAAATATCCCCCTCATTTTAAGGCAGACTTGTTAATCAGTTGGTGAAATCTTTCATAAAATTGTTATAAACGACGGTCAAATGATCGAATTTTCATTTGGAATGTTCTTAAAAAACCCCCAAACTAGTTGTTTTTCGCTCAATCGCTTTGATCGCTCGCAAAAAGAATTATATATATATATGTGGGGGTCAGCTCGGGTGAGTAAGGGAGTAAGGGTGTGTATTTGTAAATTTGAGGGTGAGTTCAAGCAAGAAATTTCGGCAAAAAAGGTTTGATTTACCCCCCCCCCCCCCCGCTCCTCAAAACGGATTTACGTCGTTGAAAAAGGCCTACTTACGTGAGAATTGCCAGCTAGCTGGATAATTACAACTTCGCCAGTAAAAGATAAAACTTCAGTCACAATAGTTGTGAAGTTACCTATTCTTTATAGAGGCTTATAGATTGGAACACGGCGCCGAAAGGGGCAAATACATTATGAACACAAAATTATATAACATACTGTGCCACAAGGTGGCGCTACAAGGGCTCTGATGGCGTGGTTTCTTCTTTCTTCGTCCTTTTTTCCTTTCTATTCTCCGGTCTATTCTATACACAGTGTATTGAGAAATGAGGACTTGTCTCAAGGCTATGCACTATCAAAATCCAAAAAGCTACGGATGCGTGTACACCATTTACATTAGTCATGAAACTTAAAAAGTAAAATCAGCTAACGGTACTCCTTATATATATAGATATACATGTATATCCATTACATGCCATATAAACTACTTTCATCAATCATGTAAAAACCCAAAGGAAAGCATGTCAATTTGAAATTAAATCTTGTCTGGTTACATTGATGCATAATAACTTGCATCGAATGAAACCCTACAAATATATGATACTATATAGTTCACTTTAAAATAAGATGCAATATACAATACACAGAAATGCATTATATAGCTAAGATATAGAGAGACCTTAACAACCTTAAACGCAGGCATTTAGATGAAACTAAAAACAGCTTCAACTCCAGTATACTCATATAACCTTACATATTGGTCTAATAATGGCTATGATCAAGTCTCTGAACATGCTGAAAAAGAATCAAACACATACACATTATAAAGACAATGCAATGTATGAACAAGATAACTACATATGTGAATGGAACTTGGCAACAACATTCTATGAGTAATATACCATACCCACATGTATCTTCCCTTTTGACAACAGACAGACAAATTGCCCCTTTTCCTTTCCTTTAAACAAAGACATGTAATGTATAAATGATAAAACCACTAGACATACAAATGCAGTATATATTGTTGATACCACTATAACATTCAATGGAGCAAACATTACAGATCATACTATACTAATCATAAACCAATCCACCTGGACATCGCTCATTTTGTTACAAAACATTACGACTATTAAAACCATACACTTGTAACTGAAAAATAATAAACTTAAATGTAGAGGACCTTTGCTCTACTACCTGTCACGTTAAGACCATCATTAGAAACAATAGGCCATTACATGCATTTAAACAGGCATAAATATCAAGATTCATCCTATCTTTCTCAACATAAAGAAAAAAACCAAAAAAACATTAACACAAGTAAGATCACAGAGTATTATATAAGACTGAAATACACCTGAAAACATACCCTATAAACTGTAATGAGGCGTACACATCAGATTCAATTCATAAATATAAAAGTAAAAGGGTGAGGAGATAGGTCTCGGGATACACACAATGGGTTGATTATAAAATAACCTACCCAAACCCCTAAAACCAGTAAAGTACATGTACAGGAAAATAATTCGAGTGTATTCATACTTATGAATAAAAACATGTAAATCTTAAGTCAAAATAATAAAAACAGACCACTGAAATACATTATACAGCCAACTCTGCCTAAGTCGAATTTCCTGGGACTGAAGAAAATGCTTCGACTTAGAGAATATTCGACTTATGAGGGGTCAAAAACAATAGAAAATAAAGGAATAGGACCCAGTACAGAACTTCGACTTAGGCGATTATTCGACTTATGCGACTTCGACTTATGCAGAGTTGACTGTACAGTGTATCAGTACACGTACACGATGATATTCCAATCACTGGAACATTATATGAAAAAAAAAAACAAAAACAAAAAAAAACACAGTTAAGAGCTTGGATAAATCTGTCCATTTCAGTCAAAACTTATTGATCAGCAAAGTATAAATACACGTACTACACTTATTATACGGGCACTCATAAATTATTTTGTTGTGTGATAAAGTAGCAATCAATCACAAACTTGAGATGCTCCACTAGAGAGAAAACAAAAATAATTAACATAAACATGTGAAGATGTTATTAGAAGACTCTCCTGAAATTCAACAAAATGATAATATGGTATTTCCAGGCAGGTCACCTTCACCATTTGAAATGATAAACAGACATAGAAAAAATATAAGAGATAATACAAAAAGTACCCTTAATAAACCGTCTCATAAGAAAAGCAGGCTGAAATTTCAGACTGATCTGATGAACACATGAATCACTCATTTCCAAGACACTTCATGTAAAAAGATTAATGGTACATGTATACAGAATTACACATAATTATATATATATGACAAGTAAATATGACATGTGATAATATAGCTGCACACTATCAGAGAATAGAGTGGAGAACAGTAGGAGAGAATTACAGAGTAGAGAAAAATATCAGAGGACAGAGTTAAAAAGGTAGAAGGGAGGAAATGGAAAAATAGACAATAATACAGAATCATATGAGCAAGAGCAAAAGCTCGGAAGACAGTGCTCAGATGATCAAATGAGTGTTTAACTGAGTCCTGTACAATGAGTATGCATTGACGATCAAGGTATCGTGGTCGAGAGGCAAGGCATGGTCGTGATTCATTGGGGTCGAGATCATTGGCAACGTGCTGGTTTGCTGACAATGTCTGGGGAGCGACTAGGGTGGGGCCGGACCTTCACGCCGTAGGGGTGGCATGGTTGACAGTGCAGAGTAGGCATGATGTCATAAGCAAATGACTGCATAAAAATGTCCGGTGGACGACCAGGGGGATGGTGGACTCTCTTGTTGTGGGTATGAGCTCGATCTACGAGAGTAGTGGCGGGGACGATGGCAGCCAACTGAACGTCCGGAGGGCGACCTTTAAACAATAGTTGACGATTACAATTCTTAAATTTAGACCTAGAAATGCCTCATCGAATTGCAATTTGGGCATTACAATCATTTTTAATACATTTTGCATTATTTTTGCATTAAGGAATTTTGCATTATAAAATTGCCAAAACAGATTGCCATTTATCCTTTTTAAAATATGATATTGGTTAATTATGGTCTTTTGTGAATATTCATGAATCATGATCGATTATCATGGCCATGGTCCAACTTTTGGACGTATATAAAACGTTTTAAAAAAGGTTTCGTGTTTGCTTGCATGTTTAGTCAAAACTTCGACGTTCTGTAGGCCTAAACGTTTTTTAAACGTTTATTAAAGATGAAGACGTAGCGGACCTAATAAAAACGTTTTGTGAACGTTCTGAAAACGTTTTTTGTTTGCTGGCAGAGGCGTCGATCCGGGGGGGGGGGGGCAAAGATATCATTTTGCCCCCCCCCCCCAATAATTTCCGAACCCCCCCCCCCCCAAAAAAAAAAAAAAAAAAAAGGAAAGAAAAGGGAAAGAGAAAAGAAAGGTAAAGGAAAGAAGGAAGTGAAATGAAAGCAGAAAACAATGAAAAAGAAAGAAAATGGGACACTGGGAAGCGCTCGCTCGCTTCGCTCGCTCGCATTTAAGTATCTTAACTAATGCTGATGATAATGACTATTCTTATGAAAGGAAATCTGTTTGCATCTACAGTTCCTATCTAATGCTATACTATTCTTCTACTCATAGGAGGTAATATAACCAAACAAGATATCAATCCAAGAAATCGAACGGCCAGTTGACCTAAAAATAGATAGACTTTCAGTAGATAACGGCCTAGATTAAAAAAAAAGACATATATTTCGTTAGCTCGCTCGCTACTCTCGCTGGTAAAAACTAGATACAAGATGATTTCGGACAGCAAGTAAGTTATCATAGCAGCGAGATTCCAAAATATCATAATATTTGGGCAGCGAGGGGGTTGACAAATTTTGGTGACGAATCCATATAATATTGCCAGGATCAGTCGTTGACTTTGCTTGCTATGGTAGAAAGAGAATGGATTCCGACTGCAAGCCAGGTATAGCTAAAACAGTGTCATATTCGGCACAGAGGTGATGGGATGTATTATTTAGATATACAGGCATGACAGGTTTATAGTGTATATTATGATAGTGATGATAACATTCCATCCTTGTATGGCGCATATCATATTATTTTCACAACTAGATGTTTGCATGTGGTTGCCACAACCAGTGATGCACCGAGCTTAAGTGTGGCTAATTATGCAAGACTGAAAGGTTGCTTTAAGTTTTGCCTTTAACACTTTCGAGCATTAAAGCCACATTTCATGTTCAAAGGAAAGATGTTAACAATCATTCAGTTACTATCTGATATTTTCCACTTTCTTAAAATCCATTTTGCTTTCGAAATAGTAAAATTTTCTCCGAATGATTCCATCTGTCTGAAACATGACTGAACATGGCGAAAGCGAAATTGCGGTCGCCGTCACGAACATGGTTTTATGAGAATAGGAGAAATTCATTATGTATATTCGAGCGACCGACATTGAGTGTTGACCCAAAACGTGTGAATTTGATTGCACTATAATGAATTTGAGATAAAAAGGTATGAATACGTGAAAACTTCTCCATTTTGGTGGGGGGTTTTTTTGAAAAAAAAATCGCACACAAGGTTTAAAAAAATATATATACACGGTGCCATGCCTTTCATGAATGTTATCATCTTTAATATTTGAAATTTCCATAAAATTGTATTTCATTAGAATTTTGAAGGTAAATCTGTAATTTTACTTATTTCAAGTTAATTTCACTTTCGGGCTTTGCTGCAAGTATATCAGAGAGTCAGACACGTCATAAGAGCCACGGAGAGAAACGCGGCTCCTCCTCATTAAGAAAAACAAGAACGGACGAGAAACTATTAATTAATTTTACCTGGCCTAACCATGAACTTTCCAAAAGGAAATGTTTACTTACTGTGGATACGTGCTGGGCTTTTGTAGTCAGCTTTCCAGCTGATAAAAGGCATCAACCCAGGTTCGAAAAATCTGACGATAGAAATCCATGGGTAGATCTAAATTTATTTGAGAAACCATTAACTCATGAATAAAGGAGAATTGGTCTCTACTACATTTCTTCTCATTGGCCCTACAGTATGTTTTCTTTAGGTCAAAAAATAAATCAGTGGTTCCAAATGTTTATACAATATACATCATTAGTAGAATCAAAGTTTATAAAAGAAGGTTGATATATAATTATGGACAAAGGTCGTCAGCCATCTGGAGACATAATACCCACCGACGAAAAAAAAAAAGAGGGGGGGGGGGGGGCAGCAAAACAAACCAGGGCCCCGTAACACATAGCCTAGCGATTGATCGTACGATTTTTACGATTGAGTTCACATAGTGATCAATGCAATCACTAATTGTAGAAATCAATCCTACGATAAGCTGCTAAACTTTGTGTTACGGGGCCCTGGTGGTTTTTAAGAAATATGTTCAACCAGATCTGATATCAAATACTGGCCAGCATTTTTTTTTCTTTCTACAATTCGATGTAGATAACACGCCATTGGACCAGGCCAGCCGGAAGGGTCCCAGCCATTTTCTTTATAAGGGGCGGGACTATTGGGGCCCACCTACTTGTTTAAAACACGCAGTCATATCCCCCCCCCCCCCCCCGATTTGTACTTATATGATTTTGAGAAAAGGGAAGGTTTCGGGAATTACTCTCTTAAAAAAAAAAAGAGTGAACGCGTTCACTCGGTTAGGGATGAATTTCAGAAGAGAATGAATTTAGAGTGAATTAAGAGTGAATTAAGAGAAAAAAAATGATATTCACTCTTTATTCACTCTTTTAGGGGTGACCTCATTGATCGCTCAAAAATTCTTGAGTAATCACTGAGGTCACCCCTGAAATAGTGAATATTGCAATTTTTAATCTTAATTCATTCTTAATTCACTCTAAACATGCTAAATGCACGCTCTTCTGAAATTCCCTCTAACAGATCGAGTGAATGCGTTCACTTCTTTTCAAAGAGAGTACAAATTGGTAAGTGATTGAGATGACCGAATATCAATGGTATTTTGATATCGTATTATAGTTCACGGAGCAGGGACAATGCCCTAAACTTTTTGCTCATTTGCATAATTTTCTTGTCTCTTTTGCTCACTTAAGCGTAAGAGAACGGGATTTCGATGAAAATCAAATCAGAGGAACTCCACAAGAAGACTTATGATGATTAACCACATTAACCATAATTAATGTTGGTCGATAGGTGAAAGAAGAGCTTTTCGAGTCCTACGTGCTCATTTGAAGCGTGAAATTTCAATTAAATTTTATGAGATCATTGATACATGTACACCGGTCATATAAACATGCTAAAAATGTTATCAGTAAGATTTTTAGTGCACAAAAATAAGGCAATAATTTCAACATGGTGATATTTTGTTTTTATTATGTGTTCATTCAAACGTGAATTGAATCAATTGATAGGTATCAATTGCAAAAGTTGCAAACACCCTTCCAAAACATGAATTGCATTCCCCTGCATTTGATTAATTTCACCGCGCAAAAGATGTCAAAACCGCAGTTTTTGCAATTTTCATCTCTTTCTCACTCAAGCATGAAATTTGGTGCACAACTCATTTGGCATGTTTGGTAACGAATAAAATTTATGTTGCATGCCTTCAAACGCAGAAAACTTAAAGTATGTTCCGATATCACTGCATCAAGGTCATGGCACGAGGCTTGTGAACTTCAAAAAGTGACAATTTTCCATATTTGTCGTGTTCACTGAAGCGTGACTGGAGGGTTTGCCCTGAATTTTCCAGGAAATGTAGCTGAGAAGTGTAGCTACATGATTCTGTATTCAGATTTCATCAAAGGTTCCTGATCGAGAAAATACAGGGATATGTTTTAGGGGGAACTTACTTTTTGTTTTGTGTTTAGTTTCAAGCACGAAAAAAAAAAACAAAAAACAACCCACCCTCTTGCAGCGAGTATTATGCAGTTTCTTTGCTCTATGAACTTATTTCTAATTATGTATTTATCATGTACCCATCATTATAATCACATGTAATATCACTTAAATACCAACGATGTACTTTTCAGGGCTAAGAAAAGTGAATGAATCTAAAGTAATCCAATTTATAGTAGCGCTATATAATTCAGAGTGCGTTATTAAGGAATGCCACATTCCTTCACAGATTTTCTGATTCAAATATCTATGATCACCCCTGATGATGTTGGATCAACTTTGGGCTTTGTATATAATCTATACACATACACATTATATACACATGGATAATTTCTTGAACGTGTGGAAGGTCTCTGCGATAGTAACGTGAATAGAAACCTGCCTCAACGAATAATTTCACATATTAACACTCACTTTTTGTCGTGGTTAGTTCATGATTATTACACTGATTCGCATACTTGCCAACTAATTCGGTAGACTATCGCTTTTCAAGGAATTTAACCACCTACCGAATTTGAAATCTCTTTCCAGTAGAAACTACCGATTTGATAAATGAATGGACCAAACGTTTATTTTCATGCCATTGATTAATTACTGGCTCCATCACCCATTACCTATCACACTTGGAACGATTCTTTTGTTTTTATTTTCACATAAATATCCAACTTTGAATCTGAAGAATTTGATACTATCTTAGTTTAAGCGGAAACGGTATCATATATCAGTCACCTCTCAAAAGCATGATTTTTATCTGCACCATGATCATGGTGCCCATTATTGCAATTAAACTAACAAAATTTTCTGAAGGCGGAAGGGAAAAATAGATAATTATGAAAACTTTGTTTTCTGTTTTCTTGGAAAAGTAAGAATAGTCTCATTTATTTCAGAGCTAAAAAGCGAAAGCATGTGTTATTTTAATCACATTTTAAAAGCAAGAATCATGACAGCAATTTTATGTAAACCTTTGTTCAGAATAAGTCACCGAAATTGGTACACTAAAAAAAAAAGGTTGAGTGAAAATTTACCCATCATAGGGTAAAAGGGAAACATGCATGTTTATTTGGTGACTTTTTGTCCCATTATTAGGCAAAATGCATGTTTTATGGATAAAATTTAACGCAAAATTTACAAAGTATTTCAATGGTATTATTTTACCCAACAAACATGCATGTTCCCCTTTTAAACAATTCTGGGTAAACTTTTTTTAGAGTGACAGTACTGGAAAAGCGAGTGAGCGAATTAGCGAGCGAACGCTTCCAGGTTTTTTTTGTGTGGCCCTTTTTAACCCTTTTTTCATTTTTTCTTTCCCTTTCGCTCTCTTTTACACTATTATTTCTTCTTTTAAAAAGAGGGTAGTATAATATTTGTGCACGCCAACACCCCCACCCCTCAAAAAAGTGAGGGTATATCATACCCCTACCTCTCCTGGATTTACGCCAGTGGATAATAACACAGTTATATTGAAAAGTATTGAAATAAGTAAAAAAAAAAATCAAATCTATCTTCATATTGGAAAAGGATCAAACAGGAAAAAGGGTGTTATTTCATGACAATGTAAGACTTGTTAAGAGGAATAATAGGGAATTCGACATCTAGATTTTTAAAGGAAAGTGTCTCTAAAAATGGTATTTCTCTAAAAATCGTATTCCACTTTTATCACTGAGTAAGAGGGAGAAAAAGAAATGGTGTAAATGAGACTCCAATTGGCAAAAAAGAGTGAGGGAGAGGAAAAAGGAGAAGGTCAGAAATTCTCATTCTGCAGGTATGTGATGGTTACGTTTCAGGTTTACAGACAAACATTTTAAGAGACGTTTCCAAAAATATTCCTGTCCCTCATCATCATCTTCAACCCATTCAGCGTATGGTCCTTGTCCTCCCATGTACAATTTCACAATAAATGGCATCTCATTCTCTTGAATGTGTTCCAGGAAAACCACCACAATGTTCTCTGTCTGGGTATCGTCCACTTGATCTATTGCCATACGGAAACATGTCAAGAACCAGTCATCGATGATAGCAGCTCTGCTCAGCAATACGAGGACTTTATAGCTCCTAGTCAAGACGTGATCTATGGCCTCTAAGCGATGCATGCCGAGGGGGAGATCCTCCTCCGTGAAGATGTAACGATTGCGCTGGTAGAACGGCAGGAATCTCTGGAAGGTTGGTTTGAGTTCATCATGAATCCAATGCTCATCATCGGGTGTTGCTATGACGTGCACGTCAAACTCATAGTCCTCGCGATCGTTCTCGTCCAGGATTTCTCTGTAACCCATTATGGCAAGTCGCAGAAGGAAGAGTTTGTACCTCATTTTCCATCTGTAGTGGTACACGATGACGATGATGATGACAACGAAGATTAAGGTGAAGACTGATGAGGCATAAGTGGCAAATGCCGCTGTGCAGAGACTACTTGGCTCTATGGATACCAATGTCTCTCCTCCGAAGGGTTTCAATGAAGAAATTGAGCATGTTGTTTCGTTTTCACTTAGAACATATACGGGTCCGCGTAGCCACTTGATCAACCACTGGGATTTGCAGGAACAGTCTATAGGATTTTTTGACAGATCGATGGAAAATAGCGTGGTTGAAATCGGGGAAAATGTTGTCTCATTGAATTCACTTAGCTGATTTCTTGCAAGATCTATCGAATATATCATCGGAGTTTTAGCAAATAAAGCTTCATCGATATAAAGTAGTGCATTGTTTCCAACCGAAAAGACACTCAATTGATTCAGGTTGTCCAGAATATGCAAAGGAAGTTTCTGTAAATTGTTGTTTCGTAGAGATATATAGGTCAGTGAAGTCAGCGATGCAAAGCTACCCGATTCTATGGTGGAAATTTGGCAGTCGCTCATATCGAGAACCTCTAACGAGATAAGGTCGTCAAGAACTCTCGAGGGCAACCACGAAAGACGGTTCTGTTTCAGTCTAAGAGAAGTCAGGTTATAAAGTCCTTTGAACAGAGATAAATTTGTTGATGTATCCCATAGTTCCTTCATCACAACGTACGAGTTAAACAAATCGATGTGACTGAGCGATTGGGTGTACTGAAAAGTTTTACCGGGAATGAAAACAGAGAGAGATCGCCACCAGTCGAAAGGCCTTAAGGAGTATACAAAGGTTTTCAGAAGTGGAGCATCTAAGGGCATTTCTCTGATAGAGTTACGAGATACATTTAAAGTTAGTAAATTTTCAAGTCCAGAGAGAGCTGTAATTGGTATTGTCATGAAGAAAGAGTTGGCTGTCAGATCCAAGAACGTAAGATTAGTCAGGCCCCTGAAAGCATATTGATTTAGGTTGCGCAGATTGTTCTCTGACAGATCAAGCTCCCAAAGATTAACTTTCCAAGTTGACCCTGAAGAGTTGACTTCATCTATCTGTGTCCCAGTGGCTGTAAGGCTTCGCAGTTCCTTCATGCCATCGAAGTAGTCGGGCTCCAGAACCCCTAAATAAAATGAAGCGAGCTCTATCTTGTAAACGGATGTTAAATTGGCAAAGATTGATGGGTAACATTTAAACGCTGTAACACGCTCATTCACGGTCGATGGGTTCAGCTCTAGGTATAAAAGCGATTTATTGCGCAATGGATGAAAGAAGTCACAAGGTACATCGGTTATATCTGACCCTATCAAATATAGCCTATCTAATTCGGATCGAGCGATACCCGTAAAAAGATTCTTCCATCCTTGAAGTGTCGGTCCCGGTCCCGGTCTAAAACTCATAAAGACTAGATTATGAACGGGAAAATCTGCAACAACATCAACATCTATTTCTTCGAATTGAGACCCATCTAGGTATAGATCTTCAGTCCTGCAAGTTAACGTTAGAACGCCAGTTGATATTTCTTTCAAGCTGTCAGCGCGTAAGTCTATGCTATCCATTGATCTTTTAGGGCACTCAGAAATGTTAATGTAGCTGAAATTATTCCCTGCTAGGGAGAAGAATCGTAGCTTGGGCAAGAATCCCAGTGTGCCATTGGGGAAGGATGATAAATGACAATCTTCAAAGTCCAAAAACTCCAACCTTTTGGACTCCCGAAAAATATCACTTCCTGGTAAGCTGACTATAGGGTTGCCTATCAATGATAATGTGATCAGTCGGCCTAGAGGATAGAAAGTTCCCATTTCTAGATAGCTAATGTTATTGTGTGACAAGTCTAAATCCTCCAGCAGAGAGTATCTGCGGAACGACGAATTCAAGAGCCTTTGGATGTGATTGTGCGACAGATCAAGTAAAATCAGATCATGGCCAAGGTCACCGGGGACATCTTTCAGCTGCCTATTCATACAATCAGCCACTTTGTTTCTTACATCCTCGGAGCACGCATTGCTGACAAAAGTGACGTTGACTTTATATGCTAAGGTTCTCTGTTTATCTTGTAGCCGCATCTCCGGTTGCGGCAACACCATGATGATTGAACATAGGATCAAGATGGACAACTGGAAAATTGTATCCCAAGTCATGATGATGTCTTACACTTCTCCACACAATTGATTTAGGCTATGAAAACAGTTTATGTGCGTTCATCTGCGGCGATTATTCAATTCCTCAGAGGTATTCATGTAATATTCTTGTGTGTAGACAAAAAGTTCATAATGTCCCAGTTTTTCCCGCTGTAGCCAGCAAGGAAATGAGCTGAATGAGCAATGTGCCAGTGATAAATTCAGCATTATACCCGAGTCACACTGCCAAACCGACCGAATGCGGGCTACTCGGAATTATATTTATTGTCGGTCCATCACGTTGGTTTTTAAAACAACGAAACCAAGTCACACTTTTTTTCCAGGGATAAATGAAAGTAAATAACACGTTTGAATATGAAAGGAAAAACCTGCGATATAGCTCAATAAAAAAATGAATTAAAGGTTAAGAATATCGGAGTTATATTTGTTGTCGGTCCATCACGTTGGTGAGACTAGGGCTGAAGTCATTGCTGATATTATCATAATGCACCCCTAAAGACGGAAAGGAATTGATACGAGAAACTAAAGCCGACCAAGGAAGCCAGAGCAGTGGTGGACCTATACCTTGGCCTCAAAGAGGGGGAGGGGGGGGGGGGGTGGCGAAACAATTCATTAAGTCGTTTATTCATTTACTTATAGTCTTTTTCGAAACCTAGTTTGGCTTCATGCATTTACATGAAAGGCCTTGCAGAATTACAAATACAATAATAGTGTAAGAAAATAGATCCCAAGGAAACATTTTTTCTTTGTTTCAGAATATGACGTACTGACTTTCAAATGACAACTCCAAATTGTTGCTGCATTTCCCCTGGTTAAAGGTTAACCAGGAGGGCTAATTGCCCCCCCCCCCCCCCGAACCTCCTCAGAAGGAAGAAATGTCAACAATATATCATTACTCTAAGGGGCGGATCCGCGATTTTAAACTTATATATATATAAGTTTAAAATCCCCTTCTCTCTTTCTATTCATTTCTCTCTCTCTCTCTCTCTCTCTCTCCCTTTTCCTCCTTGGTTGGCTTGGTATCCATGGAGCTTTTTGCGCTTTTGCGCTCTACGCTTTATATGTTTGATACTTAATAAAATTTTCATCATTACCTGATGAAGTCCTATGGCCGAAAATTTGTAAATTTCACGTCTGACGGAATTTGTTGATTTATTGGCATCTTTCATTTTCTTATTCAAACATTCCGAAGCAAAACTCATATTTTCATTATATATATACATATATATATATATATATATATATATATATATATATATATATATATATATAACTACAGTGCGTATAAAAAAAACTGCAACAAGATTTAATTTCAAATTTGTGAAGATTGTGTTAGCTTTACACCATCGTACCAAAGTGAGTAGTAACACGTTAAAGCCACATATCTCCTCTTTCCAAAGGGACAAAGTGGACTTGGGGCCAAGTTTTAGACATGGCAAGAATCATGGCATCTCACTAGAAATTAATTTAACAAAATGGAATAATGGAATTAATAATCACAACTTACCATTGTCTTCTTTAGGATGTCTCTCTCTAAACATTACATCCCATGCCCCTCAACATAGCCCTCATTCCTTTCCACACGGCAGAGATTAGCTCATTTCTCCATCTCACGCACAGCCCTGCCAATCATTGGGGCCTGGTGGCGTAGAGCATCAAACTGGGGCCTTTCTTCTTCCAAAACAACATGAACGGAAATGGATACTTACAGATTTTAAATGAACATGTGATTCCTGAATTAATGGAAATTCTCCTATGCAACAAAGGGGTGCGTTCAGACGCCTATTGTGGGCACAGGATGGCGCACCAGCCCATCGACTAGTTGCAGTAAGAAAACAGATTGGCTGAGGTATTTGGACATCGAGTGATTGCCTTGTATCAGTGGAGTGGCCACCGCCATCTCCGGATCTGACTTGTTGTGACTTTTTTCTTTCGGGTTATCTCAAGAGCAAAGTGTTTATCACCCCTCCACCTGACATTGCAACTCTCCGACAAAGAATCATTGATGAGTTTGATGCTCTAAGCCGTGTCTAAAACTTGGCCCCAAGTCCACTTTGTCCCATTGTCCAAAAAGAATGATTACTCAGCCAGCCATGACGTCACCGTGTATGAATAAATAAGATATCATTGGAAAGAGGAGATATGTGGCTTTAACTTGTTACTACTCACTTTGGTGTAAAGCTAACACAATCTTCACAAATTGGAAATTAAATCTTGTTGCGGTTTTTTTTCATACGCACTTTATATATATATATATATATATATATATATATATATATATATATATATATATATATTGAGAATTTCCACGTGTTGGATATAAACCATGTTAAAAGTAACAACTTCAAGAAGAGAGGGTACGCCGTGTATAATTATGAATCCAATATTAGTTTTTATTCTTCAGAATTTCCGACCCGTCTCGGGTCTTCCTCAGTGTATACATTATTATTATTATTATTTTATTCGGCATTTCAACAAAAAAAGTTTACAATCAATTTACAGGAGAAAATACAATTACAGAGTGAAAAGGGATGTTTGCAGAACAAGTCCAGGTTGCCTGGAAAAGGAAAAAGTTAAATAAATAATGTAGCCCGCAGGCTATCCTTCCCGACCTGGACTTGCATGTAAACACCCCAAGAATAAAAACATGTATATAGATTATTATATTAATACAAGCAATAATTCATATAGAAAAAGCATATTGAAATTGATATGTATATTAAACAATGCAATATAGTGTGATTGAAACGTAATTACAGGGCAACTTAAAGAAGTTGTAGTAAATTGGTATTTAGATATACATTTGAATTAGCCAGGTAAATATAAACTTTAAAGTACATTGTATTGGGGAAGGTGTATAGGCAGTAAAAAAAGGGAAACCTCATAAGATTTGAAATTAATAAAAAAAGAAAATATGAATATGAGAATAATGTACCGGTAAATGAGTGTATATTTAAACAGAAATTTGTCAGGTTAACAGTTCACTAGGAATTACAATAAATATTCATTGTTTAACGTAATTCAAACTAAAAGTATATAAAAGCAAATGGATTAAAGAACATTAGATTAGACAAATTAATGCAGTGAGTATAGGAAAGATGAAGCTGACCAATATTCCATTCTGTTGCTCATAGAGCCCCCCCCCCCCCCCCGCAGTAATCATTATACATCTTATTCAAATAACTCAGTCCGTAAGCATCTTAGCCATGGATTTAAAGATCCACAGACCAGGACAAACTCGTTTCGTAGACTAGGTGTTAATTCCTCCCACACTCTTGGGAAATAGTGGATTGGGGAGCAGTGTAACCTTTGGGTCCTAGCCAGCAGGTGTCTGAACAGTACATTTTCTTGATGACGGTCATTAATGATTGTTTTGGAGATTATGATAGTAGAATCAATTTGTCTGAATAGGGACTTGGCAAAAAACGAAATCAATAGAAATTTGCGTCTGGAAGCCAGTGTTGGCCATTCTAAAATACGAAGACGTTCTTCATATGACATCTGTTGTTTTTTCTGCTTTAACACCATACGGGTGGCTCTCCTTTGCAGAGACTCAATTCTGTCGATCAGACACCTGTTGTGTAGGTACCACGTGGGCATTTAATGACAAGTAAATGTATACACTGAGGAAGACCCGAGGCGGGTCGAAAATTCTGAAGAATAAAAACTAATGTTGGATTCATATACAAGCGTACCCTCTCTTCTTGAAGTTGTTACTGTATATGCTGCAGCACCCCCTACAGCGCTATTTTTGTTCGGGGGTGCTGCAACACCCTTAAATTTTTATGAGGGGTAACATAACACCCGTCAGAATAAGTTATTTTCCCATAGACCCCCTGCTCTTAAAAAATCTCCAGAGGAGCCGCCTTTTAGAGCGAGACATAATTTCTAATTTTGAACCATTTTCTGCCACTGTTTCCTTTAAGAATGATTATGTAATATATTAATTCCATAAATCATGTAAATAGTTTGGGGTATTGATTACTAAAGCACTGAAACTAAAGATACCATTTCCTTTCAGTTTTGAAATCTTGAAAGGTAATGTAAGTGACTCTTTCCACTTTTCCAAGAAAAAAGTTTCCAAAGTTATTTATTCTCCCTATCGATATTTGGAAACCAATATCGGCGTCATGATGTACATTAAATTCTTGCTTTTGAAAATGATTAAAATGACACTGCTCTCGCTTTTCATGCTTTGAAATCTTGAAAGTTATTGTGACTATTTTCATTTTCTAAGAAAAATGAAAGCAAAGTTTCCAAAGGCATTCATTTCTCCCTTCTTTCTTTAAAGGCTATCGATAGTTGAAAACTAATAATGGGCGTTATGATACAAGTTAAATTCTTGCTTTCGAAATTTGATGACACCGCTTTCGCTTTTCAGCTTTGCAATCTTGAAAGGTGTTGTAAATGAATATTCTCGATTTTCCAAGAGAAATAAAAACAAAGCTTCCCAACATGTCAGGGCGTTTTTCTTCTCCCTTCTGCCTTTAGAAATTTTGATATTTTGAATCTTATAATGGGCGTCATGATGCTCATAATTTTTTTTTTTTTTTTTTGCTTTTGAAAGTTGACTGACAAGACACTGCTTCTACTTCAACTAAGATAGTTTGGAAAATTTGTTATGAATTTTTGAGATTTGAAGTTAGATGACTTCATATACGTGGACATAAAAACAAAAGAATCCTTCAAAGTGTGATAAATAATGGGTGATGGAGCCATTAATCAATATAAAGGCATGAAAATAAACTTTGGGCCATTAATGATCAAAATCGGTGGTTTCTACTGAAAAGAGGTTGAAAAGGTGTTTGGTACTGCTAAATCGGAAAATAGCATTGAACACGGACATACTGAAGCTTTTCGACATGCACTCATCAGAGTAAAATCGCATGAATGAACAGAAAGCCAAATCGATGTCGAAATAAATTCTATTGTCAAAAGAATGTGTTTTTTCCTCGCTCGCTTAAAGGCCTGTAGTGAATTTTGATGACAATATAACATTTCTTTCGTAACAAGAATTGCTATTTTTGGCTTGTTCGCTTCGCCTCAGGCTATACAGTGTATTTTGATGGAAAAAATAACATTTCTTTAATAACAAGAATGGCCATTTAAGCTCTGTCGCTCCGCTTCAGATATCTTATACATGTTATAGGTCTACAGTATATTTTGATGACAAATTAACTCTGCTACCATGAAAAAAAGTGTATACTCACTACTCACTACGCTTGCTCGTTAATATTGAAATACCGGATGGTTGGGAAAGCAAACGAATACGGCAAGCGAGGTGACCCAATATAATTTAGATGTCTTATGATATGCCCATAGTGCATTCTGAAGATGAATGATCACTTCTACCTATAAAAAGTGTATTTTCCACGCTCGCTGCACTCGGTCTTATGATAATTAGATACAGTCTTGGTTTCGGAAAATAAAACAATGAAAAGAATGTATTTTTC
The DNA here is from genome assembly GCA_029962745.1 of Echinometra lucunter. Taxonomy (NCBI): domain Eukaryota; kingdom Metazoa; phylum Echinodermata; class Echinoidea; order Camarodonta; family Echinometridae; genus Echinometra; species Echinometra lucunter. The sequence goes on from CM057154.1 coordinate 11,110,559, forward strand.
CTTGCTCGCTTCGCTCGCTTGTAATAATTGTAAACAAGGTGGTTTCGCAGGACAACAAAAACTTGGACCAGCGAGGTGCCAAAATAAAGTCATATTTGGCAGTAAGGTGACCATATCATTCCTATATCATAGACTGATGACAAAATACCACTTCTTTCATAAAAAATGGATATTTTTGGCTTTAAACAAATAATAACACCCCATAATCAAGAAAAACGTCATCCCCCCAAAAACAAGCTTATAGAGGCCCCTAAATATTCCATTCTAATAATGAAATCTACATCCGCGATATTGTTTGAAAATATTTTCTTGTGTATTGTTTAGAGGGGGTACTTAGATTAGACTAAGAATGCATCGTAATTTTCGACAAATTTAAGTCTTACACCCCCTTGTCATGTTTCCCGAATACTGAAACGCTGCTTGCTTGCGGTGCGATAACCTACTGTGGCTCATGGGCTCGGCACCCCTGTGAAAAGAAAACCTTCCTATACGTTGAACTCCCTCCCCAACTCCCTCTTGATCGGCGTTTATTGTTGAGAGTCTGACTGAGACGCCGAGTGAACGGCTGATAATCTGAGCGAGAAATAAAAATGTCAACTTACGAAAGTGATTCAATGATAATCAAATTGCTTTTGAAATTGACATGAAATGGTAGGCCTAATCAAGAAATTAAGTGTTAATTTCAAGATTTCAATAATTAAATGTTTAAAGTGTGGAATATTGCTCAAAAAGCTCTGCACCAAATACCATTTTGCTTCATAACTGCAGCGTGATCCCCGACTGTCCTTCTGAATAAAAGTAGGACGTGTGCACTGTTATCTGGAGATTTTAACGTTGGAACCGTGTGCCACTTAATTTACTCAGAACATCCGAAGGCGGCAAAGGGAGTCGCGGCCTTTGGTCGAAGCAATGTTTCGTGTTGTGACGGAGAATGTATCACGCTTCGGTTTAGTTACTACTGCTTTTTTTTTTTGGGGGGGGGGGGGGGGGGTTGGGAGGGGCACAGATATAATTTTGCCCCCCCCCCCCAATAATTTCCGAACTGAAAAAAAGAAGAAGGGGCAAAGAGTGGAAAGTGAAAAGGAAAAGGAAGGGGAAACAAGGGAAAACAAGGAAAATGGGGATCAGGGAAGCGCTCGCCAGCATTTCAGTATTATCAACCTATTCCTATTCAAGGAAACCGGTTTACATCTTGCGTCTCTATCTTATGTCATACTCCCGGGGGGGGGTGACACTCGACCCTAAAAGTGGTATGTATGTGCCGCCGGCGAGACAAAAAAAAAAACGGAGGCTTTGGAACGGTCTTATTTTTTAAAAGGAGGGTCTTCGGAACGGGCTTGGGAACTACAAATGTTTGTGAAAACGGGGGTCTTTGGAACGGTTCGCCTGCGCGTGAGTGCGTATGTATCCCTATGGAACGGGCATGTGTATGCAGCTAGCCCGGCGGCACGGGGGGGGGGGGGGGGGCGGGGGTGCTCTCCCGCAGAGGCGATGGTCGGACAGTACAGCGCTAGCGCTCTACGGGCCGCTTTTCACCAAAAATGCAGCTCATTGCAGCGGATCAATGCGGCCGGAACGGCGTAACGTAAAATATGCGAAGCTTTGGAACGGATTTCTTTCTTCTTTTTTCTCGCTAAGAAGAAAATGCTATGCTTTGGAACGGTTTTCTTTGTTCTGTTTCTCAATAAGATAAAAATGCTATGCTTTGGAACGGAAATTTGAGTGTAAACATGGGGGTCTTCTCCGCGGCACATACCCACCACGCAATATATACTGAGTGCCCCCCCCCCCCGGGTCATACTATTCCCCCATAGAATGTTATATAGTCATGCCTGAATTTCACTCCAAGAAATCGAGGGACAAATTGATCGAAATGTATATACACTTTCAGTACAGTAGATGATTAGATGAAAAAAAAATCCCCCCTTTTTTTTCGTTTGTTTGCTCGCTACTCTCGCTTTTTAAAAGCTATAAACAAGATGATTTCGGGCACTGAGCAAGCAGCTTATATTTCAGCAGCGAGAGAGCAAAATTTTGGTGACGAAACCATCCATAATTATATTTGTATATATATATATATATATATGTATATAGTGGAAGAAATTTCCATAACAAAAGTGAAATTAAATGTATCGAAAGAAATCACTAGGAGGCGGTTGTAGCTTCTGAATCTTCCTTTTAGTACTTGTCAAGCTTTCGATCAATGATCTTCATCAGGACTCTATATATACAAAAATACACAATCCAAAAATGATGGCTGGAATTTGTTTACATAGTATAACTCTTAATTAATTTTAATCATTATTCTTCATTGATTAATGAATAATTATTCGTCATTGTCGTTCTTATTATTATCATTTCACAATTTCAAAACTAATAAACAAACAAAATATATCTATATATTTGGAAAGTATTGCCTTAGGTTCTTTCAGGATTTTTTCTTCAACGGTACCCATGTATAGTACCCCAATCTTGGGAAAGGTACATCGACGACATCACTTTCATTTAGGTTGGGTCCCCACGTACCCTGTCTCAATTTGAACAAACGATGAATTCAGTCCACCCTAAAATCAAATTCACCTTTGATTCTTCGGCAAAATAATGTGCACTTCTTGGATCTCAACATCAAACTTGAACAAAATACACTACAGACTGAACTATACAGCAAAAAAAAAAAAAAAACAACAACAAAAACAAAACCGGATTCCCACACATTTCTCCGTCCCACCACTTTTCATGCATCCACCCCACATATTCCACAGCATCCAATACAGTCAGGCACTCCGCATAAAACGCAATTGCTCAAACAGGATGACAGTACTGACCACCACCTAAATTACCTCCAAAGTTATCGAGAAAACTCCAACTATGACCCCAAACTCACCAAACATGAAATCGAGAGCGCTCGCGGGGTTCCCCGTGAAACTCTACTCAAGAAAACGGAACGTCCCAATTCCAAACGGATTCCATTTTAACTACATACGGTCCCGAGACATCCAGCATCCGTAAAATCATATCTAATTGCACCCAAACTCTACACCAGTCAGAGGAACTTAAGAAAGTTTTCCCTGACCCCCCTATGACAGCATTTAGGCATGCGCGTACACTCCAGAGACTAACCCCAAGCACCTCTTAAGCGGGAGATTCTCCCGCCGAGACCCCCTAGCAAACGGGAGACTCTGACTCAATGTGCGCGTAGCCCACATTACCACCAGCATAAAGCACGACATTCCTTGCGGCCAGAGGCCACTTAGGGTTATAGAAGCTCTCTGGCGCTATCTTAGGCCTATTTTTGAACATATGACAACTCTAAATGAGGTAAAATCCAATGAATCAGATTATTATTTTTTTTTTTTTCAAAAAGGTGGTTGGGCGGGAGGAAAAAGGAGAAACACAGCTTGGGCGGGAGAAATTCAAACTCAAGCGGGAGATTTTGTGAAAATGGACTCAAAGCGGGAGATCTGAGATCTCCCGCCGAAAACGGGAGAGTACACTCCGCCATATTCTTGTCTTCTCCGGAGACCCCAAACAGAAAGGACCTAATGAAAACATGAAACAAACGGGTTTCTATAAGTGTTCTGCCAAGAGATGTATGCTCCACATCTATGCAAAAGAAGGAAGAAAGTTTTCTAGCACAGTACCGGGGGAAGAATTCCCCATAACGAATTAAGGTTGGATTGCAAATCTACATGGATAATCTATCTGATTACATGCAACAGATGTAAACAACAATATGTGGGCAAGACCGAAACATCCCTCTATACTAGATTCAGTAACACACCCGTTCAGAAATCCGCAATTTCAACTCATCCTATAACAAAGTTCTCCCATACACGACTCATTTTAACCAACCCGATCACTCTTTCAGCGACGTACTCATAATGGGCATTGAGGCCATACCATGTCTCGCCAAACCAGTGCAGAGAATCCTTCTGGATCAGAAAATTACATACTCTTAACCCGGAAGGGATTAATGTTGACCAATATCCTTTCACCTCCTACCCTTCACGTTCTTGAATCCATCTACGCACACACACTAGAAACATGACACCATACCTTTACACAACTGTACCACAGGTAAATTCTTTTTGATTAATTATTTGCCCGTATATTCCTCATATTACACCGATTTTAATCTACTTTCCTTAATTTGTTTATTTGATTAGTTTTAATCTGTAGTAAGTAAGATAACATACTTATCGAAGTAGTTTACATACAAGGGTCATGTACTCGTACAGTACATATTCGTATTTGTACAGATCCACGTACATAATATTTCACGTACACAGATAGTGTAAATTGCTTGTATTTACATCTTAGTACACCATTGTCATGTACCTTTTTACGAGATACTATGTTATCATGATGTGATCCGATATAACAGTAGATTACATTATTACACTCTAATGTGTCTTTTTTCATCCTTTTCAATTTGTTATATCACACTATGTCACCTATATACGTTTATGAAATATATGAAATTAATTAAAATGCAAACTTACATACAAATATTAAAAATAAGTGGTATATACCTTTCATATAGATTCCTCGAAAAGCCCATGTCATCCACAAAAGCAACATCGAGAAACACGACAAGTCTGGCCAAATGGTAATCATTTGTTCTCATTTAAAAAAAATTTAATTATCAGACACACGTAGTTATATAAGGATAAAACATATATACATGTAAATACATATTTGTTGTTTGTTTGATAGTTTTAAAAATGCGCAATGATAATAATAAGAACGACTATGGTGAATAATTGTTCATTAATCAACTAAGAACAAAGATAATTAATTAAGAGTTATATGTACGTAAACAAATTCCAGCCATCATTTTTGGATTGTGCATTTTTGTAGATAATAGAGTCCTGATGAAGATCATTGATCCAAGGCTTGACAAGTATTAAAAGGAAGATTCAGAAGCTACAACCGCCTCCTTGTGATTTCTTTCGATATATATACCCTCCCTTGCCAAAAGTATTGCAACATAGCTCAATTGCGTATGCATTTGTGAGTTATAAGCCTGTCTGTATTTTGTGATTTTTCGTAAATAACTATTGCATATTGTCGACCATTTGCGTATATCTTAAAATGGAGAACTTATTCTTTTCTCTCCTGAGGGCAGTAGATATTCTGACCTGGTCATGTCTGGAACAGTGAAGAAGACAATAGACCAAAGAAAACAAATGCCCATACAAGGAGGTTCTGAAGAATTCGCTAATGGAAGTAAATTTTGATATAATCACCACACACCCATCAGAAAATTATTCATGCATCTGTTATATTTTGCTGGATAATGATTGTGGCGCGCATCCTCCTTGGCAACGGCTTGGCAACGGCCCGCCGAAAACTGTCTTCTTTGGATGTGGTCATTTTCCTCCGATCTTTTCGGGATAAATTATGAGCACTGTTTCCTTGTGAAAAGTGTATACAAACCTTGTATACAGGTTGGGAAGAAAGATGAAGGGGGAGTATCATGATTTCGTTCGATGATAACTCTAACCTCCTTTACATGGGATTTTTTTTATTTGGCCTATTGTCTTCTCCATTGTTTCAGACATGACGGGGTCAGAATATCTACTGCTCTCTCGGGACAGAAAAAGGACAACTTCTCTATTAATGTTTATAGACCAATTTCACGGCCGGTTTATGTATTAGGCCCTCTATCGGCGACGCCATTGCTGCTGTGGGCAAGCGCGCTGACCGCGATTGGCTCTGTGTACAAAATGAATGTAAGATATGAGATATGCCCCGATATTGTTCCATTTACTTTATTCTAGATCAATAAAATAAAGCATGGATACATGGGTAGATGAGGTAAGACAATGGTCATATCTGACGGATGAAGGTATGATGTATTTTTGTAATTTCGATGGTTTTTCAACTTAGTTTTGTCAGTAAAAGTTCGATTGCAGCATAGAAGCCGTAGTAAACGGGAGCCCTAAATCTTACCCTGTTTACAAAGTCAAGTTTTCACTCATTAAATTTTACGCCAAAGTACATAATGATAATGTTTCTTAACTTAAAAGTCCCTTCTGTTGATGTTTTTACCCACTGGCGACGAATTCCTTCACATTGCTTACGGAAACCTATGTAGGGAGTACGGCTTCTCATACAAACAGGCTTCATGAGTCAAAAGCGAGTGAATTTTGCACTCAGTTAGCTTCCAATTTTTAAACTTTCTCTAATCCTTGTGGCATTTGAGCACCGCACAGCTGCGACCTGAACTTCCCTGATAATTTCTCATAGCAAATATTAAAATAAATCTGCATATACTGGTCAAAATACAGGGCCGTCACCAGCTTTTTTCTAGGGGGGGGGGGGTGCTTTTTATGAAAAAAAAACACAAAAACACAAAAAAAAAAACAACGTATTAACTCAATTTCATGCAGTTATATAGCCCGCCGGCCAGAATGGATATAGAAAGTACATACTGGTCAACATGCCTATTGTTCCCCCCCCCCCCCCCTCCGGTTTTGTTTTGTTTTGTTTTGTTTTGTTTTTGTTTGTTTTGTTTTTTTATTTTTTTTTTTAATTTTTTTTTTTAAATTTTTTTTTTTTTTTTTTGGTTCTGAAGGGGGGTGCGTTCGCACCCTCCGCACCCCCCCTGGCGACGGCCCTGAAATAGACAAAGAATCGAACGAATGTACATAACGCGCTATTGACTTGTGTACTATAAAAGTTGGAGCGCCCACCCCAGTATGTCGAACTGTGTCGAACAGTCTGCTGCCCTCTTGCGTTGTGAAATTGGTCTATACTATCAGGACTATTATATTTGTAAATTTGCAAATTTGCAGGGCTTTGATTTAGAAGAGTATTCAAACCAGTCATGAAGCCAACTTATGCCAAGTTTACATTTCCCCCGGGCGCCGTGCGATAAATTGGTTTACGACTTTCCGTGCAATTTTTCGGGCATCGTAGTAGGCTACGGGCTACAGCGTTTGTTTTTACATTATTTACGGTCACCGTGCCATATCCCTCCTCAACCCCCCCCCCGACAATTTTCCAGTTATCCATCTTGATCCTAATGTGCTTAACCATTATGGCGCTCTCGCAACCTATTCGCCTGCAAAATAAACAGAAGACCGTAGCAGGTAAAGTCAACGCCACTTTTGTCAGCAATGCGAGCTCCGAAGATGAAATGAAGAAAGTGGCCGATTGTTCACGGAGGCAGTTGAAAGATGTTCCAAATAACCTTAACCAATAATCTGCTTTCATTTGATCTGTCGTTCAATCACATCCAAAGGCTTTTGAATACGCCATTCCGCAAATACCCTTTACTGGAGAATTTAAACTTGTCGACCAATCTCATTAGCTTTCTGGAAATAGGAACTTTTTATCCTCTAGGCCGACTTACCATCTTATCATTGGAATACAACCCTATAGTCAGCTTACCAGGAAGTGATATTTTTCAGGCGTCCAAAAGGGTGTCGACTCTGTCGCTTAAAGATTGTGGTTTAACATCTTTCCCAAATGACACCCTGGGATTCTTGCCCAAGCTGCAAAACCTTAATTTGGGTGCGAATAAACTGACCTTTATCAGCGTTTCTAGATGCCCTAACAGCACAATAGATGCTGTTGCTGCTTTTCCCTTTCGAGCTTTGGTATTCGGGTTCTTTCCTAAATTAGGACTTCCATATCAAGCATGGCAGAATATGTTTACGGGTATCGCTGCCTCGGAGGTAGCTGAATCACGTTTGATTTCAGCAAAAAAAAAGTGAAATTCCTGTTGACCTTTTCGATCCTTTACGCAATAAAAATCTTTCATGCATACAGCCGAAAGAAAACCATTTCAAATGTTATCCCTCAATCTTTGCTAACATAAAATCCGTTCGCAAGATGGGACTCTCGAAGTTTCCAGGGGGAGTTCTGGAGCATGAATTCTTTGAAGGCAAGAAGGAACTGCGATAGAGAATATCAACCCTTCGGGGTCATACTGGAAGGTTGATGTTTGGGAGCTTTTTCTGTCAGAGAACAATCTGCACAACCTGAATCAATATGCTTTCAGGGGCATAACTAATCTTACTTTCTTGGATCTGACAGCCAACTCTTGGTTGACGACAAAACCAATTACAGCTCTCTCTCTGGACTTGAAAATTTACTAACTTTAAATTTATCTCGTAACTTCATCAGAGATATGCCCTTAGATGCTCCACTTCTGAAACCTTTGTTTACTCCGTAAGACATTTCGACTGGTGGCGATCTCTCTCTGTTTTCATTCCAGGTAAAACTTTTCAGTACACTCCATCTCTAAATCACATCGATTTGTATAACTCGTATGTTGTGATGTTGGAACTGTGGGATCCATTAACAACTCTATCTCTGTTCAAAGGACTTCATAACCTGACTTATCTTAGACTGAAACAGAACCGTCTTTCCTGGTTGCCCTCGAGAATTTCCACCATAGAATCTGGTAGCTTTGCATCGCTGACTTCACTGATCAATCTGTCTTTGCAAAACAATGACTTGCAAATACTTCCCTTGCATATTCTGGACGCTCTACTTCATCTGAGTATCTTCATGGTTGGACATAACGTAATGTTTTATTTTGATGAAGCTTTATTTGCCAAAACGCAGGTAATTACTTCGATTGATCTCTATAAGAATCATCTCAGTGGTTTCAACCAGACAACATTTTCCCCAATTTCAACCACGCTATCTTCCATCGATCTGTCAAAAAAATCCTATAGGCTGCTCCTGCAAATCCCAGTGGTTGATCAAGTGGCTACGTGGGCCCGTATCTGTTCTAAATGAAAAAGAAACAACATGCTCAGTTTCTTCATTGAAACCTTTCGGAGGAGAGACATTGGTATGATAGAGCCAAGTTGTCTCTGCACAGCGAAATTTGCCACTTATGCCTCATCAGTCTTCGCCTTAATCTTCGTTGTCATCATCATCGTCATCGTGTACCACTACAGATGGAAAATGAGGTACAAACTCTTCCTTATCCGACTCGCCATTTTGGGATACAGAGAAATCCTGGACGAGAACGATCGCGAGGATTATGAGTTTTACGTGCACGTCATAGCAACACCCGATGATGATCACTGGATTCATGATGAACTCACACCAACCTTCCAGAGGCTACTGCCGTACTCCCAACGTAATCGTAACATCTTCAAGGAGGAAGACCTTCCCCTCGGCATGCATCGCTTAGAGGCCATAGATCACGTCTTGACCAGAAGCTATAAAGTCCTCGTATTGCTGAGCAGAGCTGCTATCATCGATGACTGGTTCTTGACATGTTTCAGTATGGCAATAGATCAAGTGGACGATACCCAGACAGAGAACATTGTGGTGGTTTTCTGGAACACATTCAAGAGAATGAGATGCCATTTATTGTGAAGTTGTACATGGAAGGACAAGGACCATACGCTGAATGGGTTGAAGATGATAATGAAGAACAGGAATATTTTTGGAGATGCCTCTTAAAATGCTTGTCTTGAAACCGTAAGCGTAACCATCTCATACCGGCAGAATGAGAATTTCTAACCTTCTTCTTCTCTTTCTCATGCTTCTTTCAACTGTTTCATCTCTCTTTTCTGTCATCGGTATTCTCATTTACAGTCTTTTTTCTCTCACTTACTCTCCCCTGTGATAAGTGATACAAGTGGAATAACATATGTTAAGGCACTTTCAAAAAATTAAGCTGAAGGACAAAGCACACCGTGGCATTTTGTCTAACAGGTTATACATGTAATGAAATAATAGGGGGATGTTCCTTTCTGTTTGATGCTTGTGTAATGTGCAGATAGATTTGATTTTCCTTATTTGATTTTCCCTTTTTTCAATCTTTGATACAACTGTCGTTGATGTTTTGCATAAAACAATGTTTTATTTTCAGTGATATAACATTTCATTCTATTTTGTTATTCCATCTTTTTCACATATAATTATAATTGATGCTGTTTTATTTTTTATTTTTATTGATACCCAAGAGTCTGGTAATTGACCCTTACGGTTTCGGTTTAATTTGCCTGCACAATTTCTTTTTAATACTTTGGAATCTATTTTCAACCTTCCCTTTTAATACTTTGGAATCTATTTTCAACCTTCCCTTTTAATACTTTGGAATCTATTTTCAACCTTCCTGTATGGCATTATTAGTTCTTTGTAAATCACTAAATCTACATGTGCCAAAATATACTCAGGGGCGTCGCTAGACCTTTTTTAAGGGGGAGGGGGGGGGGGGGGGGGTGTAGAGACCAAATTGCCGACAAACAATGCCACCGATTGCCGACGACCAACGTAGATAAATTCAACCGTATAAAGCCCACTATGCATGCTATGCATGTTCAATCGGTAGCCTCTCTCATATTTTGCTTCTAAAGTATTATGTGTTCACCTCACTTGCCTGAATGTGTTTGCTTTCCGAAAACATCCCGTATCTAAATATATTATGAGCGAGTGCAGCGAGCAGAGGAAAATATACACTCTCTTTCGTAGAAGCGATAGTTCTTCATCAGACTACATGATGGACTTAAAGATATCTAAATTATATATTTGGTCACCTCTCTAACCTAATTTACTTGCTTTCAAAGACCATCCTGTATCTAAATATTATTTTACGAGCGAGCGTAGGGAGGGAGGAAAAATATATATACTTTTTCATGGTAGAAGTGATAATTCTTCATTCAAAATACATGATGGGCCTCACTTGCCGAATTCGTTTGCTTTCCCCAATCCATGTTGTATCTGAATACTATACGAGCGAGCGTAGAGAGCGAGGAAAAATACATATATAAGCTTACTCCTTTTCATGATAGAAGTGAAAGTTCATCATCAATTTACACGATGAGCCTTTAACATATTTATTTTGATAAATTTGGTCACCTCTCTAACCTAATTTACTTGCTTTTAAAGACCATCCTGTATCTGAATATACGAGCGAGCGCAGCGAGCGATGAAAAATATACTATTTTTTTTATGGTAGAAGTGATAGTTCTTACTCAAATACGTGATGGGCCTAAAGATATCTACATGTATTATGATATATTTGTTCATCTCACTTGCCGAATGTGTTTGTTTTCCTAAAACATCCTTTATCTGTTTCCCTCCTTCCTCTTCCCTCTCTTTCTCTCTCTCTCTCTTCTCTCTCTCTCTCTCTCTCTCTCTCTCTCTCTCTCTCTCAGCGATTGCGAATTTGCCGACAAGAATTTTGAATGGAGAAGGGGGGGGGGGTGTCACACCCCCACCCCCTTCTAGCGACGCTCCTGTATTTCTGATTTGAGATCAACAAGTAACTTTATTTGTCGAGACAGGATTTATTTTTTATTTTTTATTTAATTATATCAAGCATAATGATGAGCACAGGAATGCATATAAATACATGTATATTCACAGAACGCAGAAACTGTACAGAATGTATATTCACTGGGAGAGCTCATGTTGGCTTGAAACTACTTCATGTATTCTCATTTACGTGAAAATGTGCTTTTTAATAGCTTGATTCAAAGTATGGCGATTTCCGGTTTTATTTTCCAGTTACGTGGAAATGTTGTTTTAGGTTTGATTTTAAAGTATTTATGGTGGTAATTTCCTGATTTCTAATGGTAAGTTCCTCTACAGTTTGTAGGGTAAGTTCATGCCCTGTTGTGTTGCCAAATAATTTTGAATATGTTACTGCTACATTCACGAGGATTGATGGAGAAAGTAATTTAAAGTTCCTTTCGATTGAACTGTCAATCTTCGCGATCGCGTTCAATATAGTTTCTTGTCAATAATCTAGCTAACATTTATTCATTAGATTTGGCATGATGGGATGCAGTGATGTGTCCGAGTCCAGTCAGTCCGAGTCCAAGTCCGAGTCCGAGTCCTAGTCTGAGTCCGAGTCCGGCCTTCCGAGTCCGAGTCCGGCATGTCCGAGTCCAAGTCCGAGTCCGGCACCGGCACATGTGCAAATGTATTATATCCCAATTAGAAAAAACAGTTAAAACCATTTGGATTTTCAACTGGTTTAAACTCGAATCAACTGGTACCAGTTGAATCCATTTGACCGAACTGGTACCTTATATGTGCCAGTTTATTCAGCTGGTTTCAACTGGATATTACTTGTTTAAATTAGACACCAGTTTATTCCAGTTGAAACTAGGGGCAAGGCCTCGCGCGCTGCTTGTCTGCCAAGCAGGGTTTGAAAAATAGACTAAACAGTTTGAATTTATGGAAGTGATCAAGTGGACCGACCCGCCTCAGCGGCGAGGCCTTTGCTAACTTGCGGAGCTCTTGCATATGCATGAGGGTCTTGCATATAGAGCAGCTAGCGACGATCGTGACCAATCGTAGCTGCTTTAACCGCGGTGTGTTATATGGATTCGTTCATTAAATTATGGGGGGTTAGATATTCAAATATACTAAATAATGAATAATATTTGGTTCAATTTTCAATAAAATAGATAGATTTATTAAAGGAAATAAATAATTTGATGACTAGCTGTATTTACTATTTTGCTAAATAAGTAGATCTATCGTAAAATTTCCGCCCACTCCCTTTTCATTTCAATTTACGCATAGTGGTTCGCGCGATCAGCTGGTCGATTGTTATTGTACAACACGTCGAACGTTAGGCACATGTGAATAATAAATATTCATAAGTTCTCTCGAATTGTCTACTCTGATTGGTGTATCGGATTCGAACGGGCGGTTTGTGGGGCTTTCTCGGTAAAGCTACTTTGCTTCTAATTATCTACCGATTCGGTAGCGGAAATATGATGTAGAACAAAAGAAATAAACTACAACAACCACTCAGGTTACCAAAGGACCTTGGTACTGACGAACCTCCGGCCACGGATCACAGTTGTCGTGCGATTAGTCTATGTATTCAGGTGCGTTTAGGGAAATAACAAGAGATCTTCTAGGTCTCATGCAGGATGAATGTTTGATTTTTATTTCAAAAAAAAAGAAAAGAAAAAAAAAGCATAAAGTTTAATTCTAGGTTTCTTTTTTCAACATTCATTGATGATTTTCTTTTGATCTAGACTTGTCAAGTTGACATTTGGTAATTCATGTTTTGTTTATTGTTATTTCGTTGTTTTTGATCTTATTTTTCGTTCATTTGTTTGTATGTTATGTTTGTTTCTTGTGTTACAATGTATTGTGTGCAAGGCCTTCACGAAAAGCAATGTTTTGATCATTGATGAGGCCACCCTGGATAATGAAGACGTAATAAATAAAATATAAATATATATTCTAAGAAATTCATCAAGGACTTAAAAATTGTCCTGTGAGCAGTTTGATTATATTCAAATCAAATCCCCAGATTACACTGTAATCATGATCATGACATATGGAATGAAATAATATGTATTAGAAACCTTACATTAGCTAGTCATTTTATTCAAATTTAAAAAATGAAACAATTTTGATTGTAAAAAGTGAAACTTATTTTATATAGCGCTTTTTGGAAGCGAGCTTTTCATTTCTACATTGTACCAACCCTATTAGATAATGACCGTTTTCTGTTTTGTTGTTATTACTTGTCAGAGAATTTGAAAGGACAAAGATACGTCCCAAAATATGTGATCTCCTTTTTTATTACCAAATTATTTGCTTGCTTTTTATAATTTTTTAAATAAAGATTTGTGCCCCTTTCTTTAAATATCCCAGATCCGCCCCTGAGAGGCGATGTTCGGGAGGGGGGGGGGGGGGGTTCATAAGGCTGTTCGTAAAGTTACGAATGACTTTACGTACGACTAGAATATGAAGTGCCAAATGGGATGCCCCAAATTTTCCTGATGTTTTAACAGAGTGTGACTGCATTTCCCTTCATCTCAATTAAGTTGTGGCAAAAAGGATACTTCGCAATAAAAATGTTTATAAACAGTAATAAATTAATCTACATCTACATACATCTTTAGCTGATGCGATTTGTAATGATTGACATTTGGCTTGCCATATTCAAGTCGTTCGTAAAGTCATTCGTAACTTCACGAACAGCTTTCTGAAACAACCCCCAGATGTACCAAGATTCAAATTAATTAAAAGGACGAGGGGACGAGAAACTAGGGTTGGTGTGGTTTCTTTTGCCTGTACTTCGCTGTGCAGGCAAAAAGCTTTTGTTGTGCTTGATGACCATTTCTAGCTGTTTTTACAGTTATGTGAAAATGAGCTTATAGTTTTGATCCACGAATATTTAATGGTTTAATGATTTCCTGATTTCTAATGGTAAGTTGTTCCACAGTTTGTCGGGTGATTTGAGCTTATAGTTTTGATCCATGAATATTTAATGGTTTAATGATTTCCTGATTTCTAATGGTAAGTTGTTCCACAGTTTGTCGGGTGATTTCATGTCCGGGGGGTGTTTCACAAAGAGTTAAGTTTGACTTAAAGTCATGCTTAAGCGCCAATGCGCATCCGGTATTTAACGCGTAATCTCATTGATAGACTTCCAATAGGGCGCGTCCCCTGAGCATGATCTGACCAAAAGGGTGATGCGTAATATACAGCACGCAAGTAGGAATTTAAGTGCGACTTAAACTTAAACTTAAATCTTTGTGCAACACCCCCTGTTGTGTTACCATTAGAAATCATGTTCTGATGACTGTGATAGGTCACTGTTGTATTCAGATAGGGTGACAGAGAAAGCTATTTAAAGTTGCCTTCGGTGTCGCTTCTGTAGAGGAGTCATGGTCTAGTGGATACGTCCCCGGACTGAGGATCACATTGTCCTCGCTTCAAGTCCCTCTGCGGAACTCACGTCTTTTGGCAAGACATTAGAGGAGAATGCACCCAGGCATCAGTACGCTCTTAGTTAATAAAGATGATTAAGAAGAGTCAACGGTGAAAGTTTGAGCAAAATCGGGCAATCTGTTCAAGAGTTATGAATTTTGAAAGTTTCAGTAAATCCCTGTTATGGGGATCCATGAATCGGCAACTTTGCCAGCATCTGTGATGTCATCGTGGACAACTCTCAACTTTTGCTCTTCTTGTTCTTCTTGTTCTTCTTCTTGTTCTTCTTCTTGTTCTTCTTGTCCTTCTTCTTCTTCTTCTTCTTCTTCTTCTTCTTCTTCTTCTTCTTCTTCTTCTTTTCTTCTTCTTCTTCTTCTTATTATCATTATTATTATCATTATTATTACTATTATTATCATTATTCGGTTGAATTCCTGTCTTTTATATTTGTTATGTTTGTAATACGTAATCTACCTAACTTTCATTCATTGGATTTAACCCGATGGGATAAGAAAGGAAACAAATTGATTATGGAAAACTGTTGATGACCATTGTGAAAGAAATAACACTTTCTCCCGTATTCCCTCCTTCATGTCCTTGTGAATGGGTTATTGATGGAGAACTGTTTAATGCCAAATGCCAAAAGCAAGAGCTTATCAATGTAAATACATGCATGTGAGCTAAGTGTACAGGTTTATCTTGATGTCGTTGAATCAATCAACACGTGTTTCAATGGGATGTGCCCGCGACTTGGGTTTCGAGAAAAAGGCACAAGTTCAGTGGAAACATGCCCCTAATCGTACTCATGGTCGCTGCTACCACATACGACTTGAGAATAAAATACGAATAGCGCCACCATGTGAGATAACGAGCTTGTAACTGGTAAAACGTTTTCTTGGAATTTGTCCTCAAATGATATGATCGCAAACATATTTTGAAAATTTATTAATTTATTCATTCATTCATTCATTTAAAGAAACACACATGTTACAAGTTGTTTATAGCACGATAATTTATCTAGTGCAATATAAAAGTGGAATGTGAACAAAAGGCCTTGCTCAAGGACATAAGTGCCGTGCCGGGTATCGAACCTCCGATCTCAGCGTTTCCAGTCAACTGTTTGAACCACTCGACTACGACATCTTTACATGATAGCAAGTATACTATCTTACACCTCTAACAGTCAAGTCTAACATTCGGTGTGTGTGTGTGTGTGTGTGTGTGTGTGTGTGTGTGTGTGTGTGAGATGCCATCGACATGATCGAGTCATCCCCGACTCCTGGTGACCCCATTGACAAACTTCCTCCAGGCTACTCTGTCCTGTTTAAGTTTCTCATCTGTTTCAATGCTTGCAAGTTTCCTTGGTCACTCCTTCTATCCATCGTGTTCCT
This sequence comes from Echinometra lucunter, assembly GCA_029962745.1. Classification (NCBI taxonomy): domain Eukaryota; kingdom Metazoa; phylum Echinodermata; class Echinoidea; order Camarodonta; family Echinometridae; genus Echinometra; species Echinometra lucunter. Next base: position 11,126,617 of record CM057154.1, read on the forward strand.
TTTTTCTTCCTCTTCTCCTTCTACCCTGTATATTTCCGAGTATGATGTTCTGCTCCAGGCCCTTCGACCTACAATGTGTCCAAAGAAGCTAAGTCTCTTCCTTACAACCATGATCTCCCAAGTGAAACTTGATTGTGTCTCATATTGCAAATATAGCAGTTATGAGTTTAATGAAAGCAGGGGCGTGAAACACGTAGAAAGTGGGGGGGGGGGGGGGGGGGGGGGAGGGGGGGGGGGTATGGGGGACGCATTCACCCCACATTTTGAGGTGGACTCATATCATGTGTGTACAAAATTATGTACGAATGGGTTAATCATCCCCCCCCCCACCCCCGGTATGAGGACCTGTCTACGCTAATGGATGAAAGAGATGATAGTAAAATGAAAAAAATTGCCTTTTCCTGGTCTTTTACGATATTGTCATAATATCTTAAAATCATTAATAAGAATCATTAAACTTTACCCTTTTTAAACCGAAATTGGAAAAAAAAGTTTCTTGTTTTATTCTTTCCTTCTTTTCATCCTCCCCCTTTTGCTTTTTTTTTTTTTTGGTAACAGTTCTGTCCTCTTCTTCCTCTTTTTCTTTCATTCTTCTTCTCGTTCTTCTTATTCATCATCATCCTCTTCTTCTGCTTCTTCTTCTTCATCTTCTTCTCCTCCTCCTCCTTCTTCTCCTTCTTCTTCTTCTTCTTATTTTTTCTTCTTCTGCTTCTTTTTTCTTCTTCTTCTTCTTCCTCCTCCTCCTCCTTCACCTTCTCATCTCCCTCACAGTTTCTTCAAGAATGCACAAAATTAATGTCGAACAATCCGCGCTTTATTTCGTCGTGGATTTAAGATTAAGGTTGACACAGGGAATCTGGTTTAATGTGGGACTTTGACCAGGGAAGGATAAACGGAGCAATTATCGAGTGGGCAGGGAATGCGAAGTAGTCTGCTATCCCTTTTTCCTTTTCATGTGTTCCCAAATTTAACCTCTCCACAAACTCATGTGACTGCATGTGCATGACAAGCTCTTTCGAAATCCTAAAGCTGAGTCTAAAATTTGTGTCATTTTTCGTGCTTATGCATTTTGTGCACATGAAAAGGACACTCGGTTTAATTGATTTGGGTATCTAGATGGCTTCCATAAACTTCATGAACGTTATGCACATAACAGGCCTAGAAGTTCGAGAAAGTTTGGATTTGAAAGATAAGCGCGGATGCCGAGCTGAATCGTAAATTGACAACGCCTTAGATGCATTACGAGAAACACAATCCATGGCTAAGTGATCGCGATATCGACGTAGAATTTGAAAGCCGTACATTACAAAACGAACTAAAACCGAAAACGGCGCCTCTTGATTCACAACTGAACAACGACTGCCTCTTGTTATCTTTTTCATGCTTTTAGCTATGAGATCCCGGTGTTATGATGTTTCTTTTCAAAAAGTTTATCCAGCTTTTGGCCAGAACACGAAGCTAGGCACAGTATTCCTTTGAATCAATCCTGCATGACTAATGACATCCGAAGTTCTATAACGAGTATAATTGAAAAAAAGAAAGAAGTTTAATGAAGACGTAAAACTGAATGAAACAAGAAGAGAGAGAGAGAGGAAGAGAGAGAGAGAGAGAGAGAGAGAGAGAGAGAGAGAGAGAGAGAGAGAGCCGGGGTGCATCAACGAGACACATTCCTGTTTTGTAGTATGCGATTATGAATGCCAAGGCCCCGTTTCATCCCGTTTCATAAAACTTTTTATCAGCAACAACTGCCACATTTCTTTGACAAATTTGCTCTCAGCCGGTCAGATGCAAGGATTTAAGTAGCTTATAACAGTTATTGTAACTAAGTTGTTATTGAAAACAAGTTCCTGGGAATACAATGGACAAATGAATGAAGACCAAGACAATATTTGGCTTGGATGTTGAGCAAAGCAAATCTTGTGGCTTACATTCCACTACTTTTGCGTTAGGGTTTTCGGTATTAAGTAGGCATATCATTACAGGCTTATATAAAATCTAGAACAAGTGAAAACTTGAATTTCGAAATGAATTACAGGACGTTAATCAGTGTTAATGACTGTGAGGAAACTAACATTAAGTTTCTTCCTCCCGATTGAACATGGGCCCCGTTTCATAGAACTTGTTATCAGTGACAACTGCCACGTTTCTATGACAAATTTGTTCCAAGCCAATCAAATGCAAGGATTTCAAAAGCTTATCAGTCTGTTACAGTCATTGCAACTTGTTATTGATGAAAGTTTTATGAAGATTCTCTTTGAATCATCATCATTATCATGCACCAACTAAGAATCTAAAAGTTATCAGATTGTACATGATAGTGATGTTGATACAATGATTCCACAATCAATTATATTTAGATGATACAGTTTAATTCTAATACTTGGATTTTGCCACTTTACCGAAATTGGCCAAAATCTGGACACTATACGGATGAAAACTTACGAGCACTTCTAATCTTTAAAAAAAAAAATCATAATATCAAGTTTCACAAATGTAATTAATTTTTAAGGGCAACATTGATGGTTTAGTTTGTCATTTGTCATTCATTTTGTCCCTTCCTTGTCTTTCACTGCACATGAAAGAGTCTCATAGGTTTTGTTCTGATAAACTATAAGCATGCAGGATTCGCAGCTGTACAGATGGGCAGACTTGTCGCTGGCGGCGCTAGACTCAGTTTCCCGTTTTCACGTCTTCATTGCCATGATTGCTGATTTGTCGTGTTATTTTGATAAATGACATTCGCCAAGCGGGGGCATGCTTATAATTTGCAAGGGTAGCCATTGCTTATGTCTGATATAACTCTACTCATTTCTGTTTCATAAATAAAAAGATAAGCTAACTATTAGGAAGAAACAGGGGAAGTGTTAAACGATGACATGCAGTTATCAAAACCGAACTTGGAACCGTAAATCCGTTTTGAGATTGATTGTCGGTCTGCATTTCAAGTTATAGTAGACGTGGGAAGCGTTTCGTGAAGTGTTTTGCCAGTGATTTTTACTGGCACTTTGCTCTCATCCAATCAGAAGCAAGGATTTCAGTAGCTTGTAACAGTTGTCAGTAAAAATCACTGACATGACACCTCATGAAACGCTCCCCAGAGCAACGTTTCATGAAAGTTGTCAGCACTGACAAGTTGTCATTCTCTGTATTACCATAGTAACAGTCAGTGACCAGTGCTTCTCAGCCAATCAACACCAAGGATTTACTGAAATTGTCAGAGAATGACAACTTGTCAGTGCTGACAACACCTTACTTTCATGAAACGGTGCCCAGGTGCCTGACCCGAAATAGTCACCCCCTTTTACATTATGAGTTTGACCCATTAAAGTTACTAAGACCAAACAATGCTAAGACCATCCATCTCATTCACAAAAGCTTACCAGCCTGAATGTAGACGCTGGGGTAGCCCATGCAGGGCCCTAAAAGGGCCCCAATTAAAGTCACCTAACTAGCATATGCACCACGCTTTGTAAGAAAAAAGTTGTATGACTATACATTGCAAAACACATACATACAAAAGCTTTTCAGTGTCAGATGGTCCCTAAAAAGTGGATTTTTTTTCTCCTTAAGGCCCATGGATTAAATCATAAGGAAAGAGTATGGCTGTACAATCTTTAAAAATATATATAAACTTAAAAAAACCCACACAATATCCTTGGGGGGGGGAGGGTCTTAAACTCCTCTGAGAAAAAGAAATGCACGAAAATGCCCTTTGACTAAGCTTTCAATTACTGAAATATGGCTTAATTTCCTTCATACTATAGGCGCAGGTTATGACGGAGGCTGCGACATCTAAAATGAGGAGATTTGGTTTCAGCTACGCACTATTATTGATTATTTCTAATATATATAAGGAGAAATGGTTTCAGCTATGCACTATTATTGATTATTTCTAATTTTCTTTCATAGTGTAAGTGTTCCATTATGCATTCCAATTATTCCAATTACAACTTTTTGATTTTGCATTTATCAACTGGCTATCGAATAAGCAATCATTTGGAACCAGCTGATGCACGCGGTCGGTTATTGTTCTGACCCCCCCCCCCCCCCCCCACGGTACGGCTAAACATGGGAGGTAGGTCCAATTAATATTTTAAATGAATATCTTGAGAAAGGAACGTCTTTCCAATTCCTGATCACTTATGAAAACAAAACGTATTCCTCAAACAAAATAATTCACGACGAGAAAATTTCATTTTCTCAAATCCAATTTGCGACATCCAACACGGCCTTTCTTCAAACCGGGATTTTTTCTCTCTCTCCCGTTAACGTCTATGCGCATCTTTATAGGCATGAGGTTTGTGCGAAATACTGGAACAAACTGTATATTCCAGAATCTCAAAGGTCAGTGGCAGGGGGTGGGGGGCACTTCTGGCCAGTGCCCCATTTTGAAATAAGATTTTACATTGCGCCCCTCTTTAGTGCTGATCTTTTTTTCCTTATCAAAGAATATGAATAGGCAAAATGGATATTAAGGACCTTTTTTGTTATTCTCAGTGTTGTTTTTTATTTATAGATCTTAATTTTTCAACAATTAACCAAATTGCAATATATAGGGATGGTGACGATTTCATCAGAATGTACGCTAGTTCAACCACATACATGATATTAGCTAGTCAGACTGAAAAAATCCTCAAGAATTATTACGCACACGAAATTGTCCAAACTTCCTTAAGTACAAGGTGAAATAAAAATAGTAATTGTTACCATGTACATTTTTTTTATTTTTAGATTATAAGATATTTACATTGTTAACAAGCCTACAATTGGTAGGCCTAAACTATGACGTCAAAATTTAATGCTAGGCATGGTAGGAGAGAAAATAATATTGAAAGTGAAATCTTCTAGCAGAAAGGAAAAGCAAAACAATTGATAGCACAATAATGGACTCGTGTATACTATTATAGTATCATGCATTTTTCGTGATTACCTGTAATTCTATAAGAACGTAAGCTGTCCACATTTTGCGCCTTATACTTTTATGTACAAAAATTAGTGCTGATCACATAAATCACATAATTGAAAATGCTCACACTTAGGTTACATTCACACATTTAAAGTTGTCCCTCTTCAGATAGTATACAGCATTATAGAATAGAACAGAAAAAGAAAAGAACAGAATAGAATAGAATAGAATAGAATAGAATAGAATAGAATAGAATAGAATAGAATAGAATAGAACGGCAAGGAGTACAATGGAACAGAATAAAGCAAAATCGAAAAGAATAAAACTGAACAATTAGGCAAGTTTTTGCTAATTTTGATTACATTTAACCGATATTCCGTTAAATTTTACCCAGCAAATCAGATGTTTTCTACCAGTAGAATGTACGTATTCGTCGGGTCCATCGTTTACACTGCAAATTCAGTTCCAAAAATACACGATAAGATAATTCATTGCAAATCACATGTACAGTCAAACCAGAATCCAGTGGCGTAGCTAAGGAGGGGGGGGGGGGCACAAGGGAGCCATGGCCCTCCTGTTGATCGGCGAGCAAAAAAAAAAAAAAAAAAATAGTGTGCACCCTCCCCCGCTCGGTCGCTTCGCTCCCTCGCCTTGGGCCCCCTATACGCCACTTCTCATATAGGTTACCCCTAATACTGAATTTTGGTGTGCAGAAAATGCCATTTTCATGCACAAATTTTCAAAAATCTCGCTACCGTGGGAGGGAGGATACCCCCTTCCACACCCTCCCCCTGTTGAAAATTCTTGGCTGCGCCAGTGTCAGAATCTCAAACAGCTTTAGGGTTTTATTTACTTATTTATTAATTTGTTAACAATATTTAAACAGGAAACCCAATCAACAAATTCTGCTCTCCCTTGGGGTCCTGTACAACACGATAGAAAAAAATCAAGCATGGTACATCAAAAACACATATCAATAAACATTACGTATAAGGGCAAATTAACTGATTTAACATATTAAAGACTCAAACATTTGCCAAAATTGCTGGTTAACAGGTAAACTTATAGGGAAGGCACTGAAAATAAGGCAATATGATTTAAAAATCTCTACATTAAGTTTGATGGGTTGAAAAAGTATCTACAATTTATTATATCACATGTTGGCAAATCGACGGTCCCGCTACTAAAGTTTGAAAACGCAATTATTTTCTGCAGCTCGAAAATAAGACAACATGATTAAAATAGTTCTGCAATAAGTTTGAAGACTGGAGCTGCCGTGTTATGCACACTTGATCCAAAACAGAGTAAAAGAAAATAAAACTTACCATGGCAACTCTTCGTGTTTTCGGGATTTTTCTTTTGCTGAAACATAAAAAAAAGGAAATTATATGATCTGAGAAAAAAGAAATTATTCTGTGATAATGTACAAAACTGGATTTTGTTTTATCGTGACGAACACTGTTGGCCTTATGAATCGGGTAGAATTTATTTTCGAGCGAATAAAAGGGGAGGTAAATTGCCTAAAGAATAAAATAGAAAATAAAATAAAATAGAAACAAAACAATGCTGCATAGAATAGAATAGAACAGAATAGAATAGAATAGAATAGAATAGAATAGAATAGAATAGAATAGAATAGAACAGAACAGAATAGAATGAACATGAGAGAGAGAATAGGATAGAGCGGTGAAGAATTAAATAAAATAGAACAGAATATAAAAAATGATATGGAAAAGATCAAATAAGAAAAAAATGAAATGGAATAGAATAGAATAGAATGAACATGAGAGACGAGAATAGGATAGAGCGGTGAAGAATTAAATAAAATAGAACAGAATATAAAAAATGATATGGAAAAGATCAAATCAGAAAAGAATGGAATGGAATAGAACAGAACGGAACAGAATAGAATAGAATAGAATAGAATAGAATAGAATAGAATAGAATAGAATAGAATAGAATAGAATGGAATAGAATAGAATAGAATAGAATAGAATGGAATAGAATAGAATAGAATAGAATAGAATAGAATAGAATAGAAGAGAGTAGAATAGAATAGAATAGAATAGAATAGAATAGAATAGAAGAGAGTAGAGTAGAATAGAATAGAATAGAATAGAAGAGAGTAGAGTAGAATAGAATAGAATAGAATAGAATAGAATGGAATAGAATAGAATAGAATAGAATAGAATAGAATAGAATAGAATAGAATAGAATGGAATGGAATAGAATAGAATAGAATAGAATAGAATAGAATAGAATAGAATAGAATGGAATGGAATAGAATAGAATAGAATAGAATAGAATAGAATAGAATAGAATGGAATAGAATTATAGAATATAGTACAGTAGAACAGAATGAAATAGGACAGAACAGAACAGAACAGAATGCAATATAGAATTGAATAGAATAGCACAGAGAATTATACATGTAGTGTTCCGAGTTGGGGTTAAAAAACGCCCAGAGATGGTTTGAAACGAAGCGAATAATGTGCCCCGTTCCAGCTGTTTATATAAGGAATTATCAATTGGTCAAGGTCATTTTATCATTCCACAGCATTAAGATGTGTTGCTTACACATAACACTGTGAACAGACTCACTGTCGTTATTGCGGCCAAAGGAAGACAAAAGAGGAATACGAAATAGCTGAATATCTTTGAAAAGGCACATCGACACATCTCTACAGTTAAAGTTTCTATACTGCTGCATATGTATAAAATTTGTAATTGTATTTGTATTTGCATTTTCAATTAAAAACACTGATAAACATGTAGGCCCCTACACACTATATATTTGAATTCTAGCTAGTAGTTAGGCCTTCCTATTAAGTTTGATATGTGATCATTTTATCAGAAGTGTAAAAATGGAGGTGCCTGAGAAATGACATTCTTTTGAGAGAATAAGTCCATAACTCATAAGCTTGAATTCAGAGTTAAAGGCTGAGCTGTTCTTCACTGAGATAATTCTTTGAATGGACCGAGGCTTCGTATTATAAAATATAGTGTAAATAACAATGATGATGATTATGATGATAATGATAATAAGATAATAATAATAATGATGATCATGATAATAATTGTATTCATAATATTATAATTATGATTATAATCAAAGACGTACTGTAGATATTATCACACTGACTTTAGATCCGGCAACCGTAGCACTCAATGAATTAAAAGAATAAGTCGTGCCAGTTACCCAGTAAATACACCTGAGTCGAGAGTGGCAAATGTAGATTAATGACTTTTGCCAAAAAATGTAGGCCTATTAGGAATTTCTGCTCTTTACCCGCTTTTCGAAGCCTAATATACAGAAAAAATTCTTCCCTAAACCTAAGGTCAAGTTGTGAATATATTAATTGATATCGCTGTAGATTAAAACACGTAAAAAGCGAACAAAGTAAAAAAAAAAAAAAAAAAAAAAAAAAGATAAAAAGCAAACTAAAAGTAGAGATGTCGTGGTCTAGGGGATACGTCACCGGACTGTGGATCACATGACTTCCGTTTCGAGTTCTCTGCACATTAATCTACATTTATCACTCTCGACCCCGGTTTATTAAGTGTGTACCTAGCAGGATTTTTTCCTGAATGGGCTAAGCTCTACGGTGGCGGGAGCTAGAATGGGTAAAACATATCCCCAGCCTTTTGGAAGCGTTTAGGGACGGGTAACGATATGAGGATTGACGAAAGTCGGCGTTACTGCCTTTGACATTGCCCTGCATGCATGCGTTTTCAACCCATAGTCTAAGTATGTTATGTAAAAAGCAATTCTTCTGAATATACATTGAGTATGGGGGTTAAAAAATGTCTAACTTCCAAGAAAATTGAGAAAATGTGAAATAACATGTACATAGTGAATGGAGAGCTGTTCGCATATGATGTCATCAGTGTTGCCAATTTGCAGAGCCCAGAGTAATTTACTAGAAAATGTAAATGAGTGTAATTTTCTTATTCTTTGACCGATTTCGCTCATTTCTTTCTTAAAATGCTGTTCAAATTCAACTCCTTTTATTGTAATTGTGAAACTTCTGGGGTGGACTTTGCCTTTAAATCACCCTTCAACAAATTAAAGACAATGTTTGTGAAACTAAAGAGGAATATACATGAAAATAAATTACTCGAATGTCAAATGTAGATTCAATTGCAGAAGGGTTAAATTCATTTCATTTGTCTGTTGGGAATTCAAGAAGAAATCAGATCAATTTTCATCATTTATTTTATGTTCCGCGTGGATACGTCTTTTAAAAGCTAATAGGCATTGCTTGATCTCGTAACGGGATCTTTGGTAATTTCACTCCGCAGGAAAACGCCCTGGGCAAACGTTTTTCTTTCATCGTCCGGGTTCCCAGAAAAATAAATAGACAACTATAGAAGGGGGGGGGGGGGGGGAGAAATAAAAGAAAGATTAATCTGCCAACCATAGGTGACGGGAATTCAACTGACGAGAGATTTCCGGCTTATCTATTTCAAGAAAAACCTTTGTAATTTGAAGAGAAAAAGTTGCAGAAAATCATGACATTTGTTTGCCATCTGTGTGTTGTTGATATATTTCACTGATTGATCAAATAAGTTTAAAGGTCGCTGAAATACTACAAAAAACATTCATTTCAAAAGTTCTTGGATGAAATATCCTCGTTCTGATTGTCATTATGTGAAATGATCAATACATCAGGACAATATGGAAGTTTTGTTATCATTATTATTGTTGTTGTCGCTATGTTCTTCTTCTTCTTCTTTGAGTTATTATTATCATCATTATTACTATCATCATCATTATTATAATTATTATTATTATTATTATTATTATTATTATTATTATTATTATTATTATTATTATCATTACTATTACATGTATTATTATTATTATTATTATTATTTTTATTATTATTATTATTATTATTATTATCATGATCATCATCATCATCATTATTACAATAATTATAATCATTATTATCATCTTCATCATCATCATTATCATCTTAACTATTATTTTTATTATTATTTCTATTGCCTTTTTGGGGGGAGGGGGGTCGTTATTATCATTATTGATATTAATATTATCATCAGTTATCTAAATTTGGACGCCAAAATTAAGAATTAACAAGAAAATGAAATATGAAATGTAATAATAGAAAGTAAAATATGACAAACTTCTCGGCGAAAATAGTAACTACAGAAGAATATGCAAAGAAAATCAGGCTGCATTTCATGTTGTTGATTTTTTCAAAGATTGCCACTATATAATAAAAAATTGCAAGAGAATAACAAAGGGCCTCATTCTTGCTTTTCTCTCGCATGCATTTACTTTCCTTATCTCGGCTATCTCGTTTGATTTTGTTTAATGTTTACGTTGATGACTTATTTGATGATTTATTTTGTGTATATATATATATATATATATATATATATATATATATATATATATATATATATATGCCTTATTATGTCGATTTGTATCATGCAAGTAAACAAACAAGTTTCCGTTGGTACTGACAATTGAATTTAAGATCATAATCATTATGATCATACATGTCAAAATAATGAAAAGGCTATAACTAAAAACCCCGTGACTTACTGTCGATAAATCCCGATTGGTTTCATTGGAATACACCCATCATCGTCACATCATGAATTTATACATGCCAAAATTATTAAGCATTTCTCTCCGACCCCTCTCTCTCTCTCTCTCTCTCTCTCTCTCACTCACCCATTATTTTTCTCACTCTCTTTCTCCCTCTACAAAAAAACCCCCCAAAAACAAAACAAAACAAAACAAAACAACCCGAGATAAGGAATTCAGAACGAACTACTGCATTTTTGTAAATGATTATGTAATACCGGTTACAAATAAGAACATTACATTGAAGCAATTTTTTGATAAATTATGAGGATTTTATCTATATCCTGCTGATTCATCTACACTAATATGCCCCAATAGGCCAACATGATGGATGCATAATTCTCCCTTTCCTGATGAATTAAAATCGCTATTGAATTGTGTTTGCACTAAAATTTCTTTTCATGGGTTTGACTCTCATATTGGAGATTTTAGAGATTAGCCGACGCGGAATTTAATAGGCAGGCCCAAGGGCGTGATAATGACCGCGACCGTAGACTAAAGATGCAAAAAAGACTGGGAAAATCGAGCTAAACTGATAAAATCTACCAGTACATTTGAATACAATAGGAAAGGCTAAGTCCATCTAAAAGAGGTAGGAAAATCGGGTTCTCGCATTTCCCCTTTCTTTTCCCATATATTATCTTTTCCCTGTTTTTGTTTTTGATGGTCTTCATCACGTTGATGTAGTTTTTACTCCATTCCTTCTCCTCGTCTTCCTTCTTTTTCTGCTCCTCTTTTTGTTCGTCTTGTCCTTCCTACTTCTCATAATGTATGGCTGATTTTTTTCTTCAAAATTTGTTTTTGTTTTTTTTTAATGAAAAATAACTCTTGAACTCCTCATCTTCTCGTCATCTTCTCCTCATCCATCTACTCTTCCTATTTCTCATCATCCTCTTCCTTTTCTGTCCTCTCCTATACTCCTCCTTATTCCACACATTATCCTTATTCACCATTGTCTACAATAAATTTCCTGAGTTTGTTATCTCCAGTATTCATTATTCGTTTCCATTTCCTGTGTGTAAGGAGCACCAATCCATCGGGTGTCTCTTTTCACTCCGTTTTACTATTTTTTGTGTGCGCGTCGACTATTCCCTCCGCTTAACTTATTAACCTGGTATCACCTGTTTCCATCTTCCGCAGCTCCTCATCGATTTGTTGATTCACCGGCTGAGAGATGCACTCACCGGTTCTCTTCCTCTCTTCCTCCATCTCCATCTTCCCACCTATCTCTCTCTCTCCCTCTCTCTCTCACTCTCACTCTCTCATTCACTCTCTTTCTGTCTGTATCTCTCTACCCCTCTTTTTACTTTTTTTCTCTATATATCTCTCTTTGGATTTCTCAGTCTGTCTGCCATTATTACCTCTTCTCTCTCTCTTCATGTCTCCCTTTGGCTCTTTTCTCTCTTCCTGCTTCTTGCATTTGTTCTACAGATCTTTCTCTTTCCTGTCCCTTTTTTTCCCTCTCTCTCTCCCACCCTCTCTCTCTTTACCTTTCCCTTTCTCTCACACACTCTCATTCTGTCTCTCTTAGCCTCTTCACCCTCTTTACCTTTCAATCTCTATCTCTCTCACACACACACACTCTCGTTCTGTCCCTCTTTGCCCTTCACCCTCTTTACCTTTCCGTCACACACACACACACACACACACACACACACGCACACACACTCTTTCTGTCTCTCTTTGTCCTTCCCCCTTTTCTTTTAAGTGGTTCGAGAGTTTGGGGTCAGTAAAATGGATATTCCGTTGAACACCCTGTTGAAACGGAATTGTTTTAGGCTTGTCTATGGATGTCTTCCACAGATCTGACATAATGATTATGGAAATTTAGATTAAAATCAAACAAAGTACAATACCGTTAGGGGAGATTTTTTTAAATGCATTTATACATGAAAATATATTGATGGTTTGCGATGATATCTTCGAATGTCGTAAATTATTAAACAAGGAGTTTATGTGAGTTCTAGGTGATATATCACACTGACAGAAAATTCCTATTATCTTCTTTTGTAGAGTTATTGGCTTACTTAAATTAGATTGTATTGCCCCAGACCATAGAGCACTAGTTCGATAAATATGGGAGAACCAGAGAGCAATATAGATTTTGCAGAACATATTGAGGAAAAAAGTAGTCTTTGAATGATGCCTATATTTTTTTTTCAACTTTATTTTTCTACTTCGTGGATGTGCGGTTTCCGACGCAATTGACTAACTATAATAGACACCTAAAATTTGGTATTTTAGATTCTGGCGATATATGCATTGTAAACATATTTTTTTATTTCAGCTATACCTGGAATTTTATCTTTTTTTCTTCTGCGTATTATAAAATCACACTTCTTGCATCTGACAGATAACCGATAAACTTGTAGCTATTTGCATACGCTATTGAATATTCTGTTGGCTATAGTGCACAAGGAATAATTATTTGTGTGAAAGTTAACCTGAATTCTCAAATTCCCATAGACTTTATACAGGGACCACCCGGTTCCAGTTGTCAAGGGGTTAAGTATGTTTGTATAATCTTCATATACATGTATAACCAAGGACAATTCAGAGGCAGATCTATATATATCGTTTATATATCAGAAATAAAAGGGGGCCATATATGGATCCCTGTGGAACTCCACATACGATATTAGTAAATTCCGAATTGAGGGTTGATATTTTGTACACCGTTGATGATTGTTCAAATAATTATGTAAGTTACATGACTATGTGGGACACCCCGGATATAGTCATAGAGTTTAGACAATAGAATTTAGAGATTTATAGTATCAACTGCCTGCAATAAGCCAAGGATGATATACAGATATTGCCTGCCTAAAGGTTTGATATAACATTTCGTCACGGGTCGCGAATTTGGCGACTAGGATGCAAAGTTTGCCCCGAAATTCACGTTGCACATGACCTGTTGTCGAGCGTACTTCAGGGTCACCATACAGGCGTCTAGTGTGAGATTTTTGGATTATCGAATCTATATTAAACAAATCACTCACTTTTCCCCAAAAGGCAATTGCGCCGCACACAGAAATGGGTACATGGGACCACACATAAATCTTGCATGCATGGTCGGCCAAGTTCTGCTTTTTCCTGTCATATCTTGAATACTAGAGCACTTGAAGAGCAATTCTTTTTAGAGAATATAACATTTCCTACCATGATATCCTACCATGATATTCTTCCTAATTGTCATGAAAATGATTTGTAAAATTACAAAAGTATTTTCCCCCTTTCCTGGAGGCATGCAAACTTCTCTTTAATGTTTTTGCTTTTTTTCATTTTGTATGTTATCGGTTTAGTCTCGTTGGTATGACCGGTAGGAACCATGGTGTGACTGGGGAATGACAGAGGATTTTATCTTTGGTGTTTATCAATACAACTCAAGGCTTGCCACATTACACTGACCAGCAAAACTGGATGCGTTGAGTGATGCATATACCGTGGGCTGTTAAGGTTCGCCTGATTTATGAAGGAATGCCGACCTAATCGTTTTACTTGCATGCTTATTTCACCTTTAGCGCGTGATGGCGTTCCACATTTAAGGAGGAAGGGCAGATCTAGGATTTTGTAAAAGAGGGGGGGGGGGGGGGGGCACAACAAATCTCAGAAAATTATCTAACAAGTAAGTAAGAAAAAAAGGGGGAACGCATTCATTCACTTTTGTGTTTTCTTTGTCTCTATCTTCCTCTCAAATTTGTGACGAGCAAAAAGATTAAATAAATTGAAAAAAGATGAATACTAAGTAAAAAAAAAAATAGATATAAGAAATAGAGCAAAAACAAAAAAAGCCATACAATGTTGGGTCTCTTTGTCCTTTCAATATTAGTGAACAGCAAAATTTACAAAAAGGTCTTCACGTTTAGGGGGGGGGGCACAAAGTAAAACAAAAAGAGGAGGGACGACTTGGTTTTTAAATGGTTTTCAATGAAGGGTACCTTGAGTGATTACATGTGACGAGAATGTATTTAGAGACCTAAGCACATAAGTTGTTCACGCCAAATACAACAAGACTGCTTTTTTGTTTCTTTTTTCCCCCTTTTTTCCTTTTTTTTCTTTTAAAGGTGAAAGGCCAAAGATAAAGTATAGATCGACATTGCAATCGCCTGCACAGTTGCAAGAAAAAACGAATTTGACGTTCACAGGAAAGGTTGATTTATGTAGTATCACAACTACAGATGAGTAATTTAGAATCTCCAAACTGTTTTTTTTTTTATTCAAAAAAAAATATCATAAATTGCTTTACATTATGCTAACGTATCATGAAATCTGTTTTTCATTAAAAATAAACAACAACAAAAAATACACCGGCAAATAAACAAAACCAGGGATCAGTGTCTGTTCTGCTTTATTTTGATCATTATTGTCTACGCCCCTAAGATATTATTCAGTGCAATTCTCCTTCGACTCCTTTCCTTGCATCTACAGAATGCATTCCATGAATCATTCCGCAATCTTTCAAACACTTCTTCCCTCATTCCGTCGACACTTTATTCCACTGTTATGATCTTTCAATATAAATCCAGACCTTTCCATTTCCTTTCTGTCCGATCCATTCCTTATTTTTTCCATGGTAGACACAAGTATCAGCTATCATGCATATAGGTCAAATAGTGCGGCAGCTAATTAATTCCACCAAAACAACCCAGCCGTGCACAAAGTACACGTAGCCCACGAGTGCCGACATCTGCGAGGAAGCAGGGTGCTGTATTTTTTTTTTATATTCCCGAGTATTTCTATGATCATAATAGGGGTGAGTTCACATCATGGCGACTCATTCCCTTAATCAATTCTGTTGGCACGTAGTTTTGCATTTGACCTTGCATGGTCTTCATCCTATGTCATATGTAAACGTGTCTGTCTGCAATGTGCACTTGTTTCATATATCTCCATATCGAACATTGAATGAGTTATTTAGATCATGGCCAAAAAGAAAAAAAAAAGGAGAAGGGGGAACTAGATAAGACGTGTTCTCGTTTTATGAGCACGAACGAACTTTTCGATGGTATACCTCTTTTGTTGTATTATACCTGTACATTATTATTCTGGTCATTTCTTTTCTCCCTGGCAACCCCCCCCCCAAAAAAAAAAACCAAACAAACAAACAAACAAACAAACAAACAAACAAAAAACAAAAAACAAAAACAAAAACAAAAACAAAAACAAAAACAAAACAAAACAAAAAACAACAAACAAAGAAAAAACAAAAACAAAACGAAAAAAAATTATTTTAGAAGTATTTTTGAAAATATTCATTTTACAAGCAAACCTGCGTATTCAGAATATTAAAGAAAATGGTTGAGTAAACGTAATTTAAATAACTAAAGCCTGCAACCTTCCAGGATTTGAAAAAAAACGCAAACAAGAAATGAAAATGTCAAATTTCATTTTTAGACTTATAGAATTACGACAATACAAAAGAAAAGGGATGAATTGCAGAAACCCTGAAAGAAAAATAGTCATGGACAGGGCCGTACGCAGAAATTTTTTTCCGGGGGGGGGGGTCAAGACGTGTAAAAATTTTTCGAAGAAGCTCAAAAGCGAGGGAGCGAAGCAACCGAGCTGGTCACGAGGGTGCTTTTGCATTTTAAAAGTGAAACTGCCCCCTGCCCCCCCCCCCCCCCCCCGCTGCGTACGGCCATGGTCATGGAAGGGTCATCAAAATAGAATCACCGCCATACAGTAAAAGGGGAAGCGTGATGTATGTGACAGGGGGCATTACGTCATAAAAGGATACCGCGCGAAAATGAACGACTGTTTTGAAGTAACAATATCCAGACTTACCAGTGCCAAACAACAATTACATAGTTTTGGCGTCGAGATTTATGCAAACAGAGAGTGGCAGTGGCTTCCAGTTTATATGAGACGAAACTAAATGGTGACAGAGTGTGACAGAAAATTATTTCAAATAAAATGTAGGAAATGAATACATTTGAAATTTCTCCCACCAAAACCAGTCCGAGAACTTAAAGCACGGGTTCTCGGACTGCGAGGATTAACATTGTAATAATAATAATGATAAATACAGCATTTGTAATGCGCCATCGATCTAGTTAACTATTCTGAGGCGCAGAGGGATATAAGAAGTAAAAGAGATAAGGAAAGAGAGAGAAAGAAGAAAAATGCATATGTAAAATGCATATTGTAACATATTAAGCGCTTGGCATATAATATCGTTTTAAATTTCAAGGGAAAACACAATTTACACCGCAGAAAAGGAAAGGATGGAAAAGAAGGGGCGACGGAGATAAAGACAAGGATCTAGAGACCAGGATACTGTTCGACTGTAAAGGCATTTACAGAACGTCTTTAACAAAGAAAGACAGATAAACCATCAACAGAAGAAAAGAAAATCTCTCTGAAACGAAATGACGGCTGAAAACACATTCTGGAAATTCAGTTCACATTATCTTTGAAGGAAAGAATACCAGCTTCAATAACAAAACTCATCCATCAATTTAGAGAGAGGCTAAAGTACTCTTTTTTCATCTTGTCAAATCTTCTTTACACATCCACCCACTTATTGTCGAAAGGTTCACCCTATTCGCCTCATTTGTTCAAATGGTAAAAGTCAACTGAAATTGAGCACCATTAGGGCCCCCATGAAAAAGAAGTAGCTCTTCATTAACCAATTTCCTATATACTGCTATTGTCAGTGCTGTAATGACGGGGCTGGCGCTGTAAAACGTATACCAAGTGTGATTCAACCTATAGACGAGAAAGTACATTCTTCTAGGCAACCTGCATGTTTTAGACGCGGGACTTGTGACATGTCGTTGTTGCCTGAGAAATTCCACTGCATTTTTGCATATTCCTAGCAAAAATGACCAAACCGCTAATTATAAAACTGCTTAGCCACGTGGTAATTGCTCAAGAAAACATTTTCATAACGTATCAAAATTTTCTTAAATCTTACCCTTCCAATTTCGATTCGTGTAATTATCACACAGAGGTAAATCCTTATAAGAAATGAAATAGCGTAAGGAACATGCAATGAAATACAAATCTACGAATTAAGCTAAGAAGAGAAATGGGGGTTGGGGGATAACGAACCCCCTTTCGCGTGTAAAACAATTTTTTTATTCAGAGAAAGGGGGAGATTGATCCCCTTTGTGTTCGACAAACATTTTTGGTGGTTAGTCAGATTCATTTCGACTCCCCCTCTTTAAAATCCTGTTTCCGCCCCAGCTGACCCATGCCCACATTTTCATGTATCACTGAAAAAGGTCTTAAGTCTGGTTTTACATATGAGTAGTATCGATAAAAGGTCACTGAGATTTTATTCCATCACGCATCAGTACATTGGGAGTTTTGTTTACTTGGTTCTAATCCTCTGACAGATAAATGATCGAAATGAAATAAAAGCCATCGGTAGAACATCTCCATCACGTTCAAAGCATGCAACAACAAAAATTTGACGTGTCCAATCAATTATGGTTTGTTCTGCACATTTCATTCATGATAACTACTCTCAATCGAAAATTTTGCCCGAACGGAAGAAACTGATCATTCCTTTTTGAAAAGCAAATGCAAGTTTGTTATAAATCATGGCGCCATTTTAATTGGTTTTAATACTTTCTCTCAATCTCTGACCTAGGACTTTGCAACTGCTATTTCAGATCCCTTTCCAGCATTGACCTTTTCTGATATTCTTTTCTTTTTAGGAAACTTTTGCGCTCTTTTCTTTTCCCCCAGATTTCTCTCAGTAGACATGGTCGAGGGGATACACGGATAAGATTATTTATTTTCTAGCAAACTAACCTCTAGCCTTTTAAAATAGATAAAGGTGTCATTTTGTCTCCTTTAAGTCAACTTATGTCCAGAGGTTTAACAATAAATACGGTGGAATACTCAAATGACGAAAATTTTATTTAGAATTAAGGATGAGGACTATTCCAGAAATGCTTTTAGGTAAAAACTCGAAATACTCACCATAGGCTAGCACAACATCTAGAAGGAGGCTTGGATTTTCATTCTCTCTCTCTCTCCCCCCCCCCTCCAACATAATTCATTTCTCTCCTCTCTCTCGAGTACCCCCTTCATTTTAAAACAACGGCGCCACCACTGGAAACCAAACTGAAAGGTCAGTACAATTTTAGAAAGGGTTTTAGGTGATCGCTTGAAATACTCACCTGAGACTAGCAAACCGTTTATGACAAATTAGATAATGGACTGAAATTCCCTGATTTGAATGCTCCATCATGTGCGCTGTGGATCCGGTCGGGGTTTACGAATCGTGCTACTGTGACATTATCCTGCATGGGATGCATGGTGCGCAGGTATATGAGAATGCGATGGGATGAAAACGCTCCCTCTTTATCGAAGAGAACTGGGAAAGGAAGTGATTGAAAACTTCAATTTCAAACCATGCCGATATTTGGAATGGAATCCTGATATTAAATGATAATAATGATAATGATAATCGGGCACATTCATAATTATAATGCGCCTATGTTTCTAGGCGCAAATCATCCATTTTGGGGGGTGTTTACTCGGCAAAAGTTTCCTCAGCATCAATGCTGTCTTTCCTGGGGGTCCTGGAATTATACAACCCCAGTATTAATGCCAGGTCCGCACTGGGTTGAGCATGTCGAGAGGGACAAATGCTGGTATTGAAACATCTTGTCCAAGAACGTAAGCACTGACCTAGAATCGAACCCAGTCCTCTCGTATGAGAATCAAGAATCATCACCAATACACTAAAGTGTTCCCCCCCCCTTAAACAGACCATTTCTTGCCTTTGGCCAGTTTATTTAATATGAATAGATATAGGCATTCATATTCAATCATACAGGCACCAATATAGAACATGGCAAAGTACACATATACAAAGAAGGGGCTGCGTTTATTGTTGTTGTTGTTTTAGCGGGGAGGGGGGCTGGCATCCAAACAGGCCGGGTCAGAGGGAGTCCCATGAAGCCCTTGGGTTTGGGGTTTTGGGGATTTTGTAAGCCAATGAACAATTTGAATAATTATTAAGTTTTTAAAATCTATGTTGCTTTTAAATAGTTTTTTTCGTCTTATTTGTTATCGTTTTTGTACCGGAAATTGTGTGTGTATCGGCGGGGGGGGGGGGGGGGGGTTGGCTGCAATCCCCCAGCCCCCTCTTCCGTGACCCCTGCAAAAATGAATTATACTATATTACAGCAAAAAATTGTCAATAAGGAAGGTGATAAGGAAGGTGTGCGATGAATGGTACTTGCACCCTTATCTTGGGGGGAAAGGGGAAAGAAATAGAAAGAAACAAGAGAACAGAAGGTTTAAAGAGAAGAAGGAAAAATCCAAAAAGTCCAAAACTGAATCAAAATGTGTTTAAGATCTGTTCTGATCGGGGGAGGCAACATTGTCCCCAAATTTGCCGACAAGCACAAAAAAGAGGTCCTCTGCTTAAGACTTTGGGACCGAAACACCTCACAATCTGCTAACATTCTTTTCAGGTGTCTCTTTTTCTAAAAATTTGGTTGGACATAACCTACTGGCTTTTTAGGTGTCTTTTTAATTATGGGAGGGGCAAATACCCTATTGTGCCCCCACCCCCTTTTTTGTGAGGACGCGTCCCCCTGTCCCACCCCTGACTGATGCCCATGTCTTTCACATTTAATCCCATGACCAGAAATCAAGTTTATCCTTCAAATCTTATGTAGTTCTCCATAGATAATAATGGTTTAATCAGTAAATCCGCTTTATTTCCATCTTTACTGACCACAGACAACTGGACAAGGGCTTGTATGGCTTTGAATAGTAATTCTCAAGAACAGAAGGATATCACGGTCATGTGATGCAATCAGGATTTTTAATGACCACTTAATGTTTGTCATTCCAATTAGTCACTTTAATAGTGAAGTGGTTATCAAGGACACACATGCCTTTGAACAAGACACTCGACGCTCTCCTCATACCATTCTGCTCATTAACGCTCCTTTCTTCTGATTTTTCACAGCGATAACTGTCTTGTTTTTCCTGCATGACATACTGAAGGAAAGGTCTAGAAGATAAGATTATTGAAAGAAGCAAAAATTCATAATTTTCATCAGTAATAACAGCCCCCAAGTTGTATTCACATCTGTTCAGATTCTAATGAAGTCAGTTCCAGTTAGTTTCAATATTACAGGCGGTATCATGAGCATGAAAACTTTTCCCCCTTCTTTCTTACAGCAATTCATTTTTTTTTGATGAGGATGACGTGAAATTATGTAATCATGTCATTATGTAATTATGTCATCACTCCATGATGATGGTTCATTTGTCAACCACTGATTTTGTTCATATAAGTATATAAATTTGAGGAAGAGAGATTAGAATCACCATCAAATTCTCCAGATGTATAGAATGCTTCTTAAATTACACACCCCGCACAACAAACAATATTGTTTAATGAAAATCAGAATATGCCAGAATATGCCCTACATTGGCAAAAAGAAGAAGGTGACAAAAGTGACATTTTCTGTAAAAAAACGAAATGTGTCTCTGTCATTTGTACTGACCTCAATTGAACATCGTCATGTATTACCTAACATACATGTATCTTTCAACAGGATAAATTTTCATGCATAAAATATGGCTTGGAAAAAGAGTACATTAGATAAAATATGGAATCATTAATAACTCAAATTTAGTTGGTATGTCACCTGCTTCCTTTTGTCAAAGTAGTGAAGTAATTGCTCTGTTGGTGTTCCTTTAAGTATTATATTGAAGCTGATGAATAATGTTTAGTTTAATCATAAATGATAACTGAGAGTTTAGGTATAGTGTATTCATATCTTCGGAAGATGGCGGTTTCACCGTGCCATAAGTTTTACTGTAATCATATTTTCATAACTTGAAGGAAAGGATAACAAAATATCAAACAACATGGAATAAGAGAGAGCGAGAGAGAGAGAGAGAGAGAGAGAGAGAGAGAGAGAGAGAGATCTTAAGATGATGAATGAAAATGCTGGGCTGCGTTTCACGAAAGCGTCATAAGTCTAACTTCTTGGACATCCCATTGAAACGCGTGTTGTAGAATTAACACGCGTTTCAATGGGATGTCCATGAACTTAGATTTATGACGGTTGTGAAACGCAGCCTTGAATGCCACATAAGTAGCAACGAGCAAGCTAGGGACGTATCCAAATTGCTGCAAGAAATGTAAGTGATTTTGTGTGAGGGTGTGCGCGTGTTAACCCTTTCGTGACAGGAATTTTTAAAGCCTAATTTGATCAGCTTTTATTCTTCAAATTGGCAACACCGACATTCTTATTTTGTTGCTACATTTTTCTTATAAAACGTCATGTATCTGAAATGAATGTAAATGGACAGAAATTATGATGAGAAGTCAAAAAGTTGCCAATTTGCAAAACGGTGATTTTAAACCTACCACATTGCCAATCTAAGGATTTTAATGCTTATTTTCCTTTAAAAAAATTTCAGCATCAAACAACGAATATTGACGCAACCAAAATGGGCACAGTTTGTGTAGAATTCTTTGCTCTTTCTGCTCATGTATTTGGTATGATTTTTAGGGCTTTGCATCAAAAGATATCAAGCCAAACCACAAAATGTGGACCTCTGTCACGAATGGGTTAAGCTGCTAAGCCGTAACCCTGATAACGTACATGCTAAACTGCTAAACGGTAACATGCGTACGGCCGCGCGTTAAAGATGGTTCAAGCCAAAGGTTCAAGCCAGCGCCATCAAAAGAGTTATACGTGTGCGCGAACAGCGTTTTACTTGCGAAGTAATTAACAGGAATTTTTCATGAAATATCAAAGTTTATAGCTCTAGCATCTAGTCACATTCACACCCACGTCATCCACAGACCAGAAGTAGGCCAAGAAGACTGGAAACTTCCATGATGACTGGCTTTCATGGAAAATTACTTCGCCACATAAAACGCTGTTCGCCCGCGCGCACGTAAAACTTTTGATGGCTTTGGCGCGCTAAAACCCGCGGCGCAACGCATGTTACGGTTAAGCAGCATGTTACACTTGTTTTTAGCAGCTTAACATGCGTGTTTGTGTGTGCTTCTGAGAAAAGATGATGGAGATAAGAAAGAAAGAGAGAGAGAGAGAGAGAGAGAGAGAGAGAGAGAGAGAGAGACAGACAGACAGACCGGAAGCGGATGTAGATAGAGAGTGAGAACGGGAAGGAAGAGAGTGCGCGGAGACGAATGATATGAAGAGCGGACACACTTCACGGAGATGACATACTAGGACTCATGTTCGGATTTTAAAGGCCTAGTCCGGCATAGCAAGATGTTCAAAGTTTATTTAAATAAAATGAATAAATAATTCCGAACAAAACAGTGAAAATTTGATGGAAATTGGATGGAAAATAAGGAAGTCATGAGTTTTTTTAATTTTGGTATTTGAGACAGTTCTTGAACAGTCGATATGAATATTCAGTGACTAATTTGATAATGTCATCAACTCACAATTTTCCACACATTTTTATACAGAAATTTAAAAAAAAAATCATATTTAAGCTATAAAATGTAAAAGTTGTCCTAAATACTCCTTACATACTTACAAAATGGTATTTAGTCTAATAATACGTGTAGACATGAATGTGTAGACTTTTCAGTTATAGTGAAAAAATGAAAATTTCTGAAGTTTTTGTACAGATCATTATAGAGAATAATCAGTATATGACATCATCAACTCAATCACTGAATATTCATATCGACTGTTCAAGAACTTCTTTTGCGAAAAATAGCAAAAATTCACAATTTCCTAACTTCCTTATTTTGCATCTGATTTTCATAAAGTTTTTACGGTTTTGTTTAGATTTTCCATTCTTTTTTTTTTTTTTTTACTGAAATGAACTTCTTCTTGCTGTTGACTTGGCCTTTAAGGAATGTGACTTACTAAATCAGGAACTCACTGGTTTCCCTACGGACGTTACCCCCGACAAAGATCCACAATGACAAGGAGAAAATCAATACCTCCTTCTGACAAGTGATGCCTTTGTTTCCTTTGAAGAACTTTTTCACATATCATAAGCTCATCCCATGCTTATAACATAGAAGAAGGAGAAGCATGTTTGCAGATGAGCAAAATCAAATATTTTATCACTGTTTATTGACCAAATTAATACCTCACCAAGCAAAAGGGTCAACATTGTGCATGATTATTCTTACATTTTGAAGACAGTTCCAACTTACAAGGTGTTACTAGGTGATGCTATCTTTTATATCATTCATATTCACGAAAAAAGATTTTTGAAAAAAAAAAAAAGAAAGATGATAATGTGCACGTGCTCCCAGTTTCTGGAAATTTGCCTGAATCTATGCAATACATATTTAGAGCCAGACTGAAAAAAAAAGAAACCTGCCGCTTTATGCTTTTCATCCCATAATTTGGTTAAAGAAGAAGAATAATCAGGCTGTAATTCGCAAGTTCGTGGTCATATCTATGTCACCATTGAAGAAAGTTTCTGCATACAAGATGTTACCAGTTGATGCTACCCTAGATTTCTTCTGAGTTTCTATTTTCATTAAAATGCAGTTAAAGATAACGAAGCCACATTGCTTTAACCCATAGCAGTACAGAGCTTTCTTGAGATCTAAATTAATCATCTTCAATCCTCAAATTGGCAACACAAATGATTTTTTTTTCTCGTTTACGTAGCTTGAAAAAAAGAAATATGGATATAACATACCCCAAAATGAAATATAATTGTAAAATTGAATCAGAAATTGCCAATTTGAACACAGAAATAGTGATTATATATCATTTACTGCATTGCCAATTTAAAGACTTTAATGATTAATTACACTTAAACTGCTCTTATTCGATGGGAATGGGCTCAAATTTGTCAGTGCATTTTTCTCTTTTTGCTCATGTATGATATGTACTGCCCAACATTCTGGACCAACAGATACTGCAAAAGCGTCTCCTAAAGGTGACACTGTTCCTCGAAGAGTCAAAATAATATCTCATTTAAGTAATAAACACAAGCAACACACACACATTTCCCCCAATATTTTTATTAGAAATTTCATTCCAAACAAATCGTTCCATTATAAATGATTACATATAAAATGGGAATCTTCATTTCGTTTCATTGATATTATATTAGCAAATCAATGAGCAAAGAAGAAAACATGTCAAAATAAAATGAAACCACTCTATATGAAAACAACATACACAATCCTAAACCCTGACACGTGCCCCCCCCCCTACAAAAAAAGAATGAAATTCACTATGAATGATCCTTCAAAATAAGGCAATCTTCCCCCCCCCCCAAGAAACGTACCATTTTCCCTATGTTTTCTTTTAATTAGAGATTTTGTTCAAATAATTAAAGACATGAAATAAATGTATAAATGAAAATCAATACAAATCTTCATTTCGTTTTCAAATCAAAATGTAATAAGTTACTTATGAATTCATAAATCAATGAGAGAAAAAAATTGAGTGAAATCACTTATAGAAACAATAAAGATTAACCCAAACACCAACACGAGCCCCCCCCCCCCCAGAATATGAGCGATCCTTCAAAATATGGCAGTCTTCTTTTTTTCCTAATACACACACACTTTTGTTTTTAAATTTTCATGAGAGATTTCATTCAAAATAAATCGTTACATACATGTATAAATCAATGTCAATAAAACCATGCAAATACAAATCTTCATTTCATTCTCATAACACACACAGCCACACCGCACACTCCCACACACGCGCGCGCACACACACACACACACACCCTCACTTACAGAATTTTGACACGCACTTATCAGAGAATACCGTCAGTGAGATGATGTATGCTGATTCGAGCTGCCGCAGATGTGTGAAGTTTCTCGCTCGCTTTGAAGCACTTTGAAGTAAACATAGCTGAATAGACCTGTTTAATAATCTTATACATACTTACTGAACAAAGGTTTCCCTTGACAACTGAGAAGCCAAAGGCTTGACAGACATAGCTAAAATATCTGTATTTTTTTTTATCTTGATAAAAAATATCTGTATACAAACTGGATTCCTTCTGTTCAGATGCCATTATGCATAACAGGTGAACTGAATAGTTGGTATACCAAGAGTTCAGGAGAGAAAGGTGCAATGATTTTAATACATTGGTAAAAAAAAAAAAAAGGGGGGGGGGGGGGGTCTATTGGCGCAGTCTGCGGTACTTGGTACGCCCATTCGCTTGTTTACAGAGGCTGAATAGCTGAATAGACCTGTTTAATAATCTTATACATACTTACTGAACAAAGGTTTCCCTTGACAACTGAGAAGCCAAAGGCTTGACAGACATAGCTAAAATATCTGTATTTTTTTTTTATCTTGATAAAAAATATCTGTATACAAACTGGATTCCTTCTGTTCAGATGCCATTATGCATAACAGGTGAACTGAATAGTTGGTATACCAAGAGTTCAGGAGAGAAAGGTGCAATGATTTTAATACATTGGTAAAAAAAAAAAGGGGGGGGGGGGTCTATTGGCGCAGTCTGCGGTACTTGGTACGCCCATTCGCTTGTTTACAGAGGCGCAAGTGGAGGCCGAGCGTCTTTTGAAGTGAGAGGGGCACCAGCCATAAGGGGCACTTAAAAAAAGGAGGGGCACTTACAAAGGGTTAACACAAGAAGGAAAAAAAATACAATTTTGTGGCATTGGTATACTCTAACACACTTTAAACCTGCAAAAGGATCATTCCTGGTATGTTGTTTCTATCTTTACGTGGTAGTTGTATATAATGCGAGCAAGCAAAAATGCTTAGTATTTTTTTTTTTGCTGCATGCCACTGTATTTGCATTGTACAGCGACTTGATCATGAAAACCGTCGAAAATTCATTTCCAGGTTCTTCCGTATCAATGATACTTTCATCCATTAACACGGCGTTTTCTTTATAATTGACCAAGCTTTATTCCTTAATGCATTTGTGGAGTTTCATCGCTACTTATCATATTTTATAAGAGCACGTAGTCAAGGTAATAGGGTTTTAAGCACAATCTCATGAATATGAGAGAGTACATAAAATTTTATGGCTACGACAAGAGCCCTTTATTACAGAGTTTGGTCAACTCGACTCCAGTAGGACACAACATGGCGCATATTGCTTTGTAAGTACGCAAGTACAATACAAAAGAAATTGCGCCATGTTGTAAACCACTGAAACCAAGTTGGCCAAACTCTGTAATAAAGGGCTCTAGTTACAAACATAGCTGATGTGCCGTCCTTGAGATATCATGAGTTAGTGGACATGGGGAAGTGACCGTAGCGAGCAAGTTTGGGGGGGGGGGGGGAGGAAAGAAAATATTCCCATTCAATATAGGGGCAACGTTTGTTCTACTTCAAATTGGGGGCGATATGCCCCTCCTGCGCCCAGCTCCACTGCCCCACACTGTTTTGATTGATTGATCGATTAATCTTTTTATCTATACACGTTAGAAAGCCAAAACAGTTACATGACTGGTTTCCATTGGGGCCGTGTGAATCAACTGGAATACATCAATAAACAATGTAAAAAATAAAAATGTATTGTCAAAGGAAAACACATTTAAAGCGAAACAAAAAATAATAGAAACAGTGTCAGTATAAGTATAAATACAAAAAGGGACAAGAGAATTATACTACCAAAAAAACCCATATACATAAAAACCAAAAGAAATGTTGCAAGCAAGATATAACAAGGTAAGAAGACAAAAAGACAGGAAAACAAAAAATTAAAAGTGTAATTAATTGTGAAAAAAGTATTACTTGTTCCAATAGTTTAAAAAGAGTGCTTAAATGCAAAAAAGTCCCTATTTTTCAAATCGAAACATTTGGGATCAATAATGAAATAGAAAGAAATAAAAAGGAAACCTCATACCACCTCTGACCGTAACTGAAAAAAAAACCCCACCTCTATACGCACTGTGCAAATTTCATGTTCGAAAAGTATGATTATGTACCACAGGGGCCCGTTGCATAAAACTTACTGTAATAGTAACTTTGCTATTATAGTAAAGTAACCATTATAGTAAGTTTTATGCAACGGGCCCCAGATCCCATTTTAGAACATCTAAAAGGCTCTTATCAGTTTTTGCACATAAACTTTCATATACACAGTTAAAAGATATATAAAAATAAATTTAAAATTTGAGTAATAGTAACTGAACACATAGAAAAGATTGCAAATTTAATTTACAGATAAGAAACTGTTTATATCATGTTAAAATACCCGTGCAGTTAATAGGGGAATATATAAACAACTTAAAATTCTAACAACCCAATGAACACACTCAAAATTGATAGCAGACAATAAAGATTCTTATACATGTATGAGTAAAGTGTAAATGATTACAAATTGTCTATCCTTTTTAAGCCTGCTCGGAAACTGTACTTGGTTTGTGCAGCTTGCAGTTCATGGGGCAAAGAATTCCATAAACAAGCGCCTCTATATAAAATTTGGGTTTTTAACATTGTACAGTCCACTACTACATTTCTTCTGCACAAATTTAATGTGATCTGACCATGATAAATTTTCATCAACAATCACTCCTAAATGTTTGCACTTAGTAACCCTCTTCAGAGGTGTTCCATCTAAACACAAAACAAAAAATAAGTTCCCCCTAAAACATATCCCTGTATTTTTTCGATTAGGAACCTTTGATGAAATCAGAATCATGTAGCTACACTTCTCAGCTACATTCCCTGGAAAATTCAGAGCAAACCCTTCAGTCACGCTTCAGTGAACACGACAAATATGCAAAATTGTCATTTTTTGAAATTCACAAGCCCCGTGCCATGACTTTGATGCAGTGATATCGGAACAAACTTTAGGTTTTCTGCGTTTGAAGGCAAGCAACATAGATTCGTTACGAAACATGCCAAATGAGTTGTGCACCAACTTTCATGCTGGAGTGAGCAAGAGGTGAAAATGGCAAAAACTGCAGTTTAGACATCTTTTGCGCAGTGAATTTGATCTAATGTGGAGGAATTCATGTTTTGGAAGGGTGTTTGCAACTTTTTCAATTGATACCTATCAATTCAAGGTTGAATGAACACATAATAAAGAAAAAATATCACCATGTTCAAATAATTCAGTAATTATTACCTTATTTTTGTGCAGTAAAAATCGTATTGATAACATTTTTAGCAAGTCTACATGACTGGTGCAGATGTATCAATGATCTCATGGCATTTAATTGAAAGTTCACGCTTCAATGAGCACGTGGAACTGGACAAGCTCTTCTTTCACCTATCGACCCAAATTCAATTGCTTAATGTGGTTAATCATCATAAGTCTTCTTGGGGAGTTCCTCTGATTTGATTTTCCTCGAAATCCCGACCTCATACGCTTCAGGGAGCAAATGAGACGAGAAAATTATGCAAATGAGGTAAAAGTTTAGGGCGTTGTTCCTGCTCCGTTGCCAAATTTGGCGAAAGATCCTTTTAGTTAGTGACCTCAGGGAGATATGTGCCAAATTTCATGCAAAAACTCGTAGTAGATTGAACAATAATCTTTGATGAAAATAGGCCAGATTTCATTTTTATTTCCCCTCTCATTGACACTATATGTACAGTTAGGGAGCCAAATTTTAACAAAAGTGAAAGTTGGCTTATTTTCATCCATGATTATTGTTCATTCTATTGGGAGTTATTTCATGAAAATTAGCATATATCCTCAGGAGGTCATTAACTAACAGGGTTCTGCACCTAATTAAGTGCTGTGAAATGCGTTGTTTTCGAGAAAAAAAATATTCATCCTTAGTTTTTCTAATTTTACTTAAGAAATCAAATTCCAACTTTTAAAGTATTTTCAGATTGTATTTGGGAAAAGAGTTTCGCTGGTATGTGGGGGAGAGTTAACTGAATGATGTACTAGTAACATGATTTTAAAGACAGTCCGTTTGTCAATTGGCAGCCAATCGGAAAATCGGGATATATGGAATCAGATCATTTTTTTACTGAGCGCTAATAGGCGGGCCGCATAATTTTTTAGTCGTTGGAGTTTTCTGATATTTTTTTTAAGGTTACAGAACAACGAATTTGCACAATCAAAACGAGAAGAAATTAAAGCATGAATCAAGATCTCGGCTGCGGGTTTGGATATAGACACTTTCTTATGAAACTTAGATTACGTAATTGATACCTTGCACTCTGTTGAACATGTCATGAAAAACTCGCAGTAGATTAAACAATAATCTTGCACATGTGCTGGATGACTGCGAAAAGACATTTCCTGATCAAATATAACACCCCAAATTACGAGCTGTTTCTGATGGAGTGATGCATGTGCTACCAATAATGGAGGCGACATGATTGATAGTCGATCTTTCGTAACATGTGCTTTAAACCTAATAATAAAAACTCAGATTTGTCATCATTCAGCTAAAGGCCATTAGATATTAGCCAGGATTTTAGTTCTTAATATGCAACTAATCAGGTAGGTTTTTTCACAAGCATTGCATTAGTTACCAGTTATTGTTATGCAGCTGACATGCAAATCTATCTATCTTTTAAAACTACAATGTCTTCTCTGTCATCAGCTATTGCAAAATTTAAAACTGTCTAGACACTAAGAAAAAAGGTGCAATCTTACACCCTATACGAAAAAAGGTGCAAAAATGCACCTTTTGTTCTTGCTTGCATGCGAAAATGCCAGTTTGCACCCTAAAAGGTGCAACTTTGCACATTTTAGGGTGCAGAAATTTTTGCGTACAAAAAGGTGCACCTCCTCTAAAAGGGTGCAACTCTTACACCCTTTTTGGACCTTTAAAGGTGCAGTTAGCTACATTTTGCACCCTAAAGGTGCAAAAAGCTCGTAAAAGTGCAAAGTTGCACCCTAAAAGGAGCTCCCGTATTACATTTGAAGGGTGCAAAATTGCACCTTTCTTCTTAGTGTGTACCTAATGATTTTAGCTTTTGAATCAGGATCTACTGAATCAAAACCTGAGCTCATATCTAGCATAATAAGGGCAATAATATTACCACAATCCAGTTCTCTTAAAATACTGTCTGTTATGTTGACAAGAAGTATTTCCACACTATGACCAGGCCTGTAGGCAGATTGACGTGCAGATACACTGACCTTGAACGCACATTTCTGGATGGACTATACTTTTGCTGATTTCTCAGCAGAGTAGTAGTGATAAATTTCGCTATTATTTGTATGAATTACGTTATAGGCTGTTAGGCTGTTGAAATACACCACCCCTGGACATACTGGCTGTGACCTCCGTGTCTTTATGTTGCTGTTTTTGCTATCTTCATTTTTCTGACATTTTTCATGGAGTAAACTTTTGCTGTATCGTGACGTATCTGTCTCCCGAGGGGGGGGGGGGCACTCAGTATATAATGCGTGGTGGGTATGTGCCGCGGAGAAGACCCCCATTTTTACACTCAAATTTCCGTTCCAAAGCATAGCATTTTTATCTTATTGAGAAAAAGAACAAAGAAAGCCGTTCCAAAGCATAGCATTTTCTTTTTATCGAGAAAAAAGTAGGAAGAAATCCGTTCCAAAGCTTCGCATGTTTTTTCGTTGCGCCGTTCCGGCCGCGTTGATCCGCTACAATGAGCTGCATTTTTGGTGAAAAGCGGCCCGCAGAGCGCTGTCCGACCATCGCCTCTGCGCGAGCGCACCCGGCGCCCGTGCCGCCGGCCTAGCGTGCATGCACGTATGCCCGTTCCATAGGGATACATACGCACTCACACGCAGGCGAACCGTTCCAAAGACCCCCGTTTTCACAAACATTTGTAGTTCCGAAGCCCGTTCCGAAGACCCTCCTTTTCACAATGAGCTCGTTCCAAAGCCCCTGTTTTTTGTCTCGCCCGCGGCACATACCTACCACTTTTGGGGTCGAGTACCCCCCCCCCCCCGGGATCTGTCTTAGCTTAATATGTCCAAAGGGTGCGTGCGCGGAGCAGGATGGGAGCGGGGAGGGAACGGGGATGGCCGCACCCTTTCGAGAGAAGCCCCCCCCCCCCCCCGGGGTTGTCTCGCACCCATTCGTGGAAAGGGGGGGGGGGGGGGGGGCTTGTCTCGAAAAGGTGTGTTGAGTAGTCTGATGTACCAGCCGTTAATTTTTTGTAATAAAACGGGAGAAATGTGTACCCCACACCCCCAAAAGAAAAGTGAATAGGCATTTTGTTTATGAGTATTCTTACACTCAAGAACGCAGAAGCAATCTTCTGCACTAACACATACATACACACACACACCCTCATACACGCACACACAAAACTTCTTGTTAGGTGGTCTGTCATCTTTGACAGATCAACTCTTAATTTCGTCAGATCAAAATCGGCTGGTTCAATTTTTGTCAAATTTTCTTCAGTTATCAGACCTATTAAAAACAAGTTCAAGCAAGGTTTTCAGCGTCAACAGGACATCGTGACGTCATCTTGACGCCATTTTGTAAATATCATGTCATGATCATATCTTCATAACGGAAAGTCATTTCCAATTCGTATTGGCATGATGAATGTTCATATCAGTCCAAACAATTACATCTATTGAGACGCGCGCGCGCAAAAATTGAAAACGCTCGGAATCAACTCAAAATCATTTTGCACACGTTTCAGGCCATTTTAAGCATTTCAGAAATTTGCGCGCGTTCGCGTCCGCGCGCGCGCAGGTCGTAAATAAAGTGAAAACGCCGTTTTTTTTTCACTTGATTTGCATTCCTGACACTTTTCTTGAAGATTTCCATCAATTTAAAACCGATTTCAACTAACCATAAGGTTGCACGCGCGCGCCAAATTTCAAACTTCGTGCGCGTGTCTACAGGGCAAATATTGTAAAAATCACGCAAAAACATGTCCCTTTAAAATCCGCCATAGCTTCTCAGAAAGCATGAGGACCCCCATTTTTTTAGATATTCTGAAAGGGTATGAGTTGTACATGTGCATCTATGAAAAATGTTTACTTTTTCGATGCTATGACGTCATCTTATTCTCATGTAAACTCAAAATTCTGATTTTTAATGTTTTACGTCATATTTTTTGCCTTTAACCGCTTATTGGCGGTCAATTTTCGCCGGGATTTCGATAAGATGTAGCTGAGACAATTCTCTTCAAAGCTAGTGTACATTGATATGCATTTTCATGACGTTATCATGGCCTAAATTTACGATAAAAGTACTATGTCATTTTTTCTCATTTTACGTGTATTCTCTATTGGACATGACTTGTACTTAATTCATGATTCTACATTCCCGTCTTCTTGGAACAACAGCTCCGTTATTTCTGATCAATTTTCGCCCAGCTTCAAGTATCTTGTAGCTGGGAAAATTTTCTATCTTATAAATGCCATTATAGCTTAATTGGATGTCGGGAACATGTCGAAATTTTAACTGGAACGTATGATATTAGAATTCCTTTTTCCAGCTACGTGTTATTCCTGTGAGCTGTTTTCTGGTTTTCCCTTTCAAACACTTGCCTCACATACTCAAGGTCCCTGGTTCGAGTTCAGGAGGGAGGGGGAAGGAGGAGTCATTTTTTTCCCTTTTGCTTTCTTTTTACCTCGTATATTACCATCCACTTTTACTATGATTTCATATACAGTCACAAGCAATGTAAATAATTTCGCAATTGTTGCCTGTTATGACTATTGCAATACAGTGCACAGTAGTTTATGTACAACCTTAATGAAAATCTGATTCGTTAACGTGAAATAAACGTTTTGGTCAACTCTTCATTATACTACGATATCAAATCGTCCAATTTCTATGCCGTTAGTCTCCTATCAAGACGTAAACATTTTATCAATAGTCTTTACCAACGACTTTATTACTGTCTACGACGAAACCTAAAAGATGACGACGGACCACCTAATTCGTCCTGTGACGAATTCAAATGTCTCGTCTAATTTGGTTGTGATTGCTGGATTGCTTGAAGTGCACATGTGTCCCTCCCTACATGTTGAATTCAAATAAAATGGAAATATGTCTTTCTATTCTGCCTCATCTGTCCTTTGAAAATGCACATTCCATTACGAAATCAGCCTCATGTACATCTTTAATTTGCGACAATAAGAACTGAAGGAGGATATTTGCATGTGTATGTGTGTGGGTGCACAAGATTGCTTCTGCGTTGTTGAGTGTTAGAATACTCATGAACAAAATGCCTATTCCCCTTTTTGTTTGGGAGGGGAGGGGAGTGGGGCATACATTTCTCCCGTTTTATGCATCTCGCCATAATATTCTAGCAGACATAAAAGGGGGATTCTTTCCTCATATATATTTTGGGGATCGTTGGGCACCCCCCCCCCCCAAATCAGGTGAAAGCCAACAACCTGTCTCCTTTCCTACTTTTTGCCTTTTCTTCTTTTTTTTTTTTCCTTACATTAACCAAAAAAAAAAAAAAAAAAGGCTGGTACATCAGATTACTCAACACACCCTTTCGAGACAAGCCCCCCCCCCCCGGTTTCCACAATGGGTGCGTTAATTTCACTCCCCACACGCAACCCATCCTTTCGAGAAAACGGAGGAGGGGGGGGGGGCTTCTCTCGAAAGGGTGCGGCCATCCCCGTTCCCTCCCCGCTCCCATCCTGCTCCGCGCACGTACCCTTTCGACATAAGCCCCTGTCTTTTATGTTGCTGTTTTCCTTTTCTGCTTTTGACATTTCATTTCCCCTGTTTTCGTCTGTGCGGGAGGCCAGTCATTTTATCATTGTAATTATCAGTATTTTCATCGTTGCTTACGGCTTTTAATAAAAAAAAATAGTGGTCATATCAATCCAACTTCCTTTAAAAGGGCTTTAAATATTTCTCCAAGTAACTCACGATCTGTCATTAATAAATTATGACGGTGAAAACAGAACTTCAAAGTAAACAAGGTTAAAGCACATTAACGCTTTGTCTAAAAAACGTTAGTTTTTATTGCAGCCTCTTAATTTTAATAAGCTAGACATTTTTGAAGAGGTAGCCTGAACTTTTACGACCACGTGTTAAGTAGGGTTATCTTTAATGGCTCCCTTCTTTTGTTTAATCTCCATTCTGTTTGATCTTTACAAGCTTCGTGGTTTACATTTCACGTATTCCCTTAAAATCGAGATTTGATTTGGAACCTCATGAGCTTTATCGTGGTCAAATGAAGAATATTCAGGACCAATTAATGGTGACCATCACATACAACATGAATCTGCAAGTGGTAAGTCCCTTCATGTACTATGTGTTAAAAAAATCGAAACTTTCGGTCCATGATAACTAAAAAGTTAAAACTTGTGAACCATCAAGATTTTCACAGTATAACGTTAAAGGCTGTCAAATTTATTTGGACTAGGTCTAAGAATTTCCTAGATTTTTCCTTTTTACTATTGTGCATTGGACCTGTAATTCTGAATACTTCCTTTGCTCCTTTTGCTCTCTGCCCAGTGTCCCCCAAAAAGGAACGGCAGATTTTCAGTACTTTGCCTTCAAAAAGTAGATTTTTACATCTGTTGGTAAAGCATCTTCTACCGAGGGAGAATGATACCAAGATCCCTGAATTTGGTGAAGTAATTTTGATTCTATGCCTGTTTCTTAGAATACAGACATTTTCAAATTTCGCTTTTTTTTTGCAACAGATGGTGGCAGAATTGTGTCAGGAATGGCCTTCCATATGACATGTTTTGTTATTGACACTCATCAACGGGCTTCCCTCAAACATCGTATTATGAAAGGCCATTATTATTATTGTGCATCTTTTGCTTTGCTAAATTGCAGTAATGGTTTTTATTTTTTTTTCATAAAAGATCTAGTATTTAATCTTGAAGCGTATTTCAATATCATTATTTTCTTTCCAGCTCATCCTGCACTTAGGCATCTTGATTGTGAATGCATCCAAAATAGGTAAGGGTAGATTATTCCAAATTGATTGTTTGGTTCATGTAGTGAAACTGTAGGCCTATATTTTACAGCTCACAGCTCACAGGATCGCTAAGAGAGGACATGGGGTTGGCGGAGCATTGTATTAAAACATAATATAATAAGGTTTCATTTACAGTCAAACTAAAATTAATGTAGTGTGACTGAATTTCCCATAATTTTTCTTAAATTGTGACATGAAATATACAGCGCAATATATATATATATATATATAAGAATCAGAGTTGGTAGTAGAATGCCATAAAAAATAAAACCATAGATTTTAAAAGAAAACGGAGCATAGCTCTCAAAAATGAAAGGCGAAGTCACACTCTTCGTCAGTGCCCACGGTGTGACAAAAAGATGTAAATCAAAATCCGTTTCTGAAACAGACGAAAAACCACGCCTTTTCCAAAAATAAAATATATTAAAATATTATATATATATTATAATATTATATATATTATAATATTATTAATATATATATATATATATATATATATATATATATATATATATATATTGTAAAGAATAGTAATGTTCATCTACGTCTGCATATTTCACCTTTAGCTGATGCGATTTATAATGACTGAGAATCCTATTATTCAAGTTGTTCGTGAGGTCATTCCTAACTTTACGAACAGTTTTATGAATGGTCTTCTGACAGAAAAACTGCTGGAACAAGGCATCATCATTTTGAGGGGGGGGGGAGGGGAAAGTACCATTATAAAAATCATTTTAACTTCATCTCTTTCGCAGCTGCCCATTCGCAGTGCTCCGATCAGCTTTGTGCCGAACTTAAAGGATCACAAGTTTCTTTCATTCCAGCTCTCAAATCGGAGACCAGCAAGCCCCTCGGTCCAATAAGGTATTCACGCTGCGTTCGACCAGGTATACGGACAAACTTATAAAGGTTACAGTTTTGGTAGGCCCTCAAAAACTAATTATCAGATTTCCTTGCATTCATGCAGCTGGTCAGTCAGTAGCAAGACAGATGAAGCAGAATTTTAAAAGATGTCGTTAAGTTATTTCCTCATCAAATATTAAACAAATGATAGGCGAAGAGTGTTTTTGATCTTGGGTAAGCGACGTATAAGTTACACACAGGCCTGCACATGCAGATGTAAAATCATTGAAAGTTCCGTTTGCGCGACAAGTGTACGAAAGGCTGTGATCGTTGTGAGGGGAGCACTCTGGGTGCAGGGGTGCTAGGGGGTATAGTGCGTTCATTGCAGATATTTTCACTAGAATCCACTGGAAATCATGAATTCAGTATCGACTGAAGTGTATCGTGTGAAATAATATACCCCAAGAGATCATAACAAGGGTGCCAGGTTATTTTGGTAGGGGGTGGCAAGATGCCCCATAGGTGAGTTTATTTACGTCTTAATTGAACAAAGGAGAATGCAACCCAGGCATCAGTGTGCTCTTAATGAATGGAGATGACCAAGAATAGTAAACATTGAAAGTTTGAGCAAAATCAGACAATCTGTTCAAAAGTTATGAATTTTGAAAGTTTCAGTAAATCCTTATAACAGGGATCCTTGAGTTGGCAACTTTGCCAGCATCTGTGATGTCCTCGTGGACAACTCTCCATTCATTTTGTACATAAATTAAAAAAAAAAAAAAAGATTTTTATGAAATTTCAAGTCAGGAATCAACATAATTCTTCTCAAAATGTTTGCAGAGTTGATGTAGCCAGGTCATACTCAAACAATAAATCAAATTTTTATTTTTTTATTGAAAATGAAGAAAATGTGAAATTCTGTGTACAAAATTAATGGAGAGTTGTCCACGATAACATCACAAATGCTGGTTGAGTTGCCAACTCAAGGATCCCCATAATAAAGATTTATTTAAACTTTCAAAAGTTCATAACTCCTCAACAGATTGTCCGATTTTGCTCAAACTTTCACTGTTTACTCTTCTTGTTCTTCTTCGTTCACTGGAAGCACACTAATGTCTGGGTAGCATTCTCCTTTAATGTCATTGTGTTATTCAGATTCAGTAATTTCTTATGAATCAAACCTTGAACCAGATTTATCAGGAATTATAGAGGAGACAGTGCTTTGTAATTTTAAATTTTCATTGTGTACAAACTCAAGACAAAGGCATGCGTTTTTCTCATGATTTTTTTCCCTTTTCTCTTAACAAAATTTGAAGAGCAGAAAGCTCTTCAAATAGTGGTATTGTATAGTTGCATGACCCAGCCCTCTCTTTCCCCATATACTCTTTCTTCTTCCTCCTCTTTTTATTTTAATCATTTGAAAAATCATAGTGGCGGTCGCCCCTGCCCCCATGTAGCGCCGTCCTGGATCATAATGATTTAAAGGAACCGCCTACTACAGGAAATTTCTGAATAAACCGTATCCTGGAGCTAAACTGAACGGCCTGCAAGCTCTTGTAGAATATTCTCTGAGCATGTATCAGCGAAAATGTCCCCTGTGTTTGTTCTTTCGTCATTGTTTCTTGTTTGATCGTAGGTTTGTTACGTTTATTTATTCACTATTTTTTCTTCTGTTGTTGCTGAATGCGAGATTCGCGCATTTGGGATTTCATCGGCTCCAGTGAAAGGGCGCTGTGACATAGTAATTGTACATAGGAAACAACCTTCAGTAATGCCACTTATGATGAACTCGCATTAACCCGCCAACGATCAACTAAAATAGAGTTGAGCCTTAATAAGCAAATTACCCTGGGTGTCTGATCGGCTAACATTTATTTTTATACATAATTATGCGCAGCATCGATCATAGGTAATTTTTCATAAACGCGCATACAATGGTTATCAGCAAGTGTTTCGCCTCGAATGCGGCTTCCTAAAGTAAAATACTTAGAGGGGATCTGAATACGAGTTAAGGCATTTTACTTAGCCAAGTAAAATGCTAAGTAATTTAGTTACCCCGTCATAAGGTACATTATAAAGTGATAAAACCCAAAATTACGACTCTTCTGAAATTACCCATCAGCTTCTTGCCCTTTAAACGAACTGCTTATACAGAGGTCATCGCTTGACAAGCTCCTTCTTTCTTACTTTGTAGCCTCTGGAACTTACATCTTCATGGGCGGGAAAGGAAACATCTACACCAGTAAACTTCTACCGGGACAGACACCCCTAGACAGTTACTACAAACGCTACCTGTTTGCTGGTGCTTCTGCCTTCTCTGTTCACGCACCGGAAAGAAAGGTCTACTGGACAGAACCGCATCGCTCGAGGATAATACGAGCCGATATAGATGACCCAACCCAGATGGAAACTATCGTGACATCAGAGAGTAAGCGATCTAATGGTGCTTTCAAATCAAGATTTGGACCAAGAGATGTTTCAGGTCCGGACCAGGTCCGGCCTTACTTTGGTGTGAAAGCACGGAGAAGTTGGGCCGGACCAAATACAATGACCCGCGCACCTTCACGCTCGCGATCTCTACTTCCGCTTCAGGCTGGGTCAGCTGCTGGTACGTGTAGCTGCATGCAGTGCAATTTGTACATTAGCTGCCCTTATTGTTTATTTGTTTACGGTCGGCATTTCGCAAGGCCAAGGTTTACTTTTCGATAACTACGTCCAAGGAGGAGAGGGGGAAGAATTGGTTACTGGAGGAGTAGCCGTTATCTTCATGATGAAGAAGAAGAACACAATCAAAACAGTCCACTTTACACAAACACGTACGTGATCTTGAGCGAGCGATGGTTCCGCGCGAAACCAGTTCTAAATTTCGCGTGCTTCATGGGGGGAGGGGGGGGGGGGGTTTCCAGGCAACTGGGTCTGGCCCAAGTCTGGCCCAAGTCCGGCCTAAATCTTCACGGCGGTGTGGAAGCACTTGCGACGGACATTATTATTGGTCCGGCCTAAATCTTGACGGCGTACGGTGGGAAAGGGGCAATAATGTCAGCCGGTGATACTTATGTAGTATGACATTTGCCAGCCATATCGCAAATACGAGATTCAACAGTAGAGGGCTATATTCCCCTTACACGGTTTCCACAAAAACATACTTGGTCGAGTCTTAACAAGTCCCATAAAATTATAGTTTTTGAGCGTAGAAAATGTAAGCAACAAATTCTGATGCTACTTGAATCTATAGACCTAATAAAATTATCAGGGGAGTTGAAACCTGAACAATATTTTCGTCAAATGTTAACCTGGCTGTACATTTTCTCTGAAAGCCAGTGTGATAGGCGATTTCTTCCGGACAGGCGATTGGATCCTTTGAACCAGTCGCCTGAATGTTCATCGGTCGATTGGATCCGCCTCGGTACAATCGATGCCATAGTCATAGTCATTTTAACCTACTCAAAATCTTTGCAAAGTACATGCTTACTTTGCATACCTGACAGTTAATTAACCCGTCTACGCGTCATGTAGGCCCCTACATTAAATTTGCAGGCAATCAAAATGAGTTTTCCAAAAAGTTAAGGGGCCGTTTATCGTATGCATAGTGTATGTGCTGTAGAGTCAGCTGTGTGTACAATAATTTTTTCCAACCCCCCCCCCCCCCGATAATTTTGACTCTCTAGTACGATAATACAGCGTTTTAAACCTGGCAACGCTGTTCCGGGGAACGAATCGACTAGTCGTTCCTCCGGAACCCGGAACATAACTCCTGACAAAATTTCATATTTCACATTTCCTTTGGAATAGACTATGGATTCATTATGAGGGCCTCTTCAAGCATGGATTCTGAGAAAATGAGCTCATTTCAAAACCTTTGGTTTTTCGGCGACACCGGAAGAAATCTTGTCGAATCGTCGGTACTGGATTTGTATCTGCGCATGTGCTGACCTGCGCGGTATGCAGGAATGTTGCCCTCTGCTGTTGAATATTGTATTTGCGATATGGAGAATTTCTTGGCTTTGTCAGTCTAATTTATTTTACAAGCATTCAGTTCAAACGATTAGCAGCTTCAAACAGCTTACAAAACATGTGTTACTGGGCTATATCACGGAACCAAGAAGGGAATGAAATTCAAAATCAGCCTTTGTTACAGGGAACTCTAAATAAAACATGTAGAATGAGAAGTTGCATGTTGAATTTAATGATCGTGTTCGGATATTGACGGACCATTAATGTGAATGGGCATGCTCGAAGAGTCCTTGCTGCAGTAGCAAAATAATTTTCGAATGATTCTACGTGCTCATAAGAATGCACGAAAATGAATTTAAATGATATAAAAACTAAATCCCTTTGTAACAACGTGAAATCCAATGACTTAACGTCTTTTTTGATTTATAGAAGTTTAGAAGTTTCTTTTTATTTCATTTTTTATTTCATTCATTTTATTTTATTTTATTTATTTATTTATTTTTATTTATTTATTCATTTATTATTTTTTTTATTTTTTATTTTTATTTTTTTTTACTAAATTGGATGAATGCTTTATCAAATGGCAAGTTAAAGTGCGCGCAATATCCCTCCCAAGGGGGCTCAGGCGCCTACAGATTGATAGGTTACCCCGACTTTAGCCCAGCTACCGTAAACTTCTGATTCAATGAACAAGTTCCTATCAGGTACTTATTTACTACACCTGGGTAGAGAATAACATATGTGTATCAATATCTTGCCAAAGGACATTAATGCTGCGGCGGGACACATTGTGAACTTTTGTGACTTACAGACGTATTCATGACATCGCGTTTATTTGCTGGTTTTGCTTGTTCATTCCCAGTCTATTCTTCGTAGCGAAGGATATAGCCGTCTTTCTATTACATTCTCAGCAACAAAATGAAACTGAAAAAATGGTTATGCGATTACCTCTGATTTAATGGAGGATATCCATTTCATATCAACTTTACAATATTAACAAATTTCCAAATCGAAACTCGATAACTCGTAACAAAACGGGTTATAGTTATATCCTTGACAATTATCATAACCCTTCATAAATACAGTATACATTATGACAATACACCCTCTGGGAAGGACCCGGGTATTTTACTTATTAGCTTATCTTCCTTTTTATGATCACTTTTAATTCACGTTTTCAGCACCTATATACATAGAAGCAACATGGAACCATCAGCTTGTGCATACTACGATATCGTCTGCATCAAACAACCAGCAGTCGAGTACCTTCTAGCCCCCCCCCCCCTGGCCATTGGGCTATAGAATCCCTGTATACTGCATTTAAACAAGCGCACAGTGTAGCTTAGCCCAACGAGTACAGGCTTCACAACCAATCTCTCTGCATCAAACAACAAACAGTCGAGTACCTTCTAACCCCCCTGGTCATTGGGCTTTAGAGTCCCTGCATTTAAACAGGCAAACAGTATAGCTTGGACCAGCGAGTACAGGCTACCAAACAAGTAGGTGCTCTACAAGAAGCAATGGCCAATTCAAATAATCAAAATCATGCTTTAGAAATCAACCTTCCAATCAGGTACTTTAGCGTGATATATCAAATGTGTAAAAGCGAAGGGGCGAAAAATGTCAATTTTCTGCCCCAACATTATAAAGGAAGCCAAAATTAAGGTATATTAAAACTTGGACTGAGAGTTACCCTAGTTTTGCTAGGATAACCCTATGGTCGGACCACCACCAAATCCTACAACGGACCGGGGCAACATTTCATCGCTACAGTGGACGAGGCATGTCAACGAGGACAAATAAGTATCCTGTCCTGAACCTGCTCCACCCAACGACAAAAGCACGGCCCCAGTCCGCGGAGGGAGATGAAGGGGACCCGACCCCTACCCAAGGATTGGGTGAAAACCTGCTAAAAACCGCAATGCGGAAAAATTGGCGCAGGAAAGCCCCAACCTGCCAAGCATTGCTTCGACATCAAGATACAACTGACCGGGGTATAAATAACTAATTAATTAATAATACTATACTTAGCATCACATCTGACTTAAAATAACAGTAACATAGTCAACATGATATCATACATGAATTTGAAATTTTTGAATTTGAAATTTCGTTGTCGGTCTT
Organism: Echinometra lucunter; assembly: GCA_029962745.1. NCBI lineage: Eukaryota > Metazoa > Echinodermata > Echinoidea > Camarodonta > Echinometridae > Echinometra > Echinometra lucunter. The sequence continues at coordinate 11,168,822 of CM057154.1, forward strand.
ACGAACCAGCGAATAGCCAAAATTGGGTCAAAAAATCAATTTTCACTTTTTTGCATATTTGGATAGTATATGTCAGAATCTATCGAGTATTTCATCGCTCAATTTCGTTTATTTTTAGAGAAATCCTGATTTTTATATTTTTGGGTGACCGGCGAATAGCCCCCCTACAATTGCTTTAGACGCATTTTCCCTTGTCAGCTTTCAAAGTTTGTCGACCCACATACGTGCATTCATACATACGCGCAACCATATTTGGAAGGTGAACGGCGAATGGCACTGTTCGGTCTTACGAACTGGCGAATTAATAGGCGGCGAATAAGGTATGTTCTGACCGCGCGCGCAAGCCTTTCTTTCTTACGAACCGGCGAATAATTGGCGAATAGCCTGTATTTCTGACCGGGTGTGCGATTTTTTCGTTCTTACTAACCGGCGAATAGGTTTGAAGCTTATAATTTGAGTTTTCTTTATATTTGGTGCTTAATACAAAGATGATATTAAAATTTAGTATGTAAACTCTTTTACTCTGCAAAACAACACTTACGAGCATATAAATTCACTGCTCAAAAAGGTGCAAAACTTTAAACGCGTTTTTCTCTGAACTGTGTTTTTCCGCGAGGATGGGCTATTCGCCGGTTCGTAAGACCGACAACGATTTGACATACACAAATTCCGAATAACATAGAGGTGAAGGGGGAGTGGCGGTGGGTAATAAATTAAATTGTGAGCTCCTTACTCCATCAAATCCACAGGTAGAATGAACATATAGACAAAACCGTGGGAGTTTGACACACCTCCGCCGATTTCTATTGCTAAATATAGATTACCGCTACATGTACGCGCTCTTTCATCGTAGCGCTATTGCCCACAAGAAAGGTATCACGCGGCGACCGCACAAAGGCGGCGGTAAGCTATAGACCAATTTCACAACGCAAGAGGGCAGCAGACTGCTCGACACAGTTCGACATACTGCGTTGGGCGTTCCAACTTTTATAGTACACAAGTCAATAGCGCGTTATGTACATTCGTTCGATTTTTTGTCTATTTTGACCAGTACATGCAGATTTATTTTAATATTTGCAATGAGAAATTATCAGGGAAGTTCAGGTCGAAGCTGTGCGTTGCTCAAATGCCACAAGAATTAGAGAAAGTTAAAAAATTGGAAGCTAACTGAGTGCGAAATTCACTCGCTTTTGACTCATGAAGTCTATTTGTGTGAGAAGCCGTACTCCCTACACAGGTTTCCGTAAGCAATGTGAAGGAATTCGTCGCCAGTGGGTAAAAACATCAACAGAAAGGACTTTGAAGTCAAGAAACATTATCATTATGTACTTTGGCGTAAAATTTAATGAGTGAAAACATGACTTTGTAAACGGGGTAAGATTTAGGGCTCCCATTTACTACGGCTTCTATGCTGCAATCGAACTTTTACTGAAAAAACTAAGTTGAAAAACCATCGAAAGTACAAAAATACATTATACCTTCATCCGTCAGATATGACCATTGTCTTACCTCATCTACCCTTGTATCCATGCTTTATTTTATTGATCTAGAATAAAGTAAATGGAACAATATCGGGGCATATCTCATATTTTACATTCATTTTGTACACAGAGCCAATCTCGGTCAGCGCGCTTGCCCACCGCAGCAATGGCGTCGCCGATAGAGGGCCAAATACATAAACCGGAGGTGAAATTGGTCTATTGATGTATTTATTGTAACTGTCGTGTATAGTTAAACACAAATGGGGGCGCCGCGCCTATACTTGTCGCTGATAATGTAAACCATTTCTATCGTCCCAAGGTACGATAAAATTTATTAATTCCCTAAAAATGCTTGATATATTCCTCCTCTTTGTTGTGATCACTTTTTGGCATTTCAGATGGTACAGGACGCTCACATGTATCTTATCATAAATCTAGTCTAGAGGAAGATATTACATTCTTTCCTTTTTTTTTTCTTCCTCTCTCACCCTTTCTCAATGGTCGTTTCTCTACCCCTATATCCCATTCCTTGTTCTAGGAGGGCTCTTTATCCACGTGATTGAAGAAACGAATGAAATACTTTGGCTTTCGGAAGGTGAAACCGCAAGGTATCTCAGGAAGGCCTATCTGGATGGAAGCTCGCCCTCTACGATAGTCACAGACCAAAGCAATAGCTTGAGATCATTTGCTTTGGATAGTGATAACAGGTATAGCGAGGAATTCATGTTTTGGAAGGATGTTTGCAACTTTTGCTATTGATACCTATTAATTCACGCTGGAATGAACACATAATAATAACAGAATATCATAATGCATGTTGTAGTTATCAAGTAATTATTGATTTAATTTCGTGCACTTAAAATCATATTGATAATAATATTTTTAGCATGTTTATATGACCGGTGTACATGTATCAATGATCCCATGGTATTTTCATGTAAATTTCGCGCTTCAATGAGCACGTGGGAGTGGAAAACTTCTCCTTCTTTTGCTTGTGGATCAAAATTTGGATAACCATCATAAGTCTTCTTGGGGGTTCGTCTGATCCTTCCAAAACATGAATTCCTCTGCATTGGATCAATTTAATCTCGCGAAAGATTTGTCAAAAGAGCAGTTTTTGCCATTTTCATCTCTTGCTCACTCAAGCACGAAATTTGGCGCACAAGTCATTTGGTATTTTGGGAGCGCATAAAATTTATGTTGCATGCCTTCCCGGGGGGGGGGGGGGGTCACTCTCCACATGGCCTGCTACCCACCCGCGTCCGACAACCTCAGAAATGCACCCTAAATGGCGTAACCTATTAACCAAATTTGCAACCCTAAATGGCGTAACCCATGAGAAAAGCCACCCTAAGTGGCGTGAACAGGGAAATCCCCTAATTTGATACCCTAAGTGGCGTAAACATTGAAATCGATTAATTTGATACCTAAAGGCCCTATCTCACCAACGGAGACGTCTCTGCGACAAGTTTCAAAATAATTATAATGGAGCGTTTGCAGGATCATGCACCTGACTTAGACCAGGAGGAATGTCAGCATGCGTTCAGTCACCTGGTTTCTAAGTGGGTCAAACATCGTCAGGTAGAGTCGCGGAGACGTCTCTGCAACGTCTCATCAGTCTTTCTGGTCTCCTCCTGGTCTCCTCCTGGTCTCCGCAACATCTCTGAGATGGCTCAGAGACGTCTCGGAGATATCGTGAAGACGTCTCGGAGATATCACGGAGACGTCTCAGCAGTCACGGATATAATTAGTCTCCGCAACTAATGGAGACGACTTGGAGACGTCGCGGAGACTTTGCAGAGACTGTAAAAATGTCTAAAAAAAAAAAAGTCGAGCATGTTCAAATTTCTTGCGACTCCTCGGAGACTCCGTAATTTTCAGGACACGTCTCAGAGACGCGTCTATGCAACTAATACATGTATGGTACGTAAATAGTTAAGAGAGATTTAAGAGAGTTAAGAAAAGGTTTATCAAACATGGGCCTAGGTTTGAACCAGTTTTCACTGACTAAGTACCAAAATGCATTACGATAGTTTATCTACCACCAGGATGTACCCCCAAGGATTGAGCAAACAAAAATACTGTCCATCTAAACATGATTTAACATGATTAACAATCTAGAACATGAATTGTGTACTCCTGGAAGTACTAACTCCTGGTCAAGAGAGTCCCTCATTTCGCCGACAGTGTTGAGAAATACATATTAAGTCTGAGAAAAAATTTTACTCGTGTGATTTTTGCACCTATATCATTTGTGGTTAATTAAATAATTCATTATGCTGAAATATACTAGTCTATTCATTCAGAAATGCAATTTTTGTTTTTGCATTGAATTGTACACAAAGACAAGTCAAGCTATCACTCCCGTGAGTGGGTCAATCAAGGACAGGATAGATCTACATGTAAGTAACGCTAGGCCACTACTGACTTGAATTGAAAAACACAACACAATTAACAGTATATGGGGCTAGCCTCTAGGAATAACAACACGAAAGAAAACCAGTGAAACAAGTACACACGAGTAAAACTTTTTCTCAGACTTAATATATTTACTCACCAATAAAAAGCTCTTCTATGGTAATAAAATTTCCGTCAAATGAAACTCACGATGCCATAATAATGTGTTTTGAGACGTTTGGAAAATGCTAGATGTAAAAGAGAAAATCTGGCACTTGAGAGTTTCCGGTGTCTGTGGCCGGCTTCCAACGAGGGCACTGTTGCTTTATCCATTTTTTTTTATATCGATGGTACAAATGCATGCCGCGCAGCCGAGCTTAGTTGCTTCAAACGGGCACGGAACGGTTGCATTAGCATCGATGATTAGCATAGCCATAGCATAGCATCCTCTGCGACCTATGGGCGTGTGTATGGTAAAGCTTGCTGCCTAGTATAGAGCCGGGTGTAAGAGACTAGCTAGGGGGACTGTACGGGGGGTCACTCTCATAAGTGCTGGCCGCGCGCGTCGGCGTGTGCGAGGATTATTTTGTATCCCTTAATCACGCCCTTCTTGTTGTTAATGGCGTAGGTCTGCTCAAATTTGCCCAAATTTGCAACCCTAAATGGCGTAGATTAAATTTGCACCCCTAAATGGCGTAATCTGCATAACCAAATTAGCAACCCTAAATGGCGTGAAGAGTGAGAAAATGCTACCCTAAGAGGCGATTTACCAGCGAATGGTGCTGAAAAGCAACCCTTTTTGCCAAAGACGTCGACGACGCCTGAGTGCCTGAAACGGGACCCTTTTCGACGCTTTTTCTGGACACGGGTGCGTAGCAGGCCATGTGGAGAGTGACCCCCCCGGGCATGCCTTCAGACGCTGAAAATTTGTTCTGATATCACTGAATCAAAGTCATGGCATGAGGCTTGTGAGCTTTAAAAAATGACCATTTTGCATTAAGGTCATGGTCACTGAAGCGTGACTGAAGGGTTTGCCCTGAATTTTACATGAAATGTTGATGAGAAGTATAGCTACATGAATCTGTATTCAGATTTCATCAAAGGTTCCTGATTGAAAGAATACAAAGATTTGTTTTAGGGGGAACTTACTTTTTGTCTTGTGTTTAGTTACTAACAAAAACAAAAGTGACCGTTGTCAACCATTTCAATCGAAATCTGTCTACTTTCAACCTTAATAGAAGTATTATCATTGCTTCGTTCAGCAGATGACTTTCGGTCATCTCGGAGGCAAAACCATTCCTATTTTTTTATGGTGTGTGTGCGTGTGTGCGTGTGTGTGTGTGATTACTTGCATGGGGAAAAGTCCGAGTTTATTTATTCCGTAAGTTACCGGCTGCATACTTTATTATCTGATGATTATATTAGATTTGCAATCCCTGCTAGAGCTTATTGATAAATACGTGTAACATGATACATTCCAATTCAGTTTTCCGTATTGTTCACAACATCATAATGGAACACTAAATGACAAACTACCTTGTACTTGTCCGAAAAGCAAATGCATTCTCGCTTCCCTACACAGATCATTAGCAAGCTAAAAGAACTTTTATTTTATTTTCAGAATCGCCTACCTTGGAGGCTCAAACGACATAGTTCGATTAAAACTCAGTGCTAATGGTCTGCGGTTTCGCAGCTTCCTAAACGACACGGGGGCTTCATTTCTTCATTTCGACAAAAAAGGCAAGCACCTTTGATTTAAAAAAGAGGGGAGACTTCATTGCAAATTGAATATCATTATTCTTTTCAGACAAAATGTATGCGATTTCAAATCAATTTACTAATAAACCAGTCGTGCTGACCTGTTAGGAGGTTTGTAAAATGCATAACGACAGGTGAACGTTACAGATGCTATGCAAAGAGCCCTCCTTTCAATATTTAGAATATGGCATACGTCTTACAAAAGCAATCGTAACTTTGTACTAGTGGCTTAGATCCTTGTGAAGTTCACTCAAATTACAGGAGATACTGCTAAAACGTCACATATAAAATTTCATCGAGGATGGTGTATTAAATAGTCAATTGAGTCAATGGGGGGGGGGGGGGGGGGGGAGGGGGACAGGGGGACAAGTTCCCCGAACTTTTAAGGGTGGGGATATTATAAGGTATGTCTTCTCCAAATTCTAAGCTGGAATCCCCGACCCTGTTTTTATGCTTGTCAGCAATTTTTTTTTGGTTTGTATTTCCCCCCGAAAAAAATTAAGCCGAAATTTTTTTAGAGTGCCCCCCCCCAAATGGATTGAAGCCATATTATCTTATTAACATACACCCATTCCCTGACAGATAAAATTGGTAACCCGGTTCCTAGCGCTAATGCTGGGGCAATAATTTTCAAAGCACTTTGGAAGCTTATCGGGATCTTACGTGATATTCGCTACAAAAGAAGGGAATACTATTGTCTTATCATAGATGATTTTTTTTTCTTTCTAAACACAGCACAGCGTCTCTACTGGATAAACAGCGTGAACCAGTCTATTGAATACTCCGATGCATCTGGTCTAAATCGGGCCAAGATCTCCTTCTTAAGCCGCGTTGTCATAGATGAAGATCGCAAACCCCTCAGCCTCAGTGTCAGCGGTTCCACTCTCTATGTTGTGTTTAGTAATAATTTGATTAACGGCCTGACAGCAATTAACGTCAACACCTGGAAGTTTTTAAAGAGTCCCCAATATTTTGTCAAGGCGAATGCGGTGGGAACCTTTGGACTTCTCAATGACATGTTTATATTTACCCTTAATTCAGGAGAAGACTGATCTTTGGGCACCTTCTAATAAAGGGCTGCGATTAATTCCAATAAGTCACTTGACATATCTGAAGAGGTGTGTGTCAGTAACATTTCGGACGTGATTTGCAAGATTTAATCCAAAATGATATTCCCTCAAAATCGTGAGGGAAATCTTCACAGAATGTTCGGATTTTGCACATGGGGATTTTCATTGATGTGGTAGGAATTTTCAAAGTAAATATTGATCAACTTGAGTTATCGTTCGCATGATTTTTTTTTTCCTTAACAGAACTGAGCGTGACCTTTCAAAACAAAATCTTTCTACCATGCATCTCTAACAAAAACGCTGACAGAAACAAGAACGCACGATGATCCAAATGCCTCTTTCAGAACTCCCTTTTCCATTAAAGGTTTTCCCCATCAAAGATACATGCAGAACATATGCATGGTCAGCTGCATGAATCAGTATATCGAGATGATCCCCCCCCCCTCTCGTCCGTATACGTCGGCGATTCACCAGTAAGTCACCATTATGTTGGTAGAAAAGAATACGTATGACATGGATTTGATACATTCATCTTGAAAAAGCAGCAATTCACCCGACTCTGAGATTTAAAAGCATTGGCTAACTTTGTGAGCAGAAGATTTAAAAAATTCTCAAACTAAGATGAAACATGTGTGTATGAGTCATGGGTGTCGATTTGTGTTCGCGGTTGGGGGGATGACTGATGCCGAATATCCTCGACTGCTGAGCAAAGCGACCGAGCGGGGAAAGAGTGTGGAGGTTCAAATGTGAAGGATAGACTAATTAAGGGGGGGGGGGGGGGTTAGGACCTGTTTTTGCTGCCCATGTCTCTGCATTATTAGTCTAAACTACTGTTCCTCCAATTAACCGCACAAAAATTGTTTTCAAACAATATCGCAGAGGTACATCTTCGTTACTTGAATGAGAGCTTTCGGGAATTGAACGTTTACTTAGAGTATGAACCATCCCGTTTCTTATTTTGCGAGCGAGCTAAGCAAGCGAGCTGAAAATTTCACTTTCTAGCTATAAAAGAAATGTTATTTATCGTCAAAGTACACTCAAGCAATACAAGATGTTTGACTAATTCAGCACCTCACTGGTCCAATTGTTTACTTTCTTGAACCACGTTATAATATTTCAAATATTACAAGCGAGGGAGGCGAGATAGGGGGAAAACACATTATTTTGGTTATGCAGTGTTATTTTGTCATCAAAATCCACTATAGGGCTATAAAATATCTACATTACATATTCGAGTGAGCGCAGCGAGTGAGGAAAAAAAAACTACATTCTTTGATAGCCTCAGAGATATCTAAATAGTTTTTGATCACCTAATTGCCAAATAATGATGCTTTTTGGCGCATCGCTTGTCATCTCTGTAACAAAACGTAGAATTTCCACCCAAAAAAAATTAGATGAATTTTATGATGTACCATTTCCCTGTATTTGAGAAAAGCTTTACATCTTGCTGTAAAAATATTACACTATTCGGACATGCATTGCTGAATGAATTAGAGCGCTTGCCTCCTGATCCTGTTTCTATGAGCGAGAGGAGCGAGCGCGCGAGCGAGAAAGGGCTATTTTTTAAATATTGAGAACAGCTAGGTTCTAGCATGTCTAGTGTACTGTTACTCCAATTTTATGATCTTAATAACATACATTTTATCAGCATCCTCCTTTCTCATATTTGGTATGATAGGAATAGGCTACCGGTCACAGGCCATTATCTCATGAAAAATTTTCTGTCATGAGTCTTCTTCCCGTTCGACTTCTTGCAGTTATATCATAATAGTACATGTAGAGCATCGGATAGAAAGACAAAGATGCAAACCAGTTTCATTTCATAATAAACCCTGATGAAAATATTAACTGGCATTGGTTAAGATAACAAAAGATATTAAATGCGAGTAGAACAATAATAACATACTATTTGATAGAAAGACAACATGCTAACCGATTTGCTTTCCTAAAGAAAGTATTATAACCTCATTGGTTGGGATACTTAAAATGCGAGCAAGCGCTGCAAGCCTTTTCCTTTTCCTTTCCTTTGAAAAAATTGTTTCTTTGCTCTTTAATCTCTTGTCTTTGTATTTACTTCTTTTTAGAGGCTTATAGGAGGCTGTGAAATTTTTTCATGGTAAGTTATGGGGGGGGGGGGGATGATTGAACAGGCCATCCCCCCTGACCGAAATATTGAGGGGGAAGGGGATATATCCCCCATCCCTCCCCCCGGGATCGACACCCATGGTATGAGTACTTGTATTTGTACTAAAAAAACCCTGAAACCCAACATAATTTGTAATGAAAAACTGTAAGACGCAAACCATGATTTTATCATTTTTGGTCCCAGAGACAATAAATATGAGGACCGTTTTGCTCGATTTAAAAAATACCGTTATCTGCCTCCCTCCGAGTGATGTACGCAGTACGGTCCGGTGAGCCATGCGCGCATGCGCACTCCTTACGTCTAGTCTGTGCAACCGACCCTTATATATTTTTCAAACATTGGTTCACATTTCTAATATTCAAAAATACTTTCTGTGGATATCATTCTTTGAAACTGTCAGACTGGTATTTCTACACTTTAACCCTTATGTTTATCCCATTTTCAAGTGGTAAAATGATTTTTAAAAACAATGTTAACCTATGCCTTTAAGTAAAACACGGTTTAAGCCCTGCAATAACCGCAGACTAGCTGTCATGCTGTAGGGAATACGTGAGTGTCTCTCTGGAGCCGAGATTTGTGTCCAGTTACCATTAATGTTGCATCTTCTGGGAGCTGTTTGTTTAAACGATAGTGAGTGTAACCGAGCACACGTGATGTTTTAAAATCTCCCTTGAGGGCATTTTTATCGGAATTCATTTGTACGTGTGATGCATTTTTTTTTTTTTTTAAGTTTTGTCAATGCAAGCAGCAAAAAGCTGTGTCTTGTAAGTATAATGTGGTCATAGTAACCGGACGATGTCTTATGTGTCAAAAAGACAGTGTTAGAAAAGAGGCAACATGTTAATTTGTGAAAGAGCTGAATGTTAATTAAAGTACTATTTCACGTTTTGACATGGTCATGAAATTACCTGAACAAAACGTTCATCAGTTTGACCTAGAGGCTATTAAGAAAGCTTCCCTAAAATTTAAAGGGAAAGGATTTAAAGCGAAATTTAGTCTTCATTAACTACATTTGCAATAAGAAAAATAATATCATTATTCATATGGTAGTTACCGCTGTTCAGATTGACTATGTTATATATCCTAATAGATTTCATCACTACTAAAAAGGCCATAACGGTTAGACCAGTTGTTTAAAAATCATTGGGTTGTTTAAAACTTATTGGGTTGTTTAAAATATGAGCCTACCAACTGTTGTTTTTAAAAAAATTGTAAGTAAAACATGTGGAGATTTGTTTAAACATCTGTTGGTAGGCTCATATTTCAAACAACCCAATAAGTTTTAAACAACTGTTCTGACAGTGTACAAAGGGCCCGTGCAACAGGCGCGCCGGAAGGGTCCCAGCTTTTTTTTTTTTTTTTTTTTTTTTTTTTTTTTGGGGGGGGGAAACACTCTTAGGGGCCCACCCCAAACCTTTATGGGGGGCCCACCTCAAATGCTTACTACCAGCATACAACGTACCCTATAGGCCTATACACCTCCCCCCCCCCCCCCGAACAAGCACCTTTCTCCCCCCTTATACATATTCATTCATATATAAGAAGTTTAGATTTTTTTGAATTAAGACAATACTGTTATGCAAAACTGTTTCCCATCTTCTCTCATCATTAGTACTGAAACATGATTATTTGTTCACCGCTTCTAGCATGCTAGGATGGCGTGAGAGACTCGGGAGACCGGACATGGCAATATGAATGGCATTTTGATGGGGCCGACACCCTTTGCCCGAAAATTAGCTGTTCAGTTTCACAACTTCGTTCGCCCGAGCGAAGCGAGCGCGCATTTTTTTAAATACAATTTTGGTGGTGAAAATGTACAGAAATTTCATATTCCGGCATTGCCTCCCTCAAAATAATAATAAAAAAAAAATTACGAGCGCCCTTATGCCAATATATATGGATACTGAGAGGGGGGGGGGGCAAAATAATCCCCTGAATATAGCAAGCATCTGCCCTTTTTAATAGATGACAGGCAGAATTTCTAAATACTGAGAAACGTTGCTTCTAATTACAATACGAGGGAGCGTAGCGACCGAGCAAGAAAATTTTGATTTTTGAATGCTGAAAATTTGCATTTTCGAGCACTAATCATGTCAATATGCTCATTTTACATGGTTGTATATAATCCAAATATTTCTTTTTTTTCTTCCGAGGGGGGCCCGGGAGATGGCAAAAACCGATTTTGCCCCCTTTCGAATAATGGGGGCAATTCCCCCCTCCCCCCCCCGCTTCCAGCGCCTATGAAAATAATCCCCCGAATAAAGCAAGCATCTGCCCCTTTTTTCATAGATAGACAGAATTTTTGAATACTGAAAAACATTGCTTCTAATTACAATACGAGGGAGCGTAGCGACCGAGTAAGAAAATTTTGATTTTTTTTTTAAATCCCGAAAGTTTGCACGTTTTAGAGCACTAATCATGTCAATATGCTCATTTAACATGCTTGTATATGATCCAAAAAATTCTTCTTTTTTCTTCCGAGAGGGCCCTGGGGGGGGGGGGGAATTGATTTTGCCCCCTTTCGAATGAAGGGGGGGGGGCAATTGCCCCCTGCACCCCCCCCCGCTTCCGGCGCCTATGCCGTGCAATATAAATTGTTTATTGAAAATATAATAAATGCACTTGCTGCAAAGAGGTATGCATTTATGCTTTTTTATTATAATGGACTGAAAATCCATAGTACTGCAAACAATTTGCCGATGGTGTTTATTAAAATGATTTTGAATAATAGCCTTCTAAGTATACGCTAAAATATTTGGTCAAAAACTTTTGATCTGTTGTCTATTAAAATTGGGCTATAGGCACATCACAAAGCAGCTGCTGTTGGCGACAATCTTCACACTCTTGGAATCTTTCTGGACCTCTCCAAGGCCTTTGACACCATTGACCATAAAATCTTATTGACAAAATTATCACATTATGGAATTAGGGGAAAGGCCTTGGAGTGGTTACAGAAGTTATCGTAAAGGACGAAATCAGTATGACTCCATTACTGGTTCCGATTCTTAAGACATCACATGTGGAGCACCCCAGGATTCGCTCCTTGGACCAGTATACTCTGTATGTCAGTCATTTTCAGAATTCTAAGGCCTTTTACTATATACGCGGATGACATCAGTGTTATCTTTTCATAATAAACATCCATGTACTCCAATAAATACAGTAAACATTGAACTAGAATGTATGCATGAATGGATTCGTTTTAGTTAACTTTATATGTTGGGAAAAAACCAATACATGCTTTTAGAAATTCCAATTTTATTTATTTATTTTTTTTTAAAAACTTTACCCGGGAATGTCTTTCTGAATAATACTCAATAGATGTTGTTAATTCAACAAAATTTCTTAGTCTGCTTATATAGAGAGACAACAAACTTGCGTGGAAGCAACGCATCATTTATGCCAGCTATCATCCAGAAATTTGATCAAGAAACTAAAAACATATTTTCTTTGTGCAACATATTACTAAATTTGTTAAGTACTCTCATTCTCTCCCTTATTTCATTAATGGGACAATATCTCTAGAAATCAGTTTGGTAGATTACTGTTCATACAAAAAAGTATAATGAGAATCATCTGTCATAAAAACAGATTAGTTCTCTCAGATCAGTTATTCCTTTCACATTAAGTTTTTCTTTGAATGCAACATTAATACAATCTTGTCGTGGGTTACATCATGTTTCAACTCTATCAAGACGAGTTGCCAACTTAAGTTTATTTTATATTTTTAACTGAGAGTTTTCGCATCATTATCGTTCCACTTTCCAGTGCTAAGAACCTTTTACAAATAGAAAACTATATTATTTGCACTGTTCCACATTTCTGGAATTCTCCTAATGAATCATTCAAACAGTCATCAAGCTTAATATTTTCGTTTTCGTTATATACATACATGTACATATATATATATATATATATACATATTCGTGAAATTTCTTTCGTTTACGGAGTTTTTTTTTATTAGTTTTTGAGTTTTATATATATGTATATGTATATATATATATATATATATATATATATATATATATATATATATTATTCCAACATATACATGTATCCTAAAGCATTAGCTTGGATCCAGCTGAGGTGTGCAGCAGGTCATTGTTCGAAACTCATCTGCCACCGACAAAGGAATTAATTAGTGAGGGTTGAAGATTTCTCAGTCTGTCGGTTAAGCGAATTTGGAGTCGCCGAAACCACTGGCCCGTCTCCGTGGTGTAGTGATTAAGGCATTGGCGTTCATAGCCAAAGGCCCGGGTTCGATTCCCGGCGGAGACATTTTTTCAACCTTTGCAAAATTTCCACTGCTCTGGGGAACTTTGATTCATGCTACGCTATTATTCTGTCAATTCTGTCTCACATGTAAATATATATATATATATGTATATATATATATATATATATATATATATATATATATATATGTATATATGTATATATGTATATACCTATATATATGTATATATATATATATATATATATATATATATATATATATGTATATATGTATATATGTATATACCTATTTATATATATACATATATCTACATACATATAAAAATCAACTTTAAGGCAACTTCACTAGGCCTGTCTATCACTATTAGAAATGTGTGGACTTTATGTATTACGTAATCCGAACATGATTTATATCATGTGTTTGGGCAGTACAAGAAAGTAGTTTTTATCGTGTTGTATCCTGGTTCTATGTTCACCATTATAATATTCGTAATTGCTTTGTTATGGTCATATAATTTCTGTCAAATGAAAATCTTTGAAAAAATCATTTGCCGTTAATGTGGAATAAATGTAATGAAAAGGAAATGAAATGTACTTTTTGAGAAATTCTTACAAAATTATGTACTGCTCTTTAATAACATTCTTAAGAATAACATTATCGCGGAATTTCAAAGACTTGATAACTTAAGAAGTGCATTACCTGGCATTACCTGGCAATTGCTTAAAAACTTCAAGATATTACCATGGCAAAAAAATATAAAAGAACCATCGTTTGTGCGATATATAAAACGTATCTTTCTATCAGGTTTTTTTTTTTTCATAATGAGTATACATCTTCCAGACCAAATAAAATCAGCAAATGACTACTCATACCTTACATGAGCCTGATTTGCATTCACATCCCTATATAAGATTACGTATTTATATGAAATCGAGTCATAATGAAAATTATCAGGTATCCCCATTAATTTCCAATTTCCATCTGACGGTTTGAATATAGATTTTTTTTTTTATCATGACTATTGTTTCGTAAAGCCAAATTCCCACTAGGCATACGATCGGATGACGATTATCGACCATCACTGCCAACTAAAACCCCGAACTACTTCAACAACACTTTTGCCCGTTATGTTTCTAATTTCATGTGCCTGTTTTAAAGAATCTGTGAGAGGCCTAAAATGTCCCCCTCCGAAAAAGAATTAAAAAAAAAATGAAAATAGTCTTAGCATCAACCCTGTGTTGATCACGTGGAAAGAGGTTTAGAACTAATGTTTCATAATTTCATGGACCCGACAGTACTTAGTAAGGTCTTAACAAAGCATTGGATATAAACAGAACAACAACGAAAGACAAAATGTGTTCAAATTTTTAACACTAATTTAGGATCTATATACGACGGGTTTGGATCAATGTTTCAGTCATATCTTCTTGGCCACAATAAGGACACAACTAAGCTTTTCAGGTTTTGATTAAAATAAATCGACAATGAAATTATTATTTTACTTTTTGCTTATATCGCGCTTTACCAATGAGGCCCATATCGCTTACAATGAATTCGATTGTATAAGTACATATAATTATAGAATAATATAAATCAATGATCTTAAAACTAAAATTGCAAAAAAGATGTGTTTTCAATGCCTTTCTGCAAGTAGTAACCGATGAAGACGTTAACACAGAATATCTTCGGCAAATTTCTAATAACATGAATAATGTTTCATTCATGTCTGCGTGAGGCAATGAAGTCTTAACTAAGCTTTAGATTGAAAACAGACCAATGATTAATATAAAACAGATTTTCGTTGGAAAATTTCTAGCAGTACTTCTTTCGTATCCGCGTGACTGCAATAAAGTCTCATCTAAGCTTTACATGGAAAACAAACAGACCAACAATCATGACAATGAACAGTACTTCAAACTGTGATTGATGAAGCTACCGCACGAACGCGAAGCATCCGAACTGACATGTCAAACACACCATTGCTGAAAATCTCATCAAAAAAACATTTGGGCTGTCTAAATTGGAATGGGTTTCGTAACATGCCAGTGAGAAAAATTGAGATATCCTGTGCATAGTGAAATTGCCCCATGCGTTCTTATTGACGGCTGAGTGGCGTAGCTATCGAAGAGAGAGGAAATATATAAATGTATGCAATGGCGGATTCAGGGGAGGGGGTTCCTACCAGTGTCTCTCTCTCCCCCCCCCCCCCCATTTGCACATTGTGCCACCCCTCACATTTAAGCCTGATGACCTCTTTTTGTTTAAACTGTCAGAGAATTAGGACAAACACACCTCCAAATATGTGATGACAATCTTTATTCGTTTGTCTGTTCATTTTTCAGGGGTTTACATGTGTACATGACTATATATATATTTTTATTATTTCTTTCCATTTTTAGTTCCTAAAAATGCCACCTACTTTCTTTACTCGGATTAACAGTACCACCTTAACAATCAAGATTTTTGAAATCAGTTACGTAAATGTGGATAATATGCAATGCTTGATTAGAATTCACACACGTACAAACTGCAGTGCCTATTGGAACGCGAAGTGCAACTTCTTGTAGTACCGACTCCAATAAAACCAAAATTTATTATGAAAATATAATCAACACAAACAAACAAACGAAATGATTTCACATTTTGAATGAACATAGGTTACCAAGAATTTATAGAGTTATAATGAAAAGTGTAGGGAGGACCTAACTCTAGAGTTGAGTACATATATGCCTACGTAAGAGGGAGAGAGAGAGAGAGGAGGGGGGGAGGGGTCGATTCAGTGGGGGATCCCAAGAAGAAGGACAAATGGCCCCTCAGTGACTGGACCCCGTTACGCCTCGGACTGGATGTGCAGAATAGCCACGGTTTAGTGCACTTTTCCTTTTTCAGCCGCGAAACATTTATCACATGACATGCACTCGTGTTATTAGGTGGGACAACAAAATTTCTACCTGCCTTACATTGTACGTGGTGTTCGTTGAGAAAAGATGAAACAATTGAGCACGAGGTGGAGTATAGGGAAAAGAGAGAAAAAAATCAGTATTTGAATGCGACTAAAATCATTACATTGGCACACAGATACGATTTCAACGTAGATCTCCTTTATCCTGCCGTACAAATTACAAGTACATCAAAATATAAAAAGCAACTCAGTGACAACGCTTGCACGCTTTGGAGCAAAATACTTCTCTGAAATTCTCCTCGCAACAAAATGGTTCACCCAAGTTGCTGAATTATGTTAAAGGCATTGGCTAACTTTGTGAGCAGCTAATTAAAAAAATTCTCAAACTAAGATGAAACATGTGTATGAAAACTTGTATTTGTACTCAAAATCCCGAAACCAACCATAATTTGAAGTGAAAAACTATTAGTAAGACGCAAACGACCATATTATTATTTTTGGTCTCGGAGACAAATAAATAAGAGGAGCATTTTCCACCAGTTCAAAAAACACCGTTGGCTGCACCCATAGGCTGCACCTCTCTCCCTGTACAATACATGATATGCATACCCACAAACATACACACCCTACCGTACTGTACACGATAAACATATACACACACATACACATTACTGTTCAGGTGAACCCTGTGCACATGCACGCTCCTTATGTCATGTCTGTGCAACCGACCATTATATTTTCTTCAAACATTGGTTTACATTTTTAATATTTAAAAATACTTTCCGTCGATATTATACTTTGAAACTTTCAGACTGGTATTTTTTAAACTATAACCAGGGTGATAACTCTTGTGTTTATACCATTGTCAAGTAGCAAAACGAGATTTTTTTTTCTTCAAAAATTCTCACAATGTTAGCCTTTTACTTTAAATGATGGGGAAATCAATATTGATGCTATATCGCTCTTGACCGATGCGTCATACCTTTGTGTGCAAATTGCGAATGAACAGATTTTGAATCCGTCTGAAAGGTTCTTTTTTCAAAATTTTTAGAAAATCTAACTCTCTGAACACTTCACCATGACAATAGATTAAATATCGGTATTCGACCGTTCTTATATGTGACCATGTTGACAACAATGCACCAGTATCTCTTACCATTCGGTACTTGAAAACTATAACCATTCTCATTAAACACGGATTTCTCATTAATCTTCCATCGAAAGCTGGGATATTGCCGCTTATACCTTTCTTATAATGCTTATAACAAGTGTTTTCTCCCACGCAGACGACAAGCAGACACATAATTCTCGTTTTATCATGGGATCTTAAAACAAGCCAGGATTACAAGCAAAGCCGCGGAATCCATCCGACATTTTCATCGCAGCAAGTTGACGTTAGGGAGCAAGCTTGATGGCGCATGCGTATTGTTCTGTCCTTCAAGCAACCAGTCAAAATAGAGAACGCTCTCCCAGTTTGACAGTGTTGAGCTGGATTCCCCGTCTAGCCAATCACGTATGTCCTTCCATGGAAGGTTGAAGGTTGGGGGTATGGAAAAGGTTAGAAGAGTTTAATTATTAGCTTTCTCATTCTTTTGATTCCTGCATTTGGAATAATATCATTCTTTCAATTTATATGCTTCCAACAATATCATTGTTCCTACCGTACTTCAAATGAAAAAAAAAATCAACACTAAAATGCACTTACGAATGCCCCTAAAGAAAAACAACACTATTTCAAACTTTTGACTGTTTTCGATGACAACTTATATATGTGTAGTCCCATTAACGCATATTTGTATCGAGTGTTTTTTATGCATGTTTTTGAAAATCATTTTTATGATTTAGAACCCCATTGAACAAATTTATTCTTGCTTATTGTTTGACCACCCCTCTCAATATGATGTTTTTATTTTTCACTATACAATTGCATGACCACTACTTTGCATTTTTCATGATCTTTCATCTTTGATCTGATAAATATCACATGAATGCATTCTACAGTAAATCGTTCATTCAAGAAAGCAAACAAGAATAGATACTCTTTAATGTTAAAGGCTTAACCTTTGTGTCTCAGGGGGTATCCCGTCTAATTGTGATAAAATAGTATAAGAACTAAAGGTGTACCCTTTTAGGTTACGTGCAATAAAATTGATTTTTCCTAAGGGAATCACTTTGGAAGTTAAGTCAAAGTCGTAACCTTC
Source organism: Echinometra lucunter (assembly GCA_029962745.1). NCBI lineage: Eukaryota > Metazoa > Echinodermata > Echinoidea > Camarodonta > Echinometridae > Echinometra > Echinometra lucunter. Next base: position 11,187,014 of record CM057154.1, read on the forward strand.
CACTTTGAATTAAAGAATGACAGGCCTTAAGACTATCACATCTCAGTGAATACAATTTCATTGGAGCCCCCTGGGGTCTAAATCAAAATTAGACTATAAACCCTGTCGATATGCCCCCTTTGCTAATTAGGACACCTGTGGATGGGAAACCATCCATGATCAAATCAACTGAGGTTTTCATCATTAAAGTTGTCTTGATTTTTATTTCACTTCCTCTTCCGACCTTCCTTAGGTCATCTCCTTTAAAGATGTTTCATTTTCTACTCATTTATTCATTAATTCTTCTTCTTTTTCTATTGTTCTTAATAGTATCATAATATTGAGTAGAAGAAATAACCAGTTGTCTCACGATGTAGCAAACGTTTGCTACGATGTAGCAAACGATGTAGCAAACGTTTGCTACATCGTGAGACAACTGGTTATTTCTTCTACTCAATCCTTCACCACGATGAACCTCTTCCACATCATATCATAATATTATTATTATTACATTATTATTATTATTATTATTATTTATTATTTATTATTATCATTATTATTATTATCATCATCATCATCATCATCATCATCATAATCATGATAATTATTTCATGTAAGATTTTCAATATCTTCTCTAACATGTGCAATTCTGAATCTTCCCCCCCCCCTCTCTCTCTCTCTCACTGGTGATTTCCAATTTGTCGCATTCTACACATTTTCTAAATCTATCTCTCCCCTTCTTTCTCTCATTTTCTTCTTTATTTCCTTTTCTCCCATCATCAGTCTAGTTTTTCCTCTCTCTTATTATCTCTTTCTCCTTCCAGTTTCCTAAATGTTAATTTTATTTACATACCACTTTTCTATTCTATTTTTATCTCCCCACTCTCTTCTCCTTTAGTTTCTGTTTTAATTTTTTTTTGCTCATTCTTGACAGGTTAATTCTGTATCTCTAAGCAAATCCGCTCTCTGAGATATGTTTTCCCCTTAATTCAATCGAGCACACATTCAGTCTATCCCTTCTCCGTTTTTCCTGCTTCATCACTAATTTTCTTACCATCTTTCTGTTTATTTCTTTCTCCTGCATTCATTTGTATTGGGTTTTTTTTTTGGTGTTTTTTTTTTTTTTTTTTTGGGGGGGGGGTATCCTTCCTTTTGAACATTTTACCTTCACCTCTTGTTATCGCTGAATCTGTGTTTCTTTTTTTCCTTCTCGCCTTCTTCTCCCACCTCTTTTCTCCCTTCCCATTTCATCTTTAAAACCCCGCACGTCAGATTATAGTGTCTAGCGTCCAAAATTGCTTACCGGTAATTATCCCTTTTCGTGAATATGACTGCACAGCGCGTGTGCGTATATAGACTCATTTTCCCGTACAGTCTTGCGACGGATGCACGGAATGTGCACACCGCTGCCACATTTTTTTTTTTCAGTGTATGAACAACCAAGTAGTACATTCATATCTAACTCCGTAAGAACCGCTCGCCACTTTCGCGCGCTTTCAACCCGAGTTCGCCAATCGTGCAGCGGATGACAAAAGACTCTTTTCATCTCGAAGCGAAATTGGGAGCGCGAATCTCTCCGCGGATTGGTCTAACTAGCTACGTTTTTATCTTATCCTCAATTTAGGCCGCATCGCTTCTCAACTCTGGATTTTTCTTTGTACCGGAAGATCTATAGGATTACTCTGATCTATCCGCGATTGTTACAGAGGATTTTGTCCTGGATTCAAAACTTGGCCGCTGTTTGCTTTCTATCGAATTAGCAAGATCATTGCTAGAGTTGGATTAAAGACGAGTTTTTGAAGCACTTTAACTGCCAGTGGTTGTGTAAAACAGTGAATATTGATGATTGATGAGGTTTCTTCCTGTTATCAACGAATCTGTGAACTAATTCGTCCCAAGTGTGCTCCATCATTCTGTTAACGGCAATAGTGCAGATTTAACCATGTTTTGGGCATCTCATCTGTTAACGTTTGTTTGTGATGGTTGACCATGGAGGAAGCATGTAAACCCATTCGCATTTCATAGGAAACTGTAACAGTGAACAGGGAATTTCCAAATTAAGGAATCAAATTATTCGTTTGCTTTTGATCTTGATATTAGTGTTTCATCTATACAGATGATTTACCTCCAGACTCGGTCTCTTAAAGGAAAAAGTCATGGATATAACTAGTTTCATTTTATACCTGGTGCTGCTACTCGGAGAGCTCTGGAACGTGTTATCCCTGGCGGAAAGGGTAAAGCCAAACGTCATTAGGATAGGTAAGGAAATCTGTACGTTAAAATTTCTGATTAAACCGAATAATGTATTCCCAAGGTTTGTGTACGGCTGAATGTATATAGTGCTTTCATTATTTTTTTAAACAGTTAAAATTTTGTTTCTGATGGTTGACGTCTAACCTTTTCAAGCTACCCTTCAAATTTGTAGTATCCTGACTTCAACATTCCTTTTGTAACAATAACACTAAACAACTTTGTTTTCTCTGGATCGTCCGTGTCATTCAAACACTCCAGGTTTTCTACTGAACGTGATTTTGCATAAAATTATATTAAAACACTATCTTCTTATATCTATTTTTTCTGTATATTTGAAATCTAAATAAGGCCTTATTTGAAGACATGAGAAATTACATGCTATACAACCTTTCTGACGGCATGACATTTTTTTTTCTTCCTTTAATCCTTGGTGTGTATTTTTATCAATACAAAATGAAATCGCATTCTTACGAATGACGTGATGCTGAAGGAGAACTTTCCCATCAAAATTTATAGAAATGGTTCATTTAATTACTGTTCGCCTATGTAATTGCTTGTTCAGTGAAATAAGGAGACGTAACTTTAAAAGGGAGTTTCTCCTCACATAATAAAGCATGGAATGAACTGAAATTTAGACAACACACAATTATTCAGTCGAATATAAAATATTTTTTTAAAAACTCTCCATATCTGTTGTACAATCGATGTTTGGATTCGCCAGCAACTGTGGATATACTGTGGACACAAGCAACATGATCAAGGTACCATTTACTAACAGACGACAGAGCTTGTCAAAAATACTAAGCACAGTAAAACATTTTGATGATTGGCGCTCTCAATCAATAAAATAATGTGCAAATGTCAATTGCAAAGCCGGCCATGCTATCATCCATTATCGAGGAAGTTTAAAGTCATTTAATATGTTCTAAACGCCGCTTCATATACCTGAACGAATTTCAATCCGCGTGGACAATACTTAGCAGTGGTCAAATTGTCTTACGAAATACTGTATTGGGGATGAAAATCGGTAGAAAACCATTTGATCAAATAAACGTTAGTGTTTTCTTTGAAATGTTGACCGTCGGACAACCTTCGAAGTTCCTCCTCTCTTGTGGAACAGTTACACTGGAGGCAACAACACAATTTCTTCATCAATAGATTTAAGTTGTCCATATTGAAAAATAGTGTTTTATTTTGTGAAGAATAGTATACTATCTATTTCGAATAAGGAACTATTATGATCTATTCTTATTTATTTGACACAGCTCATGATTACTGACCAAAAAATCTGTCGGTCGTTTGAATAAAATGAAAAAAAAAAAATCTGTTTCATCCAATAGGACGGTCTTTGTTTTCTTTTGTAACGTTGGCCGCTGGGTAGATTCTTAGGTCTCCGGTATAATTTGAGGCGCCATTATTTTTCCTCATTCATAAAGCATTCTTTCTCTTTCGCTTGTAGCTACTCCGCCCACCATCACGTTAATGACTCAGCAATGAAAAAGACAATGCTGAACGAACCTTCTAGCAGTCATGTGCCATACTTTTACTAAACGAAGAAGATGTGTCAAAATTTGTCCGACAAATTGTTAACAAAAACATGATAACAAAATGAATAAAAAGAAGAAATCAGGTATGGAGAATACAATTATTCGGTATAGCTCTTGAGAGTAGCGTGTCAATGGATAGGATGACAAATCGTAATTATTGTTTGGAAATACATAGAATTATTTTATTGCCTTATTTTAAAATAAAAAATAGACAAATAGATTAATGAATGAATTGATATTCAAAAGAAGGCTGTTTCCTCTTTTTAAAAGAAACAAAACACGGTATCACAGAAGTGGGTGCATCACGTTTATTGACAACTTTCAAATATGTTCTTCTATTGAGAGAGAAAAAAAAATCATAAACGCTTCGTGCTTTTCCTTTTTTAAGAGGCACGAAATAACAACAATGAAAAAGACTGTTTTCATAATGCTGTATAGCAACGACTCCGTTTGGCGGGAACAGAAGTTCCACATTTCACTAATTACGGGCGAAGAATCCAAGGAATGTTTTCGCAATCGTCTGTAACTTTGGGCATGACGGTAATTCTCGGGTCATGAACCTCCTAATGCTGCATTGCAGGGAGCAAAACAAACAACCTTTTCACACATTAAAGTTTTAAGATACGATTTATGTCAGTTTCTCCCCTTCTTATGGAGGCGCCTACCTGTTTTTCTTGCTCCGCAGGCGAACTGAGCTCATGTCACAGATTAATGCTTTCCCCAATGACGATGAAAGTTGTTTCAAATTTCGCTGATTCTTTAACAAGTATGAAACTCTTCTTCTGAACTTTCAAAGCTGAATATCTGATTTTAAGATCAGATTTTTTTTTTCATCGTAATATCATGGACAGAAAAGACTTCTTATATCAACAGATAAGTTTCATTATGCACCTTGTCAACGCCATTCTCCGATTCTGCTGTACCATCATTTTGTCTTAGACGCAGGTACACTACCCGACAGATTGCGGATATAAATCATATAAGATATAAGTAGATAAGACCTGATAACGGCACGACGAATTGCGGAAACTTGCCACACCAATACCAGCGTAAAATTGAATGGGGTATTTATATTTCAAACTGACCGGAGGATATTATATGAAGACATACTGGATATATAGCCTGTAACTGTGGACAGATATACTGTTTTAATATAAGAAGATTTGACAGGGCATGGAAATTGGTGTGTCTTTTCAGCTTGGATGCTTTGAAGTCTTTAAAAAAACGTCCCAAGTATGTCTAAAATGGATGGGGAGAAGATTATTTTTATCTGAATGGAGATTTTGTTTCTTCCACCCTTGAGCAAATTCCATTAACCAGGTGTCATTCAGTGGAGATATACGCATTTTCTTTTTTTCTGCTTCCAAATGTGTTGACAAAAAGGAGTTTGGACATGGTCATGAATCAAAAGCTACACCTCTTTTATGACGTCAACAATTATCACATTGCACATGAGTTTTCATATTCTATTCCCAGTCACACCCACGAGACCGCTATCAGACCTACATTATCAGATTATATCGGGAAAAAAAAATCATTCAGGAGTCCGCTTGGATCGTAATTGGCGTTGTGACTGAGGTTTTACTCTCTCACCAACTGACCAACGAGGAACATCTGAATAGCAATCAACCATTTTAAAGTTAAACCTTTTAAAAGCAGAGAGAGAGAGAGGAAAAAAACAAACAAACAAGGGGATGAACGTCTTAAAAATATGAACAAATAGCAAGTAAAGAATGGTATAATAATTTGAACATGGGGAGCTGGAGGTCACTACAAGCATGGGAATGTAATTGGAGATATCCAACATTATATTTCGCGGAAATACCAGTCTAAACTTAGCAACATCTTCAAGTTTTGTTCAGGATCATAACGATTAGCTATGTGTGATGGTGATGTACTGTCAAAGATAACGCAACCACTGGGAATGCGTTCCCAGTACATGAACGTTAATATTGATATCAAAATAATAGCATCGGGAAATAGGATTCTGTAAAATTGATTAACGACGCCACGATCGAATCATTTAGGACAATTAAGTCTCTATCTAGTGGATGCTTTAAATTTCCTCTCAGAATAATGTTGAATAATATCAGCGCCGAGCTCTCGTTAAATGTCAGTTAAAGGAAACAATACTGCCGAGAAGCCGTAAAGTGATTTAAAACACATTCTATGGACGATTCAATCTAGAACGTGTTCTATGAAATACCAACTCTGATGAGATTTGAGATTAAGTTCAAATCTTTATGATCATGCACTATGTCACAGTACCTGCGCTCGTGAAAATCATCAGCGACTCTTCCATGTTTCCTCATAGGCATGAGAAAAGCTCTGGGAACGTCTTCCACCACAATAACTTTGACTACTACTACTGTTACGACAGTAGTGCTATTCCCCCCCCCCCCTCCTCTTCTTCTTCTTCCCTTTCCACAACTACTTGCTACTAACCCTACTCCACCTCCTCTACCTCCTCCTCCTCTTCCTCCTCCTCCCACCACTTCCACTACTACTAAAAAGTTAATGGTTTGGAGTTCTGAGTGGGGTTAAGGATGGGATGGGGACGAGGAGGAGGGTGGGAGGAAAAGGTTTTAACATGCGATTTATCGCTTATGCAGTGTTGTTTACTAAATCTATCCATCAGATGAACAAACGACCATAACAAAATACACACACCATCACACATACATAACGATAACGAGGGAGGGAGAGGGAGCTTGGGGGTTGTAGAGTTTGGGTTTCGGGAGGGATTGGGGATGGGGTGGGGTGGGGTTGGGTGGTGATGGGCAATGAGTATGAGGAGGGTGGGATAGGAGGAGTCTCTACACGAAAGTTTTCAGATCACGCGTAACCATCTCCGCATCCATTCATGCGAATAATTGGTGCGAATAATTGGTGAGAAGTTAAGAAACAAATGATTTTAAAAATCAAGGAAATGCAATCAACATTTCAATTTGAGCTATCTCTGTCATCCCAGGTTCATTTTTCCCGATTGACGTGTTAAACGAAAGGGCAGAAAATGAACTTTCTAGAAATGTGATTATCTCTTTGAACTTCAAACACCGTTGGCCAAAGGAATTTTTGGTTACCCAACTTCACACTGTCTTTATTCACTCATGCGTAAATTATATGAGTGACATCGCATGAAAAAAGAGGGTCTAAGCTTTACAAATATGTGCCACCTGTTATTCATAACTGTGATTAAGATATGATTAAACATCGATCGATCGATCTAGGTTTCGTTTATTCTTGGACACACTTAAGATTATACTTCTAAAACCACTATTTCTACTACTTCTCTACTACTACTGCTACTACTACTACTACTACTTCTACTACTACTACTACTACTACTACTACTGCTGCTATTACTATACATCTACTGCTACTGCTACTACTACTATTACTATTACTACTACTACTACTACTACTACTACTACTACTACTACTACTTATACTACTACTTCTAGTTCTACTACTACCACTACTACTACTACTGTTTCTTCTTATTCTATTACGACTACTTCTACTACCACTATTTCTACACACTATTCAACTCACACCCTACCTATTGTGTCTTGGAGGAAAGTGAACCACCTGTAATTGTGCACAAAATTTTGAAAGCAATGGCATTCATTTACGCGTGAATCTTAAAACTAATACTAGTTCTCATTGGAAAGCATATGAACTTCTCTTTCATAATTATGATATGAAATTCAGTACCGGTAAATGCATAATCCATTAACAGGAAATTTTTAAAGTTGGGGTTCCTTTTTTTTTAAACGCCCGGTACTGTACTGCTACTGCTATACTACTACAACTTCTTCTTCTTCTTCTTCTGCTGTCTCTTCTTTTTCTTCTTCTTCTTCTTCTTCTTCTTCTTCTTCTTCTGCTGTCTCTTCTTCTTTTTCTCCTCCTCCTCCTCCTTCTTCTTCTCCTCCTCCTCCTCCTTCTTCTACGACTACTACCTCTGACTGTTCTTGATGGAACTGAATTAGGGACACATCTTCTTAAAACTCCTGATAATCATTTACGACTTACCCCTTACTCCTTTCTTTGTGCCTCTGGAGAAACTTCGGACTGAGTGGCAAGCCCGTCACAATATTTTCATCGTACAGTTGATATTTCAAGTCATACTCAAGAATCTGCCTTGGGCTTTTCATCATCGCGACTTGTGATTATGTATGCACATTTCTTTTCTTTTGCCGTGAATGTTGGGTCTGCAGCTAGCTAGAAGAGTCACAACCCAAACGCAAGATGTGCTAACGAATTCAAGAATGATTATCGACCAGTCATGTAAAAGATTTCATGGATGTTCTTCTGTGTCGCCATTGAAGCCAGAGTGTTTTCACATAATTTCGTTTGTTTTGAATCATTAGTCTGTGTTGAAGGTTATGAATTATTGCTCTCTTTTCTATTTTTTTGCCTGGCATGCTTCTTCCTCCTTCCAACTAAGAACAAAAGAACATAAGAACATGAAGAAACGAAAAAGAGAGACAAAGAAAAAAGAAGGAAAGACAAAGTAAGAGAGATAGAGAGAACAAAAAGAAAACATGCCCATGCTAATGTTGTTATACAAGCACGTTCAAACATACTTCTCAAATGTCACGACCATCTTAATTCGATTGATATGTTGTATTGAGTAAGTAATTACGCACAAGGATAAGATCTTTTCACCACTTTTTTTTTTCATGGGGCAATACAGTATCTTTTAGTGGCTATAGCCCACTAGACCTCGAAAACCGGCAGACAACTAGACAAACACTGTCGCTTTCGCGGGACTTTTGCCAACTTTTTTGAGGGTTCACTAGACCGACATCGTCGGTCCCATGGGCTATCAGTCTTTTAATAAAAAATAAAAAAACATCATATCATAATTTAGGAGGCTAAGTGTACACCAGCTCTCATCTTTTCTGAACTTTTCTCATAATAAAAGGATAGTTATGTACATTGTATACTTTTTCCTTCTCCCTGAATGACCATGAAATGCTAAGGTTTGTGTTTACTCCATTATCACCTACTGCATACTTTATCGTACACCACTTTAATGCGTGCTGTTGCTTTCAATACTAAGATTTCGCTCATGTTCACCCAATGGTGAAGGGCTGCAGCGGGGTGGGGTGGGGGAGGATTATGGGTCAAACTCAACGAATTCCGAAGAAGAAAAGTTTTGACACTCACTCATTCTCGAGGGCAAAAGGTACATTCGTGATTTATCAATCGCTCGACTTGTTATCTCATGGCAATTGATATTTGGTTTAACACCCGATATCTCACCAGGCCTACAGGCATTCGAAGAGGCGAGATTCTAAGGAAACGAAAGATGACAAATAGCACCTCAGAATGGATTCCTCCATCACGGCATGAAAACAAAGACATGCCAGACAAATGTCTATCCTGAAATAAAGAATAGTTTAACTTTTATTTTTTTTTCTATAACTGTTTTTGTTTGAAACGGGAAACAAGGTAAATTGTCAAAATTATCACTATGTCACGACTTCTCAATTATTTCAAGTGGTAATTCACGTTGGTATTTCTCGTTTTGTTTAAAAATTTTGTTATCCATCCAGAGGTTAATCGAGTTGATTTCACAACATTTTTTTTATTATGCACTTAAAGACTCTTTGTGAAGTCCTAAGCTCCATGATGTGGCAGTGGACGATTTTAGACGTTAAAAAGAATATTCTTCCTGGATTTAAACAAAAACAGAGAGAAAGAAAAGGCATGTATTTGAAGAAATCCCTTATAGGACACATAATATTGTCATTCCAATAAATCAAGGTTCGGGAGCATAATCTTCCATTCAATACTCCATGATGACTCCATTTATGAATTGATCGAAAGTCGTCTTCTTCGATTTTAACGTTCATAAGCTCTTATAAAAAAAGAAAAGAAAAATATAGAGAAATATATTTTACCATAATTATAACATAAGACAGTTGAGTTTTGATCAAGAAATGTCGGGGAGCTTTATGTCGTGTGTATTCGATAAAGTAGTCCCTTGTCCTGAATGAATCTGGAGTATTAGGCATTATATTTCGAAATTGTCATGCGACAGTAAATTAAAATACTTACCACGCGTTTGAACCATTACCATGAGTACTCTGAGGAAAATGTTATTGAGAAGTGTACCCGCCCAAAATGACAGAACACGTTTTGTTGAATAAGACGAGTAAGAAAAACATGATTTAACCCTCCACAATGATGGGTAAGAAGCCATCAAACACAATATTCAATTATGTTAATCCTGTTAATGGTCATGGTATGGTAGTCATGGGAGTACACTTAAAAATGATTAAGCTCAATTTATCTGATTTATCTGATTATTACGGAAAGGAGGGAAATTATCGTTCCTGGAATATAAAATTTGAGTGCCCACCTCCGGGCAATCATACTGTGAGAAAAAAATAATCACCTACAAGTCAAACGTATACGTAGTTCTGCCTTTGGTTACCTGTAATATTCGGCGTAAATCCACTTTGAGGAGTGTGTGTGTGTGGGGGGGGGGGGGATTTTGGAATTTTTTTGCCGATTTTTTTTGCAGTCCAACTCACGCTTAAGTATAAACACACACCCTCACCCACCCGCAAAGGACCCCCTTACACACATTTTTTTATTCTGCGAGCGAGCGAAGCGAGCAAGCCAAAATAATCACTTTTCCGGTTTTTAATCGCATTTTCAAATAGACATTTTAAAATGTGATGGTCGTTTATGACAGATAATCAAAAATTTTACTAACTGATTAATTACATTCCCCCCTTTCGAAAATGTGTGTGTGGGGGGGGGGGATATATCCCCCATCCCCCGGGATTTACTCGAATGCCTGTAATTCTAATTTATTAGCTTGCTTACATGTCTTAAGCAAAGAGATGGAAAGAGTTATACTTTCATTGGAGTTTGGGAGAAAACTGCATGTTTTTGTTTTATCGAAAGTCATTAGCATGATGTGAGAAGCTCGTACATATTTTATCGTGATAGAAATAAAGGGATGCCAAATTGTTTTGCTATGATAATTTTGAAAATGAATTTCAAATCTGAAGATCAGATGGAAATCATTTTTTTTTTACAATGACATATGTGCGCCAATTCAAGGCAATCACCTTTAAAAGTAAAGAAATCATTTGACAGAGCGTGAAAGTTTAGAGTGTACATATTTAGATATCAGAAAAATATAAAGTTATCTTTTTAAAAACAATGAAAATGAGGAAAGATTGAGTAACAACAGAAACTAAAAAACAAGCAGAACGAAATATCAACCCAAAGCTTGCCAGTAGGCAACTGAACCTTGCGTTAACAAAGACATCCAGGGAAACCTATCTGTCCAAAGCGCTACGAGTTCCATTCTACCCGAAGATGAAAATCAAAACGACATACTAGATTAGATAACAATAAGGTACTCCTCTCTTTCCCTCTCCAGATGCAACCCAGGAGGGGACATTTGATCCTCTTCGATCCTTCCCCCTTTTCGCCATCAAACGGCGAAAAGGGGGAAGAAGGAATAAAATGTTAGGAGGATGAAAAAGGATACATAGGCCAGGGAAACGTGAAGAAAGACGTTACGAGTCCACACCCTCCTCATAATGATCTTTCTCATTTGCATGTCATCCGGATCCGGACCAAGAGTGCTAGTGATGCCCTCCTACCATGGACGCAGGTACCCCCCCCCCCCCTCCCCCACCCCCTCTCCATGCCTGAACCAACTTACGCCACTGTTCTTCATTATATCCCTTCCTTTTTCATCAGCGCTGGATAATGTTGATTTTCTTTTTGAGAATCTGGGTCTTAAGGAATGATGTTGTCTTTTTCTTTGATTATCAATCAGAGCGGTAGGATGCCTTGCTGATTGGGGTGAATACTGTATCGGACTCGGCAGGGAACCTGCCTGACATTTTACCCATCGTTGGCCTTTCTTAGTACATGTAGTAAGGTGATTATACAGTGCGTCCCAGAAAAACAGAAACCTAAAACAAAGGCTTATTGTGCGAAAGCAATCGGGCGTATGATTAAAAAAAAAAAAAGAAGAAAAAACATGTTCAAAATAAACTTTGGCTTATGCTCTTTCAAGTGATACATTAAACAAACTTATTCATTCATGCATCTCCGAGTACCATGACTGAAAATTTAATGTCAAAAATCATTTGCTACACTTGTTGGCTTTGACACTGAGCACATCAGGAAAAGAAAGAGATGGACACATCTTAGTCTTAGAATAAAAAGAAACCTAAAACAAAACCTTATTGTACCGAATCACTGGGGTGTATGATTGTTATGCATACCTTTTGAACAAACTAAGGTTAGGTCGCTCTTGACAACAAAGAAACTTGTCTGAGGCTTGTCCGACATAGTGACAACTAATTGAATAATGTTAGTGAACAGGTCCATTGAAATGAATGTCCATTGTCGTCATCTGTCGTAAAAAGAGGAGTGCTTGGTGATGAATCAATCAAGCAAATGAATTGGTGAATGAAACACCCCTACTTTACCAAATTTACAGAATATGGTTCATCTAAGCCCTAAACAGAGAGTGTTTATCGTTACCAAATTCCTTAAGACCTACTGACCAACAATTTTTTTTGTAGGTTGGTCTGCTGGTCATTTGTGAAAAATGTTTTTTTCCCAAAAGTGTAGCAAATGGATTTTGACATTAAATTGTCAAAGTCATGGTACTCAGAGAAGCATGACTAAATAAGTTTGTTTAATGTATCATTTGAAAGAGCATAATCCAAAGTTTATTTTGAACATGTTTTTTCTTTCTTTTTTTTTTTAATATACGCCCGATTGCTTTCGCACAATAAGCCTTTGTTTTAGGGTTCTGTTTTTTTCTGGGACGCACTGAACTACCACCAGACCACAGTACAGCGAGTTTTAACCTGAGCTATCTTTTATATAATTATATTTTCCAATATCAGTCTATCAGTTTAATTGCAATGCTTCTTGCATTCTGAGCCAAACTCATGCTGTACTTAAAGTACTTATCTTACCATTCGAAAAACTTTGAAATTATCTTTAAGTCGCCAACCGCAAACTTCTCGTATTTTCATATGCAACAGCTTCTGGTAGCCAGCAGGTAAAAACGATATACTCACAATTTTTTTTTCTTCAAAATATACCTCCTTTCATATAATAGTTTCCATTTGTCTGGTAAATGGATCGAATGCACGTTGAGTCGCTCCTCTTTATTAAAAAGGTTTCTCGTAAAGGTGTTTTTCACTTTATAAAAGTACATGATACTCAAATTGATATCGATTTCCCTGTCTTTTGACATCTTAAGATAACAGCTTTACCGAGTATCGTAGAGCCTCTTTGATGTTGCGATAAAAGACGCTGCATTATTTTTTTCAACACATTGTGATGGTTAAGTTTCGAGTTTCCCCCGTTTTCTTTTCTTAAAATTCTGTTTTGAAGTGGCGAAAAGAAAGCGATACAACACTGCTGTACCGCTTTGGCGTATCTAGGTCTCAGCTTCAGCAGGGGCAAACCATCACTGCCTCAGATAATTCATGGCTAGGCGACGACTTTTTTGAGTGTCTTTGTATAAAAGCTGTGCAGTATTACATAGGTTTCTAAGAAAGCGTACTTTTTCTAGTACTGACTTAAAGAATTACATTTAAAATGCGGCTGCATATTTTTCTTTCTGGGAAATCAGTCAGAAGGAGCTATTTAGTTAGATTCCTCTGCACACCCTCCTGTAAATACGCTAGTCCAACACCGTGAACCAGACCCGTGGGAGGGGGGGGGGGGGGCACTAAAATTTGGTTCCGACGGGGGTGTGCCGCTGAAGCCTCCATACCCGAACCCATTTTTAAGGGTCATATTGGTAGAAAAGGGTACCAATTTTTAGGAAATTTGCATCTCGGATATGTACTTAGGCCTCATTATGGGAGAGAATATCATCCTAAACAAAAACAAATTATCGATGTTTAAAAAAGTGAGGGGCATGTTTAGAGATCAAAATCATACCCGATGTTTAGGGATTTCTTGCAAAAAGCGACCCATCAGAGCGGCACACCCCCGTATACCATATTCGAGAATATCGGCACTTTATGTTTCATCAAAACAATTTTTGCAAAGAATTTGCCGCCCAAATGAGTATCAGGTGTCCTTATCGCAGCTGGTTTGAAAGATGACCAAGACAGTGATATCTTTCAAATTAAATCTCAACATCTCCTTTTAGTAATCTTAAAATATAACCAATAATGTGTATGCTGAGTCAATATGAGTCAATATGCTATGAAATCAATAAATCCCATAAAAGAAAAACTAGGAAACACATTTCTTTCACACGCACGTGACAATATTGTTTGAATAAACGGTCTGAATTTAATTGCTGACGCAAATACCAACATGTTAATGAAATCTTATGTTGTATTACTCCACGCCTCCAATCCCCTCATATACTTTTCAAAATGTTACTATAACAGTTTAATATAAACGCTTCTTCTCTTTGCGGATAAATAAGACTTCAATTAAAATAATTATCATGCCTAAAAAGGTATGTATATGGTAAAGTATTGTTTTAAAGGTGATCCTTGCTCCCTTAAATAGAAGAGTGAACGCATTCACTTCACTAGGAGTGAATTTCAGAAGAGAGTGCATTTAGAGTGAATTAAGAGTGAATTAAGATTAAAAATTGCGATATTCACTCTTTGAGGGGTGACTCAGTGATCACTCAATTATTTTTAGTGATCACTGAGGTCAATCCTAAAAGAGTGAATAAAGAGTGTACTCTGGGCAGATCCAGGCGTTTGGTAAAATGGACGGGGGTACAAATATCAAAGAATAATCTGACACGCAAGCAAAGAGCGGGGGGGGGGGGGGACGAAGTAGGAGATGTTATATTTTTCAGGTACATTTAAATTCAAAGCGAAATTCTGTAAGTGGGCCCACATTTTCTGATTGTGTACTTCATGGTTTGCTAATTCAAAAGGATGGGTCATTTATGCCCCCTCCCCAAAAAGATCCGTCATGGTGTAGACCAACAGCTGTAAATAGGTGGCGAGAATGCGTCAACGAGTGTTTAGGGTAGATGGCATTTATGATAAACGTAAAAAACAGCGTTCATTGCGTTGATGACGTAAGCTAGCTAGCTTGATGGCGAAGTATTTTAGGTAAGACATTGCACAGCGGGCATTTAATAATCCTCTTTTTTCACTTCCGCGTTCAGCTATTATTTCAGTGAGAGAGTTTTGGGAAATATTTATGAAAAATTGCATAAGATTATTTTGAGAAAAAAAGAGGACATTCTGAATCCTCTTCTCCTTTATTTGTTCCAGTAGGATGGAACCAGAGATAATACGATTGGGGAATATTTTTATGACTCTTGCATTCACTAAACGTCTGCCATAGAGTTCAGAGATGAATATCAGCAAAAGGTCTGAGTCATTTTATATGAAAAATTAGGTATTATAATTTAAGTAAATGTTTAAACGGCGTCAAATTATTAGCTACTTTCCCAACACCTCTTCGTCTCCCGCGGGCGATTTACCGATTTACGGGGAAGGATGAAAGAGCGATGACCTCCAGCTTTTTTCTCTGGGTCATGATGTTTGAAAGAAACAGGGCAACCAAAGTCTGGCGCCGAAAAATCAAAGCCATGCTGGTCCAGATGACCGCATAGTTGGGGCTGTTTTCCCAGATTTTCCCACTAATTTTGCCTCGAGTCACGCCACTGCCCCCGAACGTGCCGCGGTTATCAATGGCTGCACGCGTGACTACTGTGGGCGAAGGAATATGTCCAAATCTGAAGTTTTGGGATTGCACGCGAATGCATTTTGAAGCACGCGATTCATTAGCGTTTGAATCGGAATTCTCGATAATGATCATCGGTTGGCGAGTGATCGTTTATGATTTCGGGCAGAAAAACACGCCATTTGAATGCGCATTTATCAATTCCACATGTTCTCAGGAGCAATTACTTCTCTTCCATATTTTACTCTATGTTTAAGACGAAGACTGAGACGTGCTTCTTGAAAATTTTTCTGTTAGTGATTTGGCATGTTCTAAGCATACTAGGCAATAGCAGGAAAATAGATTAAAAACCTGCATCGTCGACGGTGTTTGGGGAATATTTTATGAATGGTAAAATATTATCGTAAAATACTTCAGCGATTTGATTGATGTAGAGTAAGGCTGTAAATTGTTACCAAAAAGGATCGTTAATTTTTAATTATTCTTGGGATCCTGCATGATTTTACGGAAATTGGAGTAATATCTTCTCACTACAAAAGTCTGACAATCAAAGTGGAATTGTTAAGAAGATTCTAATCGAAAACAAAATGTTCACAACAGAAGTGTGCAAATAATTTATTTTAAGGACTTACAGTTAATACAAGCTTGCGTTTTGTTTAACACATAGAATTTAGGATGATGTATCACTTAACATGCTCACTTTGTGAATTATATAGATATGTGTCCCTGGAAAATCTTTTTAACTAATGAAAGTGTTTTTTTTAAAGGAGAGTGAGAAAAAAAATGCAAAATACGATTTTGCAATACTTTATTTCCCAAACACCTTTCGTATTCAAAAGGCAGTTGATAAAGACAGGAAAGAACGCTGATTATTTTTCATTCATTTGATCAAACTGGTACTAGAATTTAAAAAAAAAAAAGAAGAAAAAAAAAATCCGTCGGTTTTGTTATTGTTGTCATTTGTTTTAATAGAATAGTTTCATCCTTCACTGTAGATACACACGTGCAATGTGAAAGCATTTGGTTTGTATATCAAATGGGTGTCCTACGCATGTATTTTCAAGGTGTATCTTAAAAATGTCTGTTTTTCGAGAATTTTGAAGCAGCACTTAAGATCGCAGAGTGATAGCAGGAGAAGAGAGATGGTGTATAAAGATGAACAGAGTCTGATGGTTATCTATATAGCAATACGTTTCTGCAAAAAAGTAGGTGTTGTGAAACTACTCAACTTATTTCAGAATATGCTGTAGCTGTAACTGTAGCTGTGATAAAGTGTACAGATGAATTGATTTACATCAATATCATGTTCTGACATAAACATAAGCATGAACATAATCATAAATCAACATAAAGCGGAAAACGTTAAGTTTATAAACAAAAAGAAATTAATCAGAAACAAAGCAGAACATAAATAATAGTATTTCTAGCTGTTGATGATATACATTAATAAAACAAATTTCAAATTTCCAAAGATTGAATATGTAAACACAATTTGATATATAATCCAAACAAAAGATAAAATCACTGAAAATGGTATTTAACAAAATGGCACAAATAACGAAAAAGAAAAAAAAAAGAGATGACAGAGGGGATATAATTGTAAACACATGTGAAAGTCAAAATGTATGATAATGTTGCATGTATAAATCTGTATGTAAAGGTACTTCATCTGCAAGATAATTTATCAAAAGTTTAAATATAAATTCCTTCCTCCCTCTTTTTCAAACTTAAATCTATAAACAAAACAAAAGAGGATCAATGCGACTGCCATCTACCGAAATGGCCTTATTAATTTTTTTTTTAAAATAGATGTAATGTTCTCCGTAGGCTGTGGTGGTATGAATATAATTCTGACTGTAATTTTCCAATGTCCTATCTACCTAGGTTATTTCGTTATGGTACTGTATTCATTACAAAACCATTTTTGAGGATTCTTTAGTCAAAGGTGACTCGATAGAATTAACATTTGAAAAAAATAAACAAACAAATACAAAATTGAATTACTTGATCACGGTCTATTTGACATGACACTTTTCTCTCAAGATGAAGTCCGAAAGATTTCATTCGAGAGCATCCACTTAATATAGTGAAAGGATAAATCCAGAGCTTATTTCCAAAAGGCGCTAAATCCACTTTGGGTGATTTCGAGTAAATTAATGATTTTTATTCAAACCTTTTTCCTTTTTCGAATCATCGAAACTTATTCAAAATTTGGAAGTACCAGCAAGTGCAACGTTAAATGAATCATGCATGAGTAGTAATTTTCTAGAATTCTCAGTATTTTTCATACAAGACCTCCAATGTTGCGGACAAAAAAGTATTTTCAAAAGGCGCTATAAAACCTGGAGCCTGTAACATAAAGAGATACAAACATTCTTACAATCAATTGTAATTCTTTAGTACATGGTTTGCCACAGACTTACGATTCAAATCAGTCGTAAGATTAATTGTATATTTTATGTCACGGGCCCCTGGATTGTTTTCAAAATTCACTAAATTCGTAGAAATTAAAGATATAAAAAATCTACAAAAACCGCTATTCATGCAGGATTTCTGTCATTTTCATTTGTTAGATGTATAACATTGGTACTTTCAATAGTGAAATGGTTTGAAGTTTGAATAAGTAATTTGCTTTAAGTAAAAAAATCCTGCATTTACTCAAAATCACTCAAAGTGGATTTAGCGCCGTTTGGAAATAACCAAGTTTGGATTAAGCACCTTTTGGAAATAAACACATTTTTGACCCAACTGTTTTTCTGCTTTGAATTCGTAAAATGTTTTTGATATTCAAATTAGTCATATTAAAGCGCAAATGTAACAAACGGCCAGTCGCACTATTGCTTTGATGAAAATTGGATTCCGCGCCTTAAGGAAATAAACTCTTCGCATGATTTTTCACTTTCGATTAAGTGATTCATGTGGGTCTCAGGCTGGATAAATACTCAAAATCTCCATTTCCATCTAAAGTTAGGTTGAAGATGTATACCGAAATCTTTTATAAAGCTCTGAGGGGGAATATCCGTAAAAACTTTCAAATCCGGTCTTTTTTTTTTCTATTTCTCATAATGGGACAAAGGTGGAAATCAAAGAATTTACGATACAGTAGATCACTTTAATCTCGAGTTTGTCATTGAAGTCTTAGGCTTGAGCCTGGGTCTTAAAGTTTATTCACCACAAAATGCAGAGAAATGCATCTTAGCTTTACTCTTATCAGACGCTGATGTTGGAGCTCCAACCCGAGTTAAAGCATGTGACATTTGAGCCGCTTCACGCAAGAAACAGACACCCGCTTGAAGATCCAGTGTTAAAATCTGGCTTCATTCACAACATCTAATTTCACGTAACAGGACCTGGCTCTTATAAACACTCTCAAATCCACCACAACAAGAAACAGAAGGAGTGGGACTGGGCTAATCTCAGGCTCATTTTCATTCCACCCCGAAGAATATTATTATTCCACGCATTTGCTGCATCATCACAGATGTATTCCAACAATTTCTCTTTGCAATTTTGGGAAGGGTTTCCATCGACACTAGCTCTGGAAGTGATCATCGGTGGATTATCGTGGTTTTGGAATAAAAAGGTAGGATGTTTTCGATGTTGACGGGGTGGTTACCACGACGAGTCTTTAATGAAATTACCTAGCTAAATATTTGGATAAACTTTAGCTTGCTAGAGGGGAGCTCGGGGGTAACGACTGCCAGGAGGTGTGAAAGCAGAATGGGCTCTACAAGATTTCTCAAGAAAACGGTCGATTTTGACAACGTAAGACTGAATAAACTGATGTCAGCCTTTGAAGATTTTCATTGTACAGAAAATGAAATAAGAACACACATTTTCTATGTTTTGTAAAGATACCGGAAACCTCGGTCTCGTTTGCCTTTTGAAAAATCTGTTTCCTGGGTTGTCGGTCTCCTAAAATGGGATATCCCGTTAAGATGTGCTATCGTTACAGTGCAATCGTATCATTTACCTGTTTACTGGTGTCAAGAAAATTTGGAAGTTCATAAGGAAAATTGTATGTGGTATATTTCAGGGATACTTTTTTAAAAGAAAAGGTTAGTATCCTAATTTAAGAGTCTCATCTAAGAAGTCCCTAATCCTACACTGTTAACTTTACAAGAAGTTGTTGCTTAATGGAACAATGACCCTCGTAATCTTGATGGTACTTTTTACGAGACAGCCTATACCCAGTTTTTCTCACTAAAATCGAATTCACACCTAATGTTTATCATAAACGAAACAGATTATCTTTGCTAGATTGATCTTGACACGTTTTCCCGAGATGTCATCATAAATACAGCCAAGGCTGCATTATTAATCTACCGTTAATCAGTGTTAATATTGCTGATAATTGTTCATAAAGAAATATCGTGAACAAACATTCTTACATAATTATGCTGGGTTTTTAAAAAAAATTTTGTGTGTGTTTTTTAAAAGGAAAACTGTTTGATATCATCAAAGCAGTTTGCATTAACTCGAGTTCATTATACACCTACCAAGAAAAAAGACACCATCATACACACTGCCTTAATATGTTATGTATTATCTTTTATTCAAAGCAGACACACAAACACAACGCACACACGCGCGCACCCGCACACACATAAATATCTTGATATTTATATAAAACAATGTATAGCTGTATGTACAAATATTATAATCTACATGTAACATGTATAACTTTAAAAAATATATTTCTACATTCTTCATGTTCTTGGGTTAGTTGTTGGGTTGTTTTGTTGCTGTTGTTTTTTGGAGGGGGTGGGATTGTCAACATGTTGACATGAGTATAAGTGTGAATATAGATTTGAATATTAACGTCAGAACTTATTAACTTAATTGCAAGAAGATTATAGATATCCAGTTTACCTGGCGCCTATATAGTAAACGTTTATAAAGATGAGACTTGAATTTATTCTAATTCATCGCATTTAAAAGAGGATACAGTTGCTGAAGACGTAAAGAATTATGATAGGATTATTTTAGTAAGAGATATGATAACGAATGAATTATTTCATTTAATGTATATTGTATGAAGAGTTCGGTTCCAAAAGATACTATATCCATATATCCAAGTTCTGAGAAAAACATGATTTTTTAATTATCATAGTTAGCAATGTCAGGTTTGGAATGATACTTTCGCTGATTGTGCTACTGTATAATACAGAAGTAAAACCACTCTTTAAAAAAATCTAAATCCACAGATTTATTTATAATCAATTGATTATTCTTTTATTTGGGTCAATGTAGTACTTTTTGGAACCGAACTAAAATGGATATACATGTAGTACCTTTTGGAACCGAACTGATTTTTAAATGCTATTTTTGAAAACTTTAATTAAAAATTCAGCTTTTTGTTAGTATTAGTATATAAAGCTAGTGAAAATGAGTAAATGAATGCCCCCCAAAAAACAAACAATTTTTTATTTAAAAAATGGATGTAGAACCTTTAGGAACCGAGCTCTTCATATATATATATATATATATATATATAAAACAGGAAAACTGTAATTTGATCCCTTTTTGAGGGCGATTTGTGAAAGTGAATAGTGTTGCTTAGTGGCTTCTCTTTATTCAAAGGTGCTTTAAAGCATTTTGTGGTGAGGTGCAAATCACTTGCAGCTTTTAACGTATTTATTTGCGCTCATTCGAACATTTATTTATGGAGGGTTAATCGATCTAAGAGATATTTGAGAACCCTTTCCAGGACCCGTTTTTATTTGGGGCGAATCCTGCTGGCTCTGACTTTTGTCGAGTATTCCGAGTAGATAGCTCATCCTCTCAGAAAATATTGAATCTCAGTAGCCTTAAAATGTTCATTCAGGCAACAAACGTACTTTAAAACATTGTACTAAGATTGGGGACCACATTTTCCTCCTAGCATTTGACCTTGTAATCACTTTGTAGCGTGACTTCATACAATGTTTTCAATGTATTGTTTCGCACCATAAATAGGAATCATGTTGTCTGAGGCTGTTCCCGCTGTCTCTAAAGTCAGAGACTATTGAGTGCACTTATGCATCTCTCATACATAACTCAGTTCCACCTTTGCATCACATAACACTTCTACCATAAGCACTGCGTTTCTCAGTGTGGTGTGCAACCACGGTTATTGTCGTAATAATCCCGTAACACGAGACCCTATCAGGTCTCGTGTTATGCTGGCGTCAGCAGTGGGATTGGGCTTGTGTTAAACCCATCTCGGCACAGATGGCGTCTGGTTCCCAACGCTGCGCACACGCGGTATGGCGCCAACAAGTTCGTAGCGATACATCTTTGATATGCCTCGTTCACAAGTGACTCTGTTATCCACTTTTTAAAAATGGGGGAGGGGGAACTCTGGCAATATGAAATGAATTGGTACTGTTTCACATTTCTGTATCTTATACGAAGAGTAAATATACGCAATGTATTTGTAGTTTCTACTCATATTTCTGTCCATCCCTGCTTATCAGTCATCTACACGTATAATTTCTTTAAATAATTATTTTTCGACAGTATTTTTAAATAGTTTTCATATGTGTGAACGTGCCTTAACTCTAAAAGATTCGCAAGAACATGACCAACGTGCAGTCAAGTGTAAAATGTATTGAACTTTCTAGCGCTATGGTGGAGAAGGACTTAATGGAGAGATTAGAAAAGAAAAAGTACATTACCTGCCTGGGGACATAGCAGCAGGTTTCATGTGACTTGTTTCTCTGGAAGAAACTAAATAATTAGTTCGTTTATTGCTTAAAGGAAAATATGCGAATTTTTACAGGTTTATGTTCAGTGACGTTTTGTACATGAATTCATAGATTCCGCTGCCAGTTTCTAATTTTTGTGAGGTCAGTGATGAACTGAGTATGGCAAATGTATATCATTGCCTTGCCATAGGACATCAGTGCTACGGCAGGAACTCATCCCTCTCCATATCCTGTGGTTTTAAGTCTAGAGACTTATCCGTTGGACCACAACACCTCTTAGCCCCCAAACACTTTAACGAGATCTTTGACGAGATTGGCCGCTAATGGCATGGAAAAAGTAAATAAGTAAAAGACAACAACTAACATTGTCTTTTCAGGAAACAAAGTTTAGATTTACATTTTAAAAGGAAGCAGAGGAAATATCAAACATAAGTAGAGAATATAAAAACCTTCACTCATCTCCTATGAGAAATAAACACTCAACTTTCCTAAGGTATTCCTCCTCACATGTCTTTATTGACAAAAGCGATGTGACTGGATTTCAGTTAAAGGGGATGACGAGTTCTGAAAGGGGGGACAACAGTTTGTGTTGTCAGTTTTTAAGAATTTCGTAGTTGCAATGTCCCTTCTACAGCGATTGCTCTTCAAATGCCTGTTATGATATTTATAGGCATGATGTATGACGAGAAACAGTTTTTTAAAGTGTTGGGATCGAACATTCCTGTCACATCTGTGTGTGTGGTCCTATAATGTGATTTCCAGGGAGATTGCGTCAATTTCTTGTCAATTTCAAGTAGATACCGTGTTTCTTTTCTCTTTTTTTTGCGGGGGGGGGGGGGGGGGGGGGAGGGGAGGGGTTTCTGTACTACCAATCAACACAGCTCAATTGCTCGGAGACGGTTTGTTTTACAGTGTACTTTAATGACCAACAACCCTTTATCGTTAAAAGGTCACTTTGTTCGATGAGCGGGATGGACCTTCTCAACAAACCGGGTCTTTAGGATGAAATCACAAAACCTGAGCAGAATGGGCGACAGCATGTAAAGAAATCCAGAAGATGGCTGAGAGCTTATTTACAAACGCTTTTAACGGCTTAGAACTTCGGGTGTCCTTTCCCTATTACTTAGATATCATTCGACCTTGCCTTGTACATTACTAAGATGAAAATGCAAAAGTCATGCTTAATCTCCACTAGCTGGTTGATATTATCAAGTGAACGCCCATGTTTTAGGATTCATTCTTTGGAATGACATTGTAGAGGTTTTTGATTAAAAATTCACATATTTCTCACCATCAAAATATACACATACTAAAATATAGCACTTTGTATTATAAAGATTATTTAGTGAACCTTTTTTTTTGCGGGTCATGTAAAAAGACTATGAGTGTCGGTTTGGGGGGTATTTGTAGTTGTGTAGTTTGTATTCAATATGTTTTTTAACCTGGATGGAATTTTTCTTCTTTTTTTTTAATCAGAAAATGTTATCACTTCATATCACATTATTGATCATAATGGCCTATTCAATCCAAAAAGACTCGAGTATCTCTTTTAAAGACTTCTTTGAACAATGCATAATGTTGATTGATTTGTATGTTAAAGATTATGGCTAATGAAACTGAAATCTTCGAAATGAAGAAAATAAATTGTTTGACAGTATCAGATAATGCAAGGCACACAGTTGTCTTGCTGTGAAAACTGAGCATTTTCTTGCGGTTAAGATTACGTTAAGTATGAAAAAATCAATTGTTCTTTCGATTTACTTTCTTTGGTTATCGAAATATCATGGGTAAGACAATTGCATCCTAACAATGATTGTTTAATTTTTCTAAATAAATGGTGTTAGTGTTACCCATTATTCATCGGCCAATTGTTATGTAAAACTAGGTAGATTAAAGGAGCGCACGAAGCAAGAAGAGTTTGAACGAAATCATGATGCCAGATTTCGGGAATGATAGTAGGATTAAGTATGCGGGCTCATGCTGACATTGAATTAGGGATGAAGTCTTGGCCATTACTTGTCTACATTTGTTTTCACATAATTTCGTCTTTATGCATTCTATGAACGACTGGCGTGCTGTGCCGCTCTCAGGCAAGGTCGGCACTTCACTTTGATGCCATCCTCGTTCCATGTTTGTTTACCAAATCGATTGTCTGACAAATAATTATATTAGCCCAACGTTATTCCATTTTACAAGGGGACAACTCTTATCGTGCAGTCGAATCATCTAACTCGATTCATTCAATTAAATGTGGAGATCGAATCAAAAGAATGATCGGACGAGGCTCAGGACATGGATCATGATTTCGAGTCGTGACGTCATAATGTCTCTGAGCAATAACATATAACTTGCCAACACATGCGTCGTACCGTTTTATTTATTCATTATTCTGTTTATTGCTGTTCTATTCTGAGCATGTAAATGCTATTTTGATAAGAATGAACAGTGCCTGTTCCATCCCGCCAATGATACCAGGTTATTGGGCGAGTAATATTGCAGTTCATTCTGACTGTCGTCTGATAAGCCGAAGTTCTGTTAAGTCCTGACATATAGTTAATAATGACAACGATATCTTTATTTAAAAATCGCATCAAGTATAAAAAGACAGGGAAAATCGGTGCTGATGGCTTACAATCATGATCAGACCTCACAGATTACAGGTCTTCAAACTATTAAAGGTACGCCCTACAGCTGCCAGACAATTAACTTGCATACACAACGTGATAAAAAGTGTACCTTTATTCAATTGAAAATCTTGTTTTCACTATAGTCATTAATTTGTATGGTCTAACCAGCCCTAATCCATCACAAATCGATATCAATGTTTTCTCTTCAAAGACCAGTTTTATGGATAAATATGCATTTAGATATTTTTCAAAACCGTTGCAGTTATCGATTTCATGTGACCGATCCTTTTCTAGCCAATAGTCTTTCATTACTCCCACACAGATGATGCTTCCATAACGTATCGATTTCAGTGGTAATGATATCGGTAGACTGATCATGAAATGTGATTTAGATAGATTTCAGGGATGAAAAGTGATGACATTCAATAATACAAAGGGAGGGTTGAAATCTTTCTCTGTCTTCCAAAGTCATCTCCTCCTCCTATCTGACAGATGCTTCCTCGTTTTAGTTTCCGTCATATTTTCCATCATTTCTTTGATTCACTTCGGACATCGTTTGGACCCGTCCATTAGGCCTCATGCCCCCCTTTCTGCCCTTTTCCTTTTCTTCCACACAGATATGTCAGTCTTTGAAGAGATTTAGATGATAATATAGTGATTTATTTTACACAGGCTCAGAGTAACGGTAAAACTAACGGAAATATGATAGACAAATAAGTTTATAGCCACTTGGTTTAATACTAGTCGATCTAATTCCCAGATCATCTACTCATTAGGGCTAAACTCAATTGGTCTACTATCAGTTTGGTCTAATGGCCGTTTGGTCCAATCGTCACTTGGTCTAATACCCACTTGGGCTAATTGTCATTTTACCCAGTGATGAAATGGTCAAATTGCCACTTTGTCTACCGTTTTCCTCATTTCGTCTAATGACCATTTGGTCTATTTCCAGTCTATTCAGATAGACTAAGTGGTATTAGACCAAGTGGGTATTAAATTTATTTCTTCATTATGTCTCCCCTCTCTGTCACCCCTTCCTCTCTTTTCGCGTTTACCTCTCAGAACGAAAATAAATGACATGAAGTGGCATAAAAAGCAAGCACCTCGTATTAGTTTAGATCATATCTTTGAACTGAAAGTGGTTAACCTATTGTAAAAGAAAAGAAAAAAAGAAAAGTCGACAAAATTGATAAACTGAATATCAGAGCTTCCCTCTTTAGTAGACTCTCTACTCGCTTTAAAATGTGTGAATGAAATTAAATCAATGCAACCGCTGCATCATTATTGAATGTGCCCTGCCAGATTGTGTGTTAGGTTCTAACGTCGCTCAAAAAGAAAAATTACAAAAAAAAAGGAAACGAAGGGAGGAAGCAAGACAAGAGTCAAAGCAGCTGAACTTCGTGCTTGGGGCGGTACGGGACTATCCGTTACGCCCAGAACCTTCCGCGCTAACGTCACCCGACGAATCCCGGCGCCCAAAGCGGCTATCTCGACGAGTCTTCCTCTTTGCTTCACATTACAGTAATACCTTCTTGTTCTTGTGCAAAGAGGTGATAAATACAGCGCCATGAAAAAAGATACCTTAAGGTTTGAAAAGGGCCTGATATTAGTTAAGCTGTTTGATGGTCTACTTTGATGTTGCGTGGACAAAACACACACACACGAATAGAGTCATTTTTCATTTCCATTGTCGATTATCGTTCTTAAGTTTGTATATACACGACATTCACAATGAGAGTACCATTTTTTTCTCTTTATGATTCTGTATTACCTTTACCCCCTCCCCCCTCTCTCTCTTATTCTCTCACCATCTATCTGCTTACATCTCATGCTATACTATGTCTTTTCACTTAATTAATTAGCATGATTATACTTCATTGTTGTTTAAGTATAACTGATATTTTTCTGGACGCTTTCATCAAGCTCTTTCCAGACAAAAATTTAACAGTTTTGAGAGAATTTGACATGCTTTGTTGGGCCAGAGCATCCATTTTCCCTCGTTTATCGCTTGAAATCCGATTCGTCTAACCTTTCTGTTAATCATGTTAGCCATGTTGATTTGGAAATCATGGTGATGATAGCTTGAGCAGTATTGCTATAAGTTGCGACAAAATATGGTTTCAATTACTTTTTAAAATAAAAACTATTCATGCGTTTCTTCGAAATGGCCCCAGGTTTCCTATAGGCCTATAATACTAGAGCTGAAAAGGACTGCATCTTCAGTTAACCGACAGATATCTACCTGACTTGGTATGCCCTTTGTCATGCTAGTCAGTTATTTAGCTGAAAAGGATATTGAAACATTAAGAGATTAAATGACAGAGATGGGTTTCTTTGTTACTCCAACTTAATTCACTCCATGAGCAACCTAAAACAACTTTGAAAAGTCGGTCTTGAAAATGGAACGACCTTCGGTCACTATCTTATGCTTGACAACACTGTTTGTCTCCCGGCAACCAGTAACTTGGTAATGTCAAAGATTTGTATTCCTTGTTTTAGAGTTCCAGTTTTGTAGATGGCAAAGATGATTTTCCAATCTGTGCTTGAATGTCAGCATGCTTGCCGCAAGGACCCCACAGAGGATGAATGTAAAACGTAGAAGACTCTAGTTGAACCGTTTCAAGTTTTGAAATTAAGAGTTTTAGGAGCGGACGAGGTCTTGCTGTGTAATTCGGTCGGCAGGCCTGGAAGACTGTCCGCATTAATGTAGAAGTAATGATTTAAGCACCCTTTTAAAACATCACTCTCAAATACCGCTCTTATGAAAGCGGAAAATTTGTGAGAAGGGAGAAGAAAAGGATACAGGAATCTGGCCGGAAAGGAGCAATTCAGCATTTTGTAATAAGTTGATTTTTATGATGGCCAAAATGAAAATTTAAAAAATTATCCTTTTATTTGTCAATATCCAGTAATGTTCTCAACTATAAACTTTCAACAGTCTGTTTCTCTGACTCTCTGCAGTTGTTCAGAGTAACTTCTGTTAACACGATCGAGGTTGGATTTTATCTTTAAATAGAACTCTAATATCTTTGGCTATTGATCTTGCACTATAAGGGAAATTTACAATTTATTACAAACTCATTGACATGTGACAACAATGAATGAGTACAGAGGTCTCAAGAGAATTGGAGATGCTGGAACAGCAATCACGTCTGGTACATTACAGTTGCTATTCATGCCAAAAGATTCGAGTGTTGTGGCGAGACTCGAACCGCGAACGTTGTGATCTACAGACTGGTAACGTATCCACTAGATCAAGACACTCCTAGTAAGTCATATGCTATAGTATGCCACTTGCTGAGCAGATCTTTCTGAAAGTGTCTTTCATAAGGCTCGTTCAGATATGACGCTACAAACCCCCGCCACATTTTTAGTGTTCGGATATGGCGCGGCAAACCATGCCACGTATGTTAGTGAACGCGCATCGCTCAAATGAAAAGATTTTTGTCAAAAGTTGAGCAGACAAACTCATGGCATCATATTTTGCGCTAACTTTTACAGAATTTGATTCATGGTCCACAGCTTTTTGCCACAGGGAGGCAAAAAAATTTGCCTCATATCCTATTGACTTGTACACTAAAAATGTCGCGGGAGTTTGTCGCGGGAGTTTGTCGCGTCATCTGAACAAGCCTAGAATGGGAAAGCTGTGGACATCCAGAATGCGTTCATAACTGAAAGAGATTGTCGTCTGCACTATGTCGTCTGCTCCAAATGCGGTTACAACTTCATCAAATATCACCCAAACATATTTCTTCTCCTTCTCTTTCTCTCTCTCTCTCTCTTGTGTTTCCTCGCTTCCTCTCTTGTGATGATGAAAAATAATTTAATTCCAATGCAGTTTAATTAGTTCTTTCGTGTCATTTCTCTCTCTCTTTCTTTCTATTTTTCTTTTTCTTTCTTTCTTTCTTTCTTTTCTTTTCTTTTCCCTTATTACCGACTATTCTTCCCACCTCTCTCTTTATCAATCTTAATCCTTCAATTTCATCTCTCTTCAGTCAATTCCTCATTCCCCTCTCTCCCTTCTTTTTCTTTAAATCAATGCAATTTTAGTTCGTGTATTCTTTCATTACATTCTGTTTATGTCACCTCAGGTTATGATGAAAACTTTCCAAATGTATTCATTGCTGGCAGGGAATGTTATACAATCAAGTTAACATCACATCAACCTTAGCAGTGGATTCTCCTCCTCCCGTCCCCCCTTTTTTTTACAGATTGACTTTGGAACTTCAGATGGAAGCATTTTCTGACCGACATGTTTTGTTTAAGGCCCCACATAGAGACAGGCAGGGACGGAAGTATCATCTTAAGAACACAACATACTGTATTTAATTGAATTACCAGACAAAACAGATACCATTCTCTGTTACGACATAGTGGATATGATAATCCAATCAAATCCACAAATTCATCATCCATTGTCAGTTGAAGAGCAGTCTCATTGATAGATGAATGTGTTAATGCCAGGTCAACTTTAGAATTCATTTCCATTAAAAGTTTGCATTTATTTTCTTCCACTGACTTAATCCACATTAACCTTTTCAAATAATGCAACCTGACATTAAACTATATCTAGTAAAATAATTTGACTAGATCGCCGGATAATCAACACAAACTTGACTCGATACTAGCGAAACTGACTAGAATTCTAGTCAAAGTTTTGTTCATTTTTACAAGAATTGCGGTCATTTTCCACTAGAATCTAGTCAAATTTGACTAGAATAGTGCGAGTGCATGCCAGTGGGATCCAGTGATCTAGTCAAATTATTTTACTAGAATCTGGACATTTTACTAGAATAATTGTGAATAGAATCTAGTAAAAGTTTTGTTCATTTTTACGAGAATCTTGTCAAATTTGACTAGAATCGTGCAAGTGACTCTCAGATTCGGTACTCAAATCCACAAATTCATTATCCATGTCAGTAAATGCGAAGTGAATTTGCTAGACATGCGGGCATGTTGGCTCAATTGATAGAGCGTCCGCCTCATGAACGGGAGGTCGCGGGTTCGATCCCGGGCCGAGTCATACCAAAGACTTTAAAAATGGGACCTTCTGCCTTCTAGCCAGGCGCTCGGCTTTATATGAATGGAGAAGGGTAATAATAACATATTATGTTATGCAGGGCCCGCTGGGAGAGCAGTTGAAAAACTGAAGGGCTACCCTGTGTAAATAAGACGTTATTGTTATTATTATTATTATTATTATTGTTATTATTGTTATTATTATTATTATCATTATTATTATTATTATTATTGTTATTATTATTATTATTATCATTATTATTATTATTATTATTATTATCATTATTATTATGATTGAAACTATATCTAGATTAAATTGATTATGATATGATGGTATTTGAAGGCTAATCCTTTTCAGTGGAAATTTCTACTATGATATTATCCCAAGACTGAGAAAGTTCACAGATTAGCTCTCCCATCCTTCCAGAAATCCTCTTCAGTTAAAAATTGAAGAATTATGAATCCCACATGTAAAACATTATCAGGCTCATTTTGTTTTTGTATGAAAAGACATATAACAAAATGAAACAAAAAGGCGATAAGCTGCAGAAGATAAGAATGAAAATTATGATGATATCAATACGAATCCAATTGTGTTAACAATCGAAATGATGGATTATGCCTAGAATTCCTATCTTCATCTAACTTGCACACAAACCTTATGTGATTGAAATCATAAAATCACACGTCGAGCATGTATGTGTATATGTATATGTGTGTGTATATGTATATGTATATATAATATTAAATTTTTCAGAGTCACTTTGATTGAAAGGACAAAGTGACAGTGGAGGAAAAGACGGTCAATAGTCAAATGAATAGCTCCACCATATATTATGACGTAAAAGAATCGATACCACCGGCTGCATAATCCCCCAGACGATTATTATCCAACGTGCGAATAGTAGTCCGATATATCGCTGCAGTCATTGGTCTCTCTCCACCGGTATGACTGCTGGGGAAATTTGTCGATAATTTGGCGCGAAAATCTCTTTTATATGGAATTTATTGCTAACCAGGGGCTAGATTTTCGCGCCCTTGACATTATTGACCGATCGTTAACACCCTCTACCTTATCATGCTCTTAAAGGGGATACCAGGCCTCTTTATTTAACGTGCTAAAATAGCATTCAGTTCAATATAAATTCTCTCTAAATGTCATACACGTATGAAAAACTATAAACGAATTTTCTCCAAAATGCATAACAGGAAACACTTCTTGACATAAGGTATAACCATGTTAACCGCAGGTAGAGGTGCTGGAACTGCCTTTACTTTGGAATTTTTCAGGTCCAAATATTTTAGATTACGTTGGGCATTGTCAAAACAGTTTGATGATACTTAACGAATATTAAAATCGTTTCCAATGAGTTCTTTCTTTGAACCGTATTGGGTATAAGGGTATTCTTGCTTAGACTCGAGCAGGAATACAATTATCATTTTTAGAAACTTAGGCATTGTGTTCGTAATTGTATATTTTACAAATTAAGTCTATTAAAAAAGCTATTTAAAAACTATTAACTTTTAATCTAGTTCAAATTCTTCACTATTTTTTTTTCATTTTTTTTTTGGGGGGGGGGGGGGAGGTACTAGTACAGAATAACTCTAACCCTACCTGAATTTTCAACAAAAACAAAAACCAAAAATAAATAAAAATGAGACAGTATCATCTGGGCCAAAAGGTAAAAAGATATTATGACAAATTTTGCCCCCAGCATGCAGCATAAATCAAATAAAACGACGCTCGTCTCGAAGTTCGTCGCAATTTCGTTTCTATTTTTTTTTTCATGAAACGAGCTAACAAGATGAAAACCTTTATTCAGAGGTTATAGGATTATCATAGCACCATGCATCTTTTTATAGCGACTGAATTAGTTCCCCTACCACGGTCAACGCATCAACGACCTAAATAAGCCGCGGCGCCTGAATGGCTAGCGAGTGCGATCACGTGACTTGCTGTTGAGGCGCCAATACGTGTTCGTTAATGCTCTTGCGCGTGGTACAGTCTTTTGATAGAGAAGGCGACAAAAACTGTCTTGACAAAACCTGAATACTGACATGCACGAATCAAGGAAAAAAATGCAATCTTCACATCCTGATAAGATGCATATTCATTAATTGACTCGATTCATATCCCTTTTGTTTTGGCCATGTATAAAAGGTATCTTAATTGGTTGATTGTTCTTCCGTTTGTTTGTTTGTTTGGGTTTTTTTTTTTGTCGTTTCCATTTTTTACTTTCATACGGGTCTTTCGAGAGGTAAATCCTTAGACATCTTCATAAATTTTTTGTCCGCTCTCATTGGAATAATTCTAAATTTCACTGTCTGAATTCATCTTTTTATAAACCAAATTGATAAACACAATTATGAACCTGATGAGGGTGTAATGCGAAACATATACCATAGTTTTCGAGCGCTGACATCCATTGGAACCAAGTAAGTCATGTTTTAAAAGCCAGCCTTTTATAAAACCATTCTAGAATTCAATTCCCAAGGCCTGTCCCTGCGAGGGAAATTGCACGCAAGTGCATAAGACTTCCGTGTAACCATGGCAACTAAGACTGACATCAGGCGCAGAACATTTTTAAATTGTGACCATTGTTTGTTGGTAAATATGTAAGGGTTTTTGTTACGGATTAGGAATTACTTGACATCTTTCTAAATCATTTCCTTGTATTTTTTTTCTTTGATGGAGACCTTGACGTGTACGACTGAACGCCAAACATCAAATTACTGTAATCATTTTCAGACAGAACACCTGCTCCTGTCGCTTGCAGTATATTCGTGTCTTATAGTATCATCGTTAATGGTACTCCCGTGCTTATGAAGGTGCTTTTAGCTCAAAGTCTGACGGGGGAAGGGGGATCAAGTTCAACAACAACAACAAAATGATTGCCTCTGTCCTTTGCATGTAGCTTTCAAAGCGTTGATGGGGGGGGGGTCAAGTTCGAGAAAAAAAAATAGTTTCCACTTCTCGTGTGCTACACACTGAGATTTCAAGTAATGATTAATTTGAATCAAACAAATTGAATTTAGTTACGTGTTGCTTTAACGATAATCATGAAATGCATCATGAATGTAAGTCCACTTGCTCGTTGAAAATAAATCCGTTTCTGTTTGCTTATGTTGATAAAGTGAAACTCAAACAGCTTTGTTTTTTCGTTCCATCAACTTTGGCATTTAAAAGGGGACAGTATTATGTTGAAATTATTTTGTCCGGCCTCGAAATGTCTTACTCCCTTCTATACGTTGTTTTTCTTAAAGAGT
Organism: Echinometra lucunter; assembly: GCA_029962745.1. Classification (NCBI taxonomy): domain Eukaryota; kingdom Metazoa; phylum Echinodermata; class Echinoidea; order Camarodonta; family Echinometridae; genus Echinometra; species Echinometra lucunter. The sequence goes on from CM057154.1 coordinate 11,220,077, forward strand.
TTTAAATGCTGCATCATAAAATTGGTTTAATGATAACAGGAAATTGATAATACAATTGTTTGACACGAAACCGTTTTAACTCTTCATGATAATGTTACAGTTATGGGGTTACATTGTAATACTATACGCGACACCAGTCCCGTTAATGCCCATCTGTAATCTAAAAATTCTCCTTGTAAACATGTTTTCATGTCTATGCCTTCGTAACCCGATTCTTTCAATCCGGGTGACCTGAAATGGGCACCGTTTTGTCTTTTAAACTTGCTTTCATGTATAAGACAGAAAACAGTGATACTTTAATGTATTTTGTTAAAGAATAACCTGTTTTTAAGTTATTGAGACGTTCTTAACTTCAGAGGAAATGACATATGTTCGCTTTAAGATCATTGTAAAAGTTGGATTTATGATGTGGTCTGGTGGATAAGTCTCCAGACTGTAAGCCGCGGGGTACGTTGTTCGAATCCCCACCGCAGCACTAGTAACCTTGGCAAGACATTAATTTGCATTTGCCACACTCGACCCAGGTGTAGTAAGTGGCTTTACCTAGGGGGTGTTTCACAAAGACTAAGATTGACTCAAATCGCTTAACTATGGCGGGCCATTCATGCCAGTGTTTACTTTCACCATCGGTCTCTCAAGGATGCGCAAATCATTGTCACAAATTTGAAGAATTTACATTTTTTGTTTTCTTCATCAATGAACTATAAAGAATTGTCAGTTCTGCAGATTTGTGACCATGATTTGCATATCCTTTGAGAGATCCATGGTGAAAGAAAACAGTGGCATGAATGACCAGCCATAGTTAAGTGCGATTCTAGTCAATCTTATTCTATGTGAAACATCCCCCTGATTGGATATTAAATATTAATATCATTGTTATCATTCAGGTTATTATTGAACCAACGATTTGATCCTCCGTGGATTTGTTTTAACTTTCACTTGCACACATTTTAATCAACACATTTCTATTCATATTCTAACTATATCTATGCTGTCACAAGCCATGCGTTCCAAATATGGAAAGAGTACATGGCCCCAACATGACGGGCTTGGATGATGCTGATAGAAGGTCATTCATTATTCTCCATCATGTCGCAGGGACTATGGACTGGGCCACAGAGGAATTATGTATACGTGGTCTTGCAGATCGAGCCTCTCTCCGGTATGGTATATCCTCTCGCATGCATATGGTATGGTGGCCCTGAAGTACGCTCGATGGCATGTCACGTGCACCGTGAATTTCGAGGCTTAGTCGTTAAATACGCGATTTTGGTCGCGAAATTCGCCACCACTGGAGGCGAACTTTGCGTCACGAGTCGCAAAGTTGAAGACTTTGGACGCCAACTTTGCGACTAGGCCGTAAATTTTACAACTGTGGACCTGACTTTGCGACTTGGCCGCAAAGTTGAGCACTTTGGACGCGACGTTTGCTACTCAGGACGCAAAGTTCTCGTCCAGTGGCCGCGAATTTCACGACTTGGCCTCGAAATTCACGGCGCACATGACCTGTCATCGAGCGTACTTCAGGGCCACAGTAATATGGCGTAGTTCTGGGTAAAGGATCCCTACTCAAAGGAAAGAGATATATCAAACTTTGTGAGTCCATAAGTGTTTCGGCAATCACAAAAAATACCCTGTAAGTAGGAAAATTGACATAGTCCTGGTTACTCTGCTCTTATACCTAGGTGGGGTCTCCCTGAATTGAAATCTTGTCAATTGTAATGAGAAAGATGGAATATTCATAATATATTACGTCACCTAATACCTGCTCGTTCATAATCTGGCCATGAATATTGAACATCTATGTAATTATTTCCTTCAGCATTAAACGTGCAAATTTACTAGAATCTTCTGTAGCCCCCAAACTTTACATGACTATTACCTTTACTTTTATTATCATATCTTCAAATGAATAAAATATACAAATACCATTCAAGATGACCCCGAAATAGCGAAACAGGAATGAAAATATCAGATGAAATAACAATAATTCAAAACATGAATCGCGACATCCGTAAAGGTTCTTTCATTCCCGCACTCTAAAAAGGTTTACCCAATATTGGGTAGAAAGGGAACTTACATATTTGTTGGGTAAAATGATACCAAATATTGTGTAAGTTTTGCCCAATGTTGGATTCAGATTTTTCCATAAAACATGCATTTTACCTACTATGGGACAAAGTTTTACCCAACAAACATGCATGTTCCCTTTTTAGCCAATATTGGGTAAATTTTCACTCAACATTTTAGAGTGCATGCACTCATAGTTATCCTCTTGATTACTGACCACATGACGTAACCAAAGAGATGAGATCTAATTAGACAGCAGATGCAGACGTTCCAAATGTAATGCAAGGTGGTAAGTACGGTAAGTGTCACACAAAATGTGGCTAGAGAATGGCATTATAATTTTCGTAACAGCGCTAATATATTTTGTGTCAAACAGCGTTGAAGAATCCGTTCAAATTCTCTTGAGTCATGCTAGGATTTCATACGAGTAATTTGGGAAAGAAGAAATAATCAATATCCATGAAGACAGTAAAGGATAAATAACTAATGGACGAAACGAAACAGATACATTCCTTTAAACGATACATCACTCACGTCGTCTGAGGGAATAAGGAGAATTGCAAAGGTTTATCAACGTCTGATTCTTTATATCAAGTTATAAAATACCCAGAAAAAGAGTATCCAAAAAAGACACGCCAACCCAAATTTGGATCACCTGATCTCAAAAGCGGGTATCAAACCAACGTCTAATAACATTTTGATGTGATTTTTAGGAGTTCTAGATGGAAACGATTATTAGATGGATATTACATTTTGTTATCGACAATGTATGGAGACGGGACGATAGGACTGAGGGAGAAAGGTCTCTCTCTATCTGTAGGTCATGAAATTCATCATTATAAATGAAATTTTGTTTTGAAATGATACTGACAAATTGAATAATACACATGTTACATAGTGTCTACTCAAACAAATCTGACTAAGGGAAATATTGACCTCATACTAACATTTCAGATTACTAATCTTGACTGATATTGATGGATCTCATCGTCTTTGATGACAATTAGGTCATTTCATTACAGGAGCAACCATTTTGAAGAAGCATACTCACAAGAGTTGATTGAAATCATTATACCACAAGCGATTTTATCATCTTTATGGAGGCCTCTGTTGATGTCTAATCATGTATCGGTATCAATTCAGAATTCAGGTGAATGTAAAGTAAATCATTGTAACGTTCGAATGCAAAATTAAACGAACTTGCTTTTCTCTCCCTTTGTAAGGGGAGGGGTGCCCAACAAGCAATGGGAACAAACCTTTACCAACATTATGCTCCATATAACGAGATATACCTTAACAATCCCACTCCCACTCTCCCACTTTTCCACCAGTAATGAAAACAAATGGCGAGTATCATGCTGAATCAAAATAATTGAACATTTTGCCAATCTTCTTATACGAGCAACCCTCTCTTAGACTGAATGATTGCAATTATTTGAAGAGATGGCATGCCAATTATCCTTCGAAGAAAATTCATCGGGCATCAGTCAACCGTCTTTTAAATCTAGTTTCGACATGCTGGAAAATACCAACTTGACCAAGTTCAAACTTTTAGCAAATACTGTACTCATGTTCCATGATTATATTAGAAAACGGATGATAAATTTCGTGACACACCCTGTATTAATTCTTTCTCTCTCCATCTCTCGACAATTGCACGACACCGTATATCCAAATAAAATATTTTTATGAAAACGTTTATTTCTTGACACACCGTGTATAACGTTGTGCAGATGTGTACATAGATTGTATCTGCAACTAATCAAGGGTTTCTAATACAATAACGTCATTCTCTCTCTCTCTCTCTCTCTCTCTCTCTCCCTCTCTCTCCCTTCGCTTGTTTGCGCTGCTCTGTGTATTGAACCAAACAAGAGGAAGGCAAAGAGTCGCCATTATTTCCGCTACCATGCCATCGGTATTTCGCTGAACCTGCTGAATCGAAATGATAGAATGTCTATCATGACTGGCTCGTTTAAGTGGAGGCAGCCATGAACAAGCACATTTTACAAACATAGCGAGTAATTGTAAATTGAGATTAAATGTCCTTATTTCATGTCAGTTCGAACCGAGCAAAGTGACGTTTAGACAGAAGCAAAAGGTTGAAGTTCGAATGTTTTATTTTGTCGAAGCTTGATTGAAATGGCGCCTAACTTACCCCAATTTTTGTTATTCTAAGCCTCTATTTTCAGAGATGTATATAACGAATCCACGTGCACATGCAGCAAGCTCCTGGAAAAAGTGCTACAACCCCATTCCTCCTACGTAGATTAATCCAGATATGACAATGTCATGCATATTATACGAGTGAAATGTACTTGGGAAGAGGGGGCGAGGGATCGAGAAGGCAATGGGGTTGTAGGAAGCATTTTACCCGTGCCAAAGTTGAAGGAAAGAATTTTCACAGACTTTTCGATTACCTAAAAAAAAAAATCAGTTGAGATTTAAAAAGCATAACCTCATTACTGAAACAGGAAAAATATAAAAAGGTAACTTGGGCATGTTGGGTTATAGCTATAGGTATTGAAAGTTACATTGCGATCGAATACAAATTCTTAAGTTCGATAGCAATGTGGCTTTCAACACTCAAAGATCACATCACACCGATGTCATGAAGCAAAACGTTGGGTAAGAACGAAATTCGAGCGCTAAGGATCTAAAATCTCATCCAAATGTTTGGGTTCTACAAAGTGGTGGTTATAAGTTTGAAGAAAATGTGTACAATATTTATCAATGGCAGGTTCTGAGGGGGTCCTACCGGCTACTGTCGCCTTTTAAAGCAAATGTAACATACCTTCAGTTCACTAACTTTATTAGTATGTGCTGACTGATCTTTTCATGTGCCTACCTTGAAAAAATTTACGCCCCAAATGCATTAACCCACTGGCAGCTTTAGTCGACTAATGGCAAAGGCGTTGGGATTCTGTTGTCGATTCTTGGCACACATACAGTATCACGTATGTACCATACAAACCAAACAATGTGGCAGTCCTGGTTCGCGTTTCATAAAATTTGTTATCAATAACAATTTGCAATAACTGTTATAAGCTACTGAAATCCTTGTATCTGATTGACTAAGAGCAAATTTGTCATAGAAATGTGGCAGTTACTGATAACAAATTTTATGAAACGGGGTCCTGCTTGTTGATTCATAGCCAAAAATGGGTTTAAATGGATTGCCTTTTCCTCCTGCAATTTCTTCCTATTATTTGCTCATCAATCCCTTCGATTTCAGTGTCAGCATTTTTTTCTTTTATTGCGCCCCTCTTTGTAGAGAATCCTTGATACGTTCTGCCTCTGTGATCTGAGAATATAATCATAAGCCACTGAAATGTGGTAAGATTGAACCGTCTCGACTAGAAGATAACATGAATCCTGGATGCTGCTGTCTCGCCAAAGAATAATTACTTATAGCATCAAAAATTGAGATTGAATCGACGAGGAGGAACTAGGAATGATTTTGAGGGAACTATCATGAATAATTCAAACAACATCGAAAGTCTCAAATCATCTTACATTGTATACGTCTTTTCCAATGGCCATCTTTAATTGTGATTTTACTTTTTTTTTAGTATATTCATAATTGAAAAGGAGACGATAGTTAATGATGAAAAGTCTGATTGAGTTAGATGATAATTGCAAAAATAGTCTGCTTTTTGTGGAGGGTTGTTCGTAGGACCAAAAGGAAGCATTCTACATGCGCTTTTTGAGTGATATACAGCTTTCTGGTTTAATTGGTATATACCAGACCACCTGATCATCGTACATTAAATCTGTGCGTCACGTAGCATGTGAAAAAGAGTCGAATTCCATTTTACAGTCTATTTGTCTTAGATATCGAAGGCTAATTCAATTTGTTTTCCAATGGACATTGCTGATGGCATCTTTTGATTTAGTGTGCTTTAAATTGGGAAGGTTCTAAATTTGCCACGTTAATTAACCTATTTTGATAATCACTCATGGCAACCAAATGTATTGTGATAAATATCTTTACGAACATGACATCTGCTTACATAAATGAAGAGGGCATGTTTATAAAAAAAAAAATTAAAAAAAACTAATTTAAACACAATTTTCTTAACTTTCCGATTTTTACAAATTCCTGATGAGTTGACAAGAAGGCTTTAATACACATGAAAAAGGTGAGCGGGTTGTATGAAATAAAATCTTAATTAGGACTGTATTTGTACATCAAACTCATGATAAGAAACAGCTGAAAGTTTTGGACCAAACTTCCATGTCCATATGGAGTCCCATGCACAGATTTTTCTGCGAGGTGCATGTGACTTGCAGAAAGAGTAAGTCCTTTTCTGATCATTTAGGTGAGTTTAAAACATCACAGTATTCACCGATTCTAGACTAGAGTACTAATTGACCAATCTTTCCTAAATGCATGCAGACGCTTTCTTAATAAATGTAATCGCATGATCAGAACTGAACTTCACCTTTAATTTAAACGATTCTAATAAATCATGAAGGAATTGAAAGATGTATAAGTGACGATGAAGAGATGTTCTATAGCCATTTACACGCCAAGAATGTGAAGGGAAGCACTGCATGTTATCACATGGACACCAGCCGTGACGGCGGACCCTACAAGTTGTCAAGCTGCATATAGTGCATTCATCATTATGATAGATTGGTAGGCGTTACTGAATGTTAGGCATGCCACTCAGAAACATTGGGGTGATGACAGTGGTGATGGCTTTACCTCCCCCCCCCCCTCTGTATCTATCTGTCTGTCTATCAATATATCTATCTTTCTAACTATCTGTCTATAATCTATCTCTCTAACTATCTGTCTATCCAAAGCACCTGGCACTTGAGAAAGCTCTAAGGGCGAAAATTCGTGCAAATTTCATCATTTACGGAACTTTCAATCAAAATTTTGTGACATATCTATTTATCTGCTTACATATTTACCTCTGTGTCTATCTGTCCATCTGTCAGTCTATCTTTCTATCTATCCATCTCTTTTAAATCTCGCTAATATGTATATTTCCAGTGGCGTAGACAGGTTCTTACACCTGGGGGGGGGGGATGATTTGCCGTTCACGAGAAATTGAGGATCAATTTCGTACAGATACACACACACGCACACCCACACAGGGCCGTACGCAGAAATTTTTCCTGGGGGGGGGGCAAGATGTGTAAAAATTTTCGAGAACCTCGAAAGCGAGGGAGCTAAGCGACCGAGCTTGTCATGGGGGCGCTTTTGCCGTTTTAAAAATTAAATTGGAGGATTTGGTGCACACTTTTGTTGAATTTTGTGAAAATTTTCAGTAAAAAAATGTAAGTTTTCAAAATTTCTGGGTACGGCCATGCACCCCCCCCCCCACACACACACATACACCCGAATGCATAGACATAAACAGAAGATATACGCACCGTGACAGACGAATATAGAATATGAACTGACACATATTTTTGCATATTTTCATCACGCTATTTATCTTTTTTTAAAATTTTGTTGTTACACCACTTCAGAAAAACTGTGACGGCGCCGAAATTAACCTAAAGTAATATAAAAAATTATATATAAAAATTATGATAGTAATCGTCATTTCAGTCACATTAACGATGATGATGATGATGATGATGATGATAACCATCATTATTATCATAAGCATGATAATAATGATACATTACTAATTATTATTATTATTGTTGTTATAATGATAATAATGATAATAATAATAATAATAACAATAATAATAATAATAATGATAATAATAATAATAATAATAATTATTATTATTATTATTATTATTATTATCATTATTATTATAATTATTATTACTATTATTATTGCTGTTCCTATCATTTCTAAACATGTTAATTCAGTTTGTAAGCAAACATCCTTCCCTAAAACCTGGGGGGATGATTGTACATGTCATCCCCCCCACCTTGTGAGGTGGGGGGGGGGGGATGCATACCCCTCATCCCCCCGCTGTCTACGCCCCTGTATATTTCTATGTCTCTTTAACTAGATATTAATCATCTACAAGTTTTCGAATGGCATAGAATTAGGGAAAGTGAACCCTGCTACACGAAACAGTTATGACAGCGATGACTGTTTGTCTGTTTCTACCTCTCTTGATCCCTTTCCATTTACTTTCTCTGTCTTGTTCTCTCTCTCTCTATCTCTCTTCCCTCTCACATTCTCTCTCTCTCTGTCTTTCTCTCTATCTCTATCTCTCTCTCGTCTGCCCTCTGCCATGTCTGCTCCTTTTTCTCGCACATATACACCTGTCCCCACAACATCTCCTCCCTCCCCCCCCCCCTCTCTCTCTCTCTGTCATGATTTTTTTTACCTTCCTTTGATATCTAAAACATTTTTACCCCCACCAATTTGACGTACAGTTACCTCCAAAACAGATGAAATACCACGATTTGACTGAACTTCCCCAATGAAACTTGACAGGAGTTGTCAAATTTTGTCTCCCACTAATCATGACCGAGATATACATTTACGTGCTGATTACCTCAATGCAGACATACATTTCCGAGCATGATACCAAGCAAAGGATGCCAATTTACGGAATAATGATCGCATCCTGGGACTCGTAACCTAGTTTTTCCCCTTCGTAATTTCCGCACTTTTTTCGATTCGTCTGCTGAGTCTATATTTACATCGTCTGCTCTCTTTTTGTCGTGTAGTAAATCTATACGGTTTTCAGCATTCTTTAATTAACGGCACACTTTTATCCACCATTCGAATCTGAAAGAGCCTCATGTAGCCCGGAGTCTGCATTGGTAGGTGGGGGAATGTGAAGGTAGGTGGACCTACTTAGCCAAGGTGTTGTAACATTCAATACGCTTGGTTTCACATGAACGAGAGACCAGGTGGGTCCAGGAAAAGAAAGCCTTCCCCCCTCCTTTCCGCATTGATTAGAATGATAGTACGTTAGTGATGATGAGAAAAGCGGTCTTGTTTCATACCCAGCGTAGCCTCAACGTTATGTACATTGCTCTTCTTGAAGGCAGTGTAGTTATTATCACCTAAGCATCACAGGTACTCACGAAAGTGACAAAATGTAACGTGGAAACACATTGTGCAAGGATTAAACGTTCGACTTCTTGAATAAGATCTTTAACATTCAATCTTTGACCCTATGCATACAACTATATATCAGGGGCATGCACCTTACAAGCTTTGCTTTTTTAGCTTGCGCCTTCGTTTTACCGTTTTTCAGTCAGGTCAACTTTATTTCGTTCAGTTTTTCAGTAAGTCTGTTCTCTCTTTTACAATGCTGTTTCATTATATTAGTTATGTAATTACGAGATTAGTGCATTTATAAATTTGTTTGTACATGTCACTGTGAAACGTAAAAACTAAATAACTCAAATCAAATCAAACCAATAATATTCCATCGAGCTCATTATCTAGGCTTCTCATTTAAAGAATGGTAGGATTTTGCTTTTTGAAACAATTTGCTGATCCCCCTTCGTTTTTACAGCCCTGGATCTGCCCCTGGAAAGTAAGAACATTCGTACGGACACGAGGGCCCGACGTCTCTCGAATGTTTGACATGAAACGAGAGCTCTCAGTACTTTGCAATTGATTAGGTCAGAGGCATTAGGAGATCAGCTAGCAAGTTCTTCTTTTTTTCTTTTCTCAGCCGTCTTCGTTTGAATCTTCGCTCTGACGTTCCACTCACAGTATCTATCAGTCATGGATTAAATCTCAAAGCCTTACATGCGAATGTTATTGGAATTAGGCAATGGAAAGTGGATTATGCAGAAGTTATTCTGTTCATTTTGGTTGAATTTAAACCATCTATTCCCCCACTCCACCTCCAGTATATTCGTAGATAAGGGTGAAGAGAAATGGTGATGCGAGTATATTTCATATACTCGCCATTTCAACAATCACTGAACATGCCCTTGTTCTGTCCCCCGTTATTCTACGGTAGATATGAATATATCATTGTTCCCTTCGATGTACGATGTTTGTGCTTTGTTTAATAGAAAAAGAGAGGTAGGTTTAAGGAATAATGTTTTTGTGGTTGTTGTAATTATCTGGGAAAAAATATAATAAAAAATTGGCAATAAGAGTGTGTAATACATCATTAGAATGGGGTATTGGGGATTGATGTCCCAAACCAGAAAAAATCCTTCAGATGCAACTGTATCATACTTTTCCTTAAAGTGGCGCAATAAAATTTACAGACTATTCATTTTCTTCCCAAGATGTTCAGTAATTATTTGTAGATCATTAGTTGTAACATTGCTCTTACACAGTAATGACCCAATACAACATATTCTGAGACAAGGGTTCTCAGAAAATCGTTTCCTTGCAATGATATGCTGATATGTTTAGCATGTTTAGATCATCCTGGCATGCCTGGGGAGCGTTTCAGCAAGTGTCTTGTCAGTGATTTTTACCGACATCTGTAAGCTACTGAAATCCTTGCATCTGATTGGCTGACAGCAAATTTGTCAGAAAAAAATCACTGACAAGACACTTGATGAAACGCTAGCTCCCTGAAGCCAGAATCTGGATACGCCCCTGCTCATAACAGTTTACTTGATCTCCGTAAAGTCCGACCGCGAAAACTTGTCTTCCAGACAACCTAAAGATTGACAAGCCGCAAGAGACCTAGTTGCAGCTCACAATCTGACACCCAGCCGGCTCCCTCCAGGTATTCTAGCCCCGACCATTTGACATTGATGTTAGGAAGTCAGATTACAAGCCAATGAGAAGAATCCAATATCTTTTAATTTACAAGGCAAAACTGATCAGATGGCTTTGGCATCGAATTGCAGCGCATGCCTGGTGGTAAGACGCTGGTCACACCGCCAAACCGAACCCAAACTGAGTGAATAGTTTTCATTCTGGGTAAGGTTTGGTTTGGTTTGTTGTTGGCTTAGAGTTGTTCTGGTGGGTATGTCTTGGGTGTTAGAGGATAGTGTACGGACCGGGTGCTACCGCGGACTCCTGGGCGGCTTAAAGCTGCCATAGGTGTATTGCTCCTTGTGTAGGGGTCATGTAATTGGGGCAAATGCATGCATTGATTTCTGGAAGGGTCGTTATTTCTCCTTCATCCAATCGTAGGTTTAGGCTACTACGTACTGCTCTTAAAAAAAAGCCTATTCAGTTTTAATTGATTTAAGATTCATGAGTTTATAGGTTGCGGAATCGGGGCAGATGCATTGGTTTCCGGAAAGGTCTTTTTTATCTCTCTTCTTGCATGTGCGCGTGTGAACCGAAAAATATTGTTTGAGCGCAAATGTGATACTGCTATCGTTATTTGAAATTGATACATTATCTAAATTTTTCATTATTTTTGGGTAATATGAAACATAACGCCTAAATATGACTTCTACGGAAGAGAAAACTCTGTATTTAGACTCTAAATATACATGATATATATACAGGTTAGTTGGCACAGATTTTCTCTTCTCATTGTGTTTTAACCCATAGCAGTATACTTTATAATTTTAGTAACACTTTCGCAGTATTTTTATATCTAAAATGCTAGGAATAACATTTTATACATAAGCAGCAGAAAGAGCCAACATCACAAATTAAGTCTACTGTATATTGTATATTGTATATTGTATATTGTGTCGTTTACGAATACGACCGATCTGACAGGAGCTAATCATGTAGTTCTCTAAATTAACACATTGCCGACCAGCAATCTGTTTTTTCATGTGCTAATTGACTCTATTATTTTGCTAAGTTTTGCACTTTTCATCGATGTTAACCCACGTTCTGTACATTTCTGTTGTTTTCCGAAATAATTACGTAGACGTGTAAAATAGTAGTGAGCCGCTGCCAATATGAGGAGTGAAATCCGATCGATTTAATCCTGCAGAGGACTAGTCTGTACTGCTGTGGGTTAGGCTAACCATGGAAACATTTACATGGGCTGCGGAACGCTTTTTGGGGGGAGGGGGGGGGGGTGCTGACAGGCAGGGTCCATGTTTCCGAATCCCCTGAAGCCCTTTGGTTTGTATTTTTTTGGGAGACTATAAGCAATTCAAAGATAAAGTTCTTAATATTTTTTGGAGGTTTTTATTTTCTTTATTTTTAGCCCAACTTTTGGGGGATACAGCCCTCCAGCCCGCTCCCCTTCTTCCGCGGCCCCTGATTTATAGATGAATTAAAATCCGAAATGCCCTAAAAATGATGACCGGCTAGTTCATCTCCAACTGTTCTTTGGCAGAGCAAAATTGCAGAGGAAAGAAAACCAAGAAAGTAGAAATTTTAAGACGACAAAACTTAACATGTCCAAGGACAAAAGATGATTTTCAATGCGGAAAATATGTAACTGATGTCGATGCTGTGCTATTAAAAAAATACACAATCTCAAGTATCAAAGCTAGTGATAAGAAGATAGAAAAAGGGAGAATGAGAGAAAGAAAGTTGAAGAGAATGAAATAGAATCAGGGAGAGAGAGCAGTGGGAAAAGATGGAAAAGAAAACAAGAACTAGGACGGTGAACGCAAGAGAAAGTACTGGATAAAAACCCGATTGACGGACCTAATTGGAATGAATGCCTTTCATTTAGCGAGGTAACGAAGAAGGACAACTATATTTATGTCCCATAATTATAATAATTGAATTTGACATCGACCATCCTATGGCCATTCAGCTGGACCCTGAATGACTCACTGTTTACAATAATATCTTTCTTGTTATACGTATCATAATGATTACAACTCATATATGCTCCACGATGTCCAGGTTATATGGATGAACATCGAAATATTTAGGAGAGAATTATTACTTGTGTTTAAATTTCTGAATGGTGGCGCTTAAAGAAAGAGAAAACAAGACCTCACATTATATAATTTCAGACTTTTCTTGAACAAGTTGAACCCCCCCTTTTTTCTTTACATGATTATGTGCAGAGGCGTTGCATCCGGGGAATGGGGTCCTGAGCCCCCGAATTATTTTAGGAAATAGTGCCGACCACCGTCTCCTATTGAAACTGATTGAGTGCATAGTTATATACTGGTGCGTTTTCTTGTCATCAGTACTTCAGTTAACCAACATGTGCTTTTTACACTTTAATGCATATGGATGCTCATGGATATTCGTCAAGATCCTTTCAATGGCAGCCGCAGAGTTGTGGAATTACGGCGTAATCTTAAACAAATCGCTCCGCCAGACAATTTCAAGAGTCTCTTGAAGATGCATTTCCTGCATCAGTTCATTTGTTAAAATATTGCAATCTTATGTTTTGTGTCGAAGCAAGTTATTCTCCTCTTCCGTTTTGTCCTTCTGTAATTCTTTATTCCTCTCTTTTGAGCGCATAGGGACTTACAAGATTGGTTCATTATTATCATAATGTGTTTGTTCCTGTATCCCGGCTACATGGGTCTGGAGAACTTATGTGTTCGCTCATATTTTGATTTGTCCTAGGATCATAATCCCTGCCTCTTCCTGTTAAACTATCACTGATACCCTTCATTGATTTTCTTTTTGTTTACCTTGCACCGACCCCTTCCTACATAGTCTATTTGTATTTCGCCACATGCACGCAACTTCTAATAAAGAGTAATGCAGATGGATCCTGGGTGACAATGATGCTACACGAACTCTGAATTGCCTCAAAGGTCACTCGCAGAACATCAAACCTCGCGACCCTTTAGGGGTACCCCAACTTCATCTACAGCAAAATGACCTTACAGTGTGGTCATTCCAATAGTTGACCAATGCCCGTGGCCAAACTTGACCATTCTGGTAGCTCACCACTGCCCGTGGCAATTCCAAGCTTCATTGGCCAATTATAGACAAAGGACATAATTTGGAATCACTGAAGGGCACTGTGAAGAGTGCCAAATGTCAGTATTGATTATCACCGAATCCGTTTCAAGAACAACATGTATAGATCTTGCCTGTTTTAGGAAGGAAAGGTCTGTGTCCGAGGAAGTAGAAATGTCAAATGCATGCTTATGAGTCAGTTTCATCTGAAAGGCACTACTCTACTCTGCCCGTGGTCCCATCCAGGACCATGGCCGTACGCAGTGGGGAGCAGGAGGGGGGGGGGGGGCCGGGGGGCAGTTGCCACCCCCAGAAATTTTAGAAAACTTAAGTTCTTCGATTGAAAATTTTCACAAAATTCACCACAAAATCCGTCAATTTCACTTTAAAAGATGCAAAGCGGCCCAATAACATTGTATTTGTGGAAAAACAGTTGCAACAGTGACTATTAGTTTCTATATTTTCACAGTGTTATCAAATTAGTGTTAACGTGATTGGTTTGAATTATACAATTAAAAAAAAAAATCTTTGAGCATTTTCAACGTACTACTCATGAATGAAGTATCCTTCCTGTCAAGGCATTCTTACGTTGACGTATTTGATGATCTGCGCTTTCAGCATGTTCACTATCAACTCATGGATATTAAAGGCCCGTTCAAATAAAAGGGAAACCTCGGGGATTTTTTTGAGCGCACCAGTTGGCGACATATTTAAGCGCAGTTCCGTTTGTTGCCTCATTTGCCATTCACTTTGTACAGAAAAATGCACTTAAAAAAAACGGTTACCCTTCCCCATAATATATGAACTAGCCTCCTTTCTAGTTTATTATAGCGGGCGGGTCTGTTGCATTGGACTCTCATAAAAATCGCTCCTTGTCTTGCTCGCGTTACGTCAGTCGAACCTAGAGCGGTTAAAGGATGTCATATCAACATGCTTTTCTTATGAATCACCTTCTTCCGCTTCACAAGAATAAAGAGCTGGAGGCTATTTTTCCTGCCACGTTTTTCTAAAGTGGATCAGAGAGACAACGGATCCTGTCTCTATTCTTCCGAACGGCTATGGTTTCGATGAAAAATAATTAAGCCTCCTCGACTGGCTGGATGAAAGACGGCTCGACGCAAGTCGAAATACCGTGACCATAATGTATGCATTATGAGTATTATTTTGTTTTATGCTATCATACGTACGGCACAGAGGAATGATTAACTTAGCGAACGTCAAGGATATGAATTAATACGGGTTTGTTTTGAGCTGTACTCTATTACTAATGCATACAATGATGTTTTCTCAGACTTTTGTCGTTTCCCTTTGATCATGTTTTATATGACATAATACATTTAGAAAAAATGTGTATAACTGTATTTTTACTTTCCCCTATATTTTGGAGATTTAAGATTAGCTTAGCAAAACGTCAAGGATACGAATTAATACATGTTAAATTCCATATACTAAGAATGTTGCTCTAGGATTGGTCAAAAGTAAATCACGTGATAAAGAGTAGATTAGCCATCAATCATCACCCAATTAAAAAGTGCGTGACCTTGCAGTGAAGCAGTGATGGCAGTTTTTGTGTTTCGCTGACTTCAGTCCACAGAGTCACAATATTTTAAGGAACGCGCGAAATAAAAGTGCGTGACCCCTGTGTGATTTTTTGCCATCATTTTTTGCCATCAATTTTTGCCATCAAATCATCTTTGCTTCTTTTGTGATGTCACAATTAGCTTAATAATTTATTGAGCAGCTGAGGCCAAGCAAGTCGCGCGCGTACTGTGCACCGTCACAAATTACGCGTTAAAACAGGAGTGTGCGTATGCAGTTAATTTCTTTTCTTAAATTAAACTTTAAGAAAATTCTTTCTCATAGAAAAGAAATATTATTTTGTTTATTTGCAGTTAAATGGTTTCAGATGTAGAATACAAAGCAAATAATCACCTTCTGGTTTCAGGCAATGGGTCAAACTATCACTTCCTCGACGATCTAGATGTAGGCGTATGCCAACGCGTCATATCCCCACGTCAACCCGCTGCTGAAAAGCTTTTCGATTTCTGTCGTCACGTACGTCTCGTCAACATTTATAAAATGAATACTACTGTACTGAAATACTTTAAAGGAACAGCGCTTCTGAATTTCGTTAGGTGTACCGTGAAACAACATTTACACTTATTTTGCGCGATATCGTCTCTCGAGAGTGGAGTATGATGTCATAGACAACACGGCGTGAGTGAATTTGGTTGGACGGTGAAATCCGGGGTGAACGCGTTCTCAAGTTGGGTGGTGAACGAGGGGTCGACATTGACGCATGCGCAGTGCGTAAAAATCACGTCATAGCACGGTGACGCCGATGTCAACGTGCAAATCGAAAAGTGCCTAGTCTACTATTCGCGGATACTATATACGGCGTATGACATCACACACAAAAAGTGCGCACTAGATTGTGACGACTTTAATTTGCGCGTGCCTATTGCCTATTAGGCGCCAAAGCGTGATAAAGATGTCATCATTTTGTTAAGTTTAGATCACGCGCAGTGCAAACACTGCATTAATAGCAATTATTGATAGTGTTATAGATCTAGAATCTAGATGTAGAATCTCTGATTTTAAAAATGCCAAGATTCTACTTTTTTTACTAAAGATGACGGATATAAACCAAATACGGCCGTGAGAGGGTCTGGTGCCCTCAGTAACGCGAATGCGACTATTTTAGTCGCATTCGTATACTTCGGGTACCATAGTTTCCAACCAGACCCTCTCACGGCGTATATATTTGTATATCATTAATGCATACGATGTTGTCTTTTCAGACTTTTGACGTTTCCCTTGATATTGTTTATATACGTGTCATAATACATTTTGAAAAACCGTTTCTAACTCTATTTTTGCTTTTCCCTTTGATTTGGAGATTTTTGATATTTACAGACACTTCATTTCACGGTGGCAATGATCTGTATATCTGTTCAGAACTATTTGTCCATAAAGTCAATCGCTTTTTGCTCATTCACAGAGAATCTGTATATTAGCTGTATTATGATTTGAACATCAAAAAATAGTTTGTTTTGCTCTCTAAAAAGTATGCAAAATCGAAAGTGAAACGTGAATAGAGGGTGTTTTACAAATTGATGATATTGATCGAGAAATTAAAGATCGCACTCAAACTTGCGTGCGATATCGCTAAGTCAGACTTGTCAATTTGATTCACGTTGGCTGTCTAGGTCTGTTTCACGAAGTCGCTCTTTGGGTAAAAACATAAAAATGACTTGGTACTTTTTACGCGTGATTTCGGCCCTTGCGTATAATTTTAAGTCAAACTTTAATCTTTGTGAAACACTGCTGTCCTTTCAAATGGCTTCATACGGAGATGAATGACTTTTATGGGTGAGACCACTATAGCAAATTATTCACAATAAATACCCCCATCCCCGGTGTTGTCACTCTGTATTGACTTCGTGTACGCATGATCGTACGAAATTTCGCATAAAAAGGGTGGGTTTTTTAAAAAAAACAAATTTTTTGTTTTTGTTGAACATTCATGCTCGCGATTTCAAAAAAGGGTTGTTTTCAGGAGCTTCTACTCGAAATTGAAAGAAAGGTGTTTTTGAGCTTGTAGACCTCTACTCGAAATTGAAAAAAAATGGGTGTTTTCTTTTTCTGCTCCTTGTTTGCAAAAAGTGTACTTGGAATGCGAAAAATAGGGGTGTTTTTTAAAGGTGAATTTGTACCTGTTTTGTGCCAAATAGGGGTAAAAATGGCTGAAAATGTACGTGAAACACCGCGAAATAGGGGTCAAATTCTGGGTTGCCGAACGATCATGGTTACACATTCGAATATACAGTAGAGTGAAAACAACGGGCCCCCATCCCCCCCCCCCCCCCCGTTAACTGGTAAATAAACATTTTTGATATTTAGCGGTCAGTGAACCTTTGTGACTTTCATTTTCACAGGTGGTAAATTTGATATCCTTCTTGGATAACAAAATTCAACAACATCAGAAAAAAAATATGATAAAAACACAAACATGTAATATAGAAAGTAAAACTTCTGCAATATATGCAACATAATAGGTTGGCAGATGTTAAGAAGTGCCCCTTTTAGAGGAAAGAAATTTCCTAACACAATGTATAGGTGGAATGAAATATTACTTTCTGTAGTATAATCTAGAAACAAAATATCAATGCAGATGTTGAAATAGGGCCCCCAGAGGAAAAGAAAGTTTCAACATTGTCAAAAGGTTGAATGAAAATTATTTTATGCACCACAATCTAGGGAACAAAATATCCAGACAGATGTTAAAATATTACCCCTATAAAGAGGGAAAGAAAAAATAAGAAATGACAAAGGGAAGAAGTAAAAATAAAGAATATAGTGCTCCTACTTGCCGAAGGGTTAAGACTATGCTTCAACACGGAGGCCATTATTTCATCCAGTGAAGTAGGAGATTGAAATCGATGGTATAAAGTGTCCCGCCGATAGGGAGAAAGAAAGAGAGAGAGAGAGAGAGAGGCGTGAAAGAGATAGCCAGACAGAAATAATTCGTTTTTCCCTCTCATTTTCACAAAAGTTAAATATATATTCACAAATTAATGAGCAAAGAAAGCAAATGGAATGAAATCCCTTATAAAAAGAAGGCGTTCATTCATAAGCTCATACCAAAACACATCCCCTCACCCAATTATATTTTTTCTTGTAATTTTATTGTTTGGATTTCGTCAAAACGATTCGAATCATTCTTCAAATGACAATGCCCCATAAACTACATGTAAAAATATTTTTTTTCCAGTAAAACTTAATACATGTACAATACAAAGCTTCGATAGGAAAAAAAACAGACAAAATTGATTTTTTTTTTGGACGTCGTTAAAATATCTACCCCCCCCCCCCGAAGAAGAAGGAAATAATTAGGGAAAAGCGAGCAACCCCCACACGCACAACCACACACAAACACTAGCCAAGATGAGTAAGTGTACACACAGATTGACAAAGAGAAAGAGAGAGAGAGAACCTTAACAGAAATAAAGGAGAAAAAGACAGCAACAGAGCATCGAAATGAGGAACAGACACCCCCACACTCACACTCACACAACCCACTCACTCAGAGAGAAAACTGGTATAATGCGAGATGTACATAAATAATAAACAGGGTGGACGAGAAAGGGCCACTTATATCACAAGCACACATGGTTTACATTATGTTGTATATTAAACAGTTCCATACGACCATGAAACCATGACGACTATAAGTGTTTAAATCATGAAAATGAACGGCGATTAAGAAAAATTGGAAATCTGTACAAGAATGTTATGAAAATAGTATTAGAGGATATGAGTGCCAATCTGAGACGGATACCAGTGCTTTACAAGAAGCCATCATAATTATCATCTTCATCGTCATCATCATCTCCATCATCATCATATAGAGGTATTCTAGGGAAAGGAAAAGTAATTAACACTAACGACAAATCTTCCAATACAAATGACATATTTAAACTGGTATACGATTCATTATGGTTGAAGATCGTTGAAACAATTACTAAGTGGATTTTCTCTTGGTATTTCTTTCTTCTTTACAACTACGTCTAAATCCACTGGTCTAAATGCGGAAAGCAGTTGTTTTGCAGACAGTGCAATATTTACTTTCATGACAATCTATGCATCAAACGATATCGATTATTTTCCTTTCTCCAGCTCTCTTTCTTTCTTTCTCTCTTTCGCTTTCCCTCTTTCGCGCACACACAGTTGACAGCCACACTTTTTTACTCTCTCTCTCACTCCCTCTCACATACACACACACACCCTCACACACACACACACACACACATTTAAAACACGCACCCAGGCCTTTCTTTTTGTCTTTTTTATTCGCATTTCTTTTTATTTCTCCTTCTTCGCTTCCCCTCTTTCCCTTTCTATCTCTCACTTTCACTTTCTTTCTCTAAATTCCTTTCCCTGTTCATGTTATGTATATCTATTCCCCTATACTCTGATCTAGTTGTAAAAACTAAATTCATGTCGAATATTTGTTTAAATATTATGATGAATTCCAGCCTCGCTTTTCCCCTATTTATATACATTGCACTTTGATTGGTTCCATCTTAAATGTGAAGTACTAGATTTGGAAATCTAAACACAAGTTTGTCCGTACCTACGCAGACTGTTAATGACAATTTTGACTGGAATTTTTTTGAGGACATCAAATTTCCGCTCTTCTCAAAGATATTTCCGGCGTAGAAGCCGTAGTGGGAGCCGATATGAGAGTTCAATGAAAGCGATAATAGCATTAGAATGTCAATGTGTACTTGTTTGAAAAGGGCCAGTATCGGGTTAAGTTGCCAGGATCGGCTCATTTTTCTGCGGAAAAGAAAATATCAAGTCATTGCGAGGTTTTAAGGGGGCTGAGTAAGCAAAAGAATTGATTTCAAGAAGTGCAGAATACTAACGAAAAGAGGTGGGTATCCTGTTGAAAATGGAACAAGACTTGAATCTTGTTCTAGATAGCACAGGAAACCGCGCGCTTTTGGTTGGTTTGCTCTATCGTTTCGTCTTTCATATTGCATCTCTAACGTGATATCATGGATAACTGTAGGCGAAGACCGTGTGCTTGTTATTAAATCATCCATGCATTGCTCGGATAGAGAAGCTATTTTGTTTTAAATATTTGATTACGATGTTGCAGTGATGAAGTAGCCTGTGCATGGGTGTAAAGTGAGGGGTGGGGTAGTTTGTGCGTTGAAGATGGCTTGGTAAATTATGGAAGGATATTATGTTTCATTATTCACTGTTATTTGTATGATCGTCTCAGTGGTATAAATCCCCTGTTGCATTGTAACTATGACCACAAATTTTATCATTGGATGCTCAGAAACATACAACTTCCCCCCCTTTTTTTTTACCTGGAAATATTACAAGCCTGGAATAATGTAAGGGGTTATACTGCTTGTGAAAATGATTCAATTCAAAATACAAATTTTCAGCAAAATAATACGGCATAATAAAAACATTGTTTGATATACGAAGTCTTTGTTTTACGAAGATTGGTTCAAATGTCAAATTATCTACATACCAAATCTCTTTGAGGGAGGAAATTTTGTACCTGTTGACAAGATCCTAGCACGTCTTGAAACAAGGAAAAACAAGCAAAATCTTTTATTCGATTATACTGAACTAAAGAAAGCTATTCCAAAGATATGGGTAAAGATTGTTATACACATACGCAAACAGTAACTCAAATTCACTTCCTTGAAATGCCTAAATTTTCCTTTGGAAAGATGTCCTTAGGTATTAGTAACATTAGTAGCAAACGTTTTTACAACTTGATTTGTTCTAGACCGACTTTCACTAATAGGTGCATGTCAGATGAGAATATTGTAATGACTCCGTTTTATATTTTGTTGAACAATTTTTATTAATAAACCCCTCGTTAGAGGTATAAAAGAAAAAGGTTTGTGCATTGATAATAATCTAATGTTTATGGGGTGGTTAAGTCAGATATTTACAATATCCCATCGAATGGCAACCCCTCCCCCCCAAAAAACAAAAATAAATAAATAAAAGAAGATAAGAAAAAAATCTTATCGTACCCATTGCTGTTGAAATTAAAATTGAAATTAAAACCAGTTACATAAAAATGCTAAATCCAGTTTGCACAAAATGTTGGTTTTGTTCAAAAATAGGGACTTTCTATGTAGCCTATCGATATTCAGTCGATTAAATGGAAGTATATACTATTCCATTTTTACCTTCCATTTTTTTAATCGAAGCTCATTCTTTTCCTCTAAGATATTAAGTTTCTTATAAATCAATCAAATACCTCCTTGGTGTATCATATCGGGTAAAAACATTCACCAAGTTCACGGTAAACGGTGTTCCATACTTTAATCCTAGTTTAATGCTTACCTTCAGTTCCATTCTAACACTCTCTAAAGTGTGATGTCTTTAAATTGCATTATTTCATTCTCCCCTGTGGCAGTACAACGATCATATTCCACAATATCAGATAATTGCTGTCAAGGAAAAGTAAGGGATATTCCCTTTTCAGTTATTGTAGCCTTAAATTGGCAACTCCGACCGTGAAAGCGAAAACAACATTCGCGCGATAGGATCAGGTTTTCATGACCTTGGTATTTTACGCACATGGCGTATGTTCCATTAAGCCCCACGAGCTGTCACTATTCGACGATGTTGGTGATAGCAGAAGAAGGAACATAAGAAGATGGGCGGAGAGATAAAACCAAGTCAATAACCTCTCCTACTGGAACATTACCTGTTTTCAAATACTCATCGTCTTTCGTTCTACGGATCTAGTGCAACATTTACAGTCACATTATGCATTTATGTGAGAACATTTCTCGCTCCCACATCCAAACTCATCATTCCAGTAAGACAGCGACCCGCCTTTCTAACACCGTCCAAATTCATGTCTGCAATATTAGGTTGAGGTATTCGGGACAGAACATCACTATTTGCTTAACCTTTTTACTGTAAGACATCCTATGATGAACAAACACCCTGGTGACATGAGCAGCCTTATACGACAATATTCACCTTGTCTGAATAATTGGCCTCTGTCCATACAACGAATTTTCAAGTCGGTTTGTCTGTTAATCACGTTGCGCTGTCCATGATGTGTGATATCATGTCGCGCTTCCAAGCGCGTAGAAATACGGTAGGAGGATGGGAGCAGTATGGTATATTGGTTACCGATTCTGTAAGAGATCCTAGGTTCGATCCTCGCTCGGTGTTCCGTCCACCTATGTCCCTCTTGACCCAGTTGTAGTTATGTGCTGGGGAATAATAATTGCAGGGTTACGAGTCTAGCCAGGGTAAATAAGACCATGTTATTATTATTATTATTATTATTATCATTATTATTATTGTTATTATCATTATTATTATCATTTATTATTATTATTATTATCATTGTTGTTGTTGTTGTTATTATTATTATCATTATTATTATCATCAGTAGTAGTGGTAGTATTAGTAGTAGTTGTGGTATTATTATTATTATTATCATTATCGTCATTATCATCGGAAATATCCGAGTGTGTTTCCCGCAAGATATTTCTTTTCCCAATGCCAATGACAGGAATGAAGCTGAATCGGAATATAATTCTCAGAAATAAAAATAGGGACATATTCTATACTTTGGCGCCATTTTTTAATACTTGTGTCAACATCCCTTTAAATAGAAGTTAAATGATGTCACATTAAAACATTACAACTAGTTTGTGTGTTCCCCCACAGCATTACGCTTACCATTTGGAACTTATCCAACTTAAAAATCCTAGCTTTTGCCATAAGTTTCGTCATAGTCTTAATTACATTTCGACGTAATTTGCAAGTAATTGCAAAGTTGTCCCCTTTGATTTAGTATATTTTGATCATTGATTTTCATATCATTCATATTTCTTGGCAAGAATGCGCATTGAATATTATGAAAATTCGAAGATAACCTGATGTAAACTCAGCTTATAACAAGCTGGCTATGTGAACGAGATCGGGTTCCCTTTCAGCCCTGTGAAGGGTCTCCCAGATTAGAGAGAATTACTCTGAGCAATGAAGCCTGGCTGATTACGTCTATCTCCCAAATAGTGCGTATGTATTACTTTATTTTACATACCCACACACTTTGTGTCATCCATATTGCAGAGTTGTCCAGTGCAGTTCAGATTGGGCATCATTAGGGCGAATGCTACTTTGTTAGGCAAGCATACAACAAAATGAATACAACAAAGAATATGTTGTCACCCACCAGGGACTAAATTGGCCAGACTCTGTTCATAGATGTTATAACCTTCTTGAAGGGCACAGTGGTCCAACTGGTATTGGTATAGTTCATTTTCATCCAAAACACCTTTAGTATTAAAGGTATGATATGTATAATTGAAGGGAACTTATTCCCGTACAAGAATGAGAATTTGAACATGTGAGTCATGAAATACATATATCACCCTTTTGATGATGATGCATACTTTACTCTCTTATAATACGAAAGCAAGTCTTAGAGTTTTTTTTCTTTCAAAGTTTGATGAAAAGGTACTTGAAAATCATGCTATCTACCTCAGAGGGAAATGCTATTTTTCTTTATATTGATAATATTACCAAGGTTACGTAGTATAAATGTTTTTTCTTCTTGTTTTTTGTTGATACTGCTCTGTGCTGACGTCACAAACCTAATGTGGACAAGTTTATTCTTAATGCCGACATCACAATGAATTTTTCTTCAATCTTGCCATGTTTGTGTGGGTATATCAGAAAAGGGCAAAACAAAAATTTGAGTTTGAGAAGGGATAGACACGATCCATTTCACAATTAACCATAATCTGATTTGAAGTCTTGAATTCTCATTAAATCATCACAGAAAACAAGTGAAGGGATATTGCATTACTTTTATCTTTTGATGCAAATAGAGAAACAAGATAATTTTAAATAAAAGAACTAAAATAACGAAAAATATGACATACGAGGCAGAGCTCATCAAAGCTCAACGTCGTTTTGCAGAAGATTTGGAAGATATCAAACTTCTGTTGTAATCTAATAAAACACAAATCCTGGCTTTAAAAATTAAAATATTTAAACATAGTAAAAAAAAAAATAATAATACAAAAATCTACCAGTCCTCTAGTGTAATCGGAGGAACGACGGAAAGACGGCATATTTCTGCATGATTCATTAAAAAAACCCAGAAGCATTAAATCCATTAACTGCTTCTAAATTCTACCTGATACGTCAAAATAATCGTCTGCAAACGCCTTTGTAAAAACAGTGGCTTTCTATATGCCGGCAATGATGTAGTCGAGAACAATGTGTTGAAACCAGATGATATCTTGTGTTGACATTTACACACATACCTGGCTATTGCCCGCTCCAGTGAATACAGCTGCCTGTATTAATGACTAGAATCGGGTCAATAGTATACTATTGCCCTACTTTCTGTCCTTACCGAGCTAACTCCCATGAGATAGTAATCTTTCATGAAAAGAACCTGCATGATCTATTTTTTCGTTTTTCTTCGGTACACTGATATTGTAGATACGTTCTGTCGACCAGTCGGCCCGTGTCCCTTGTGATGTAACAACCTTTCATATTTGGTTCTTATTTAACCCCTTTCGTACCTATCCTGCCGTCCATGTGTGCTCTGAAAAGCAATATGGAGGCACAGACCCATATATAGTTACCTATCGGTAATATGTTCTGCCTTTTTTCGTGTACGGTGTTCTTGATGTTGTATTAGGCAAATGTCCTAGGGGTACTCTTTGCATTAGGTTGGAATCGAATCACACAACGAGTTGGTTTTTTCCTCTTCATCATGTGCATATTTCATTCCATTTTGTCCTGATGACATTTAGTTTTCTAAAGTCTCTTTCAGACAATGCAGCAACATATCTCTTTTTTGTTTACAGAATGAATGGCAAATGGATATGAGTGATACATGATGTCAAAGGTTCTATACGCGTATACTTACTCATTAACCCATTCATGACAGAGGGTCCACATTATGTGGTTTGGTCTAATAACTTTTGATGCAGAGCCCTAAAATCATACCAAATACATGAGCAGAAAGAGCAAAAAATTCTACACTTACTGTGCCAATTTTCGTTGCATAAATATCTGTTGTTTGATGCTGAAATTTTTTAAAAGGAAAACAAGCATTAAAATCCTTAAATTGGCAATGCGATGAAAATGTTAAAATTACCGTTTTCCCCTGCAAACTGGCAACTTCATGACTTCTCATCATACATTCTGTCAATTTATATTTATTTCAGATACATGATGTTTTATAAGAAAAATGTAGCAATAAAAGTAAAATGTTGGTGTTGCCAATTTGAAGAATAAAAGCTGATCAAATTAAGCTTTAAATAATTCCTGTCACGAATGGGTTAAAGATACAGAAAATAATGTGACTTGTATAAGCATTTAAAAACGCGTTTTTTATACTGCCGCATATGTGAACTAATCAGCAAATGAACCAAAGGTGTCGATACCCTAGTGTTGAAAATACGACAGTTTGGCCTTCGATGGCAGGGAAATATAAAACTACTTTTGAATGGAAAGGGGGAAAGGATACTGAAATCAATGTGGAAATTCAGAAACAAATATATTAAATTTTGCAAGTCCTTTCATATACAAAAGACCATAGGTTAGCCAGCAGCGAAGTGAAAATGTATTATTAGATAGTAGAAGCTAGACCAATAGACTGTAACGGTGCTGAAAAAAACTTAACACTCTTAGTACCAATCAGGGCCCCGTTGCATAAAACTTACCATTGACGGTAACTCTGCCGTCGATGGTAACTTCCATGGAAAACTTGAATTTGATGGGCTGTTGAGCAATTTTACCATTGATAGTTGTTACCATTGATGGCAGAGTTACCATTTATGGTAAGTTTTATGCAACGGGGCCCTGAATCAGTACGTTCCCGTTAAATGAGAACTGGTCTTGTATGAACGTCGTCTCCCAGTTATGATTTAGCATAAAAACCTAATTGCTCCATAACCATGAAAACATTTATGATATATCACACAAATGATGCTCATATTTGCAAAATACATACTGATAAGATAACTTTTGGCCATCTCAGAAAAAGTGAAATGAAAAGAGAATCACTTAACCGTGTTGATTACAGAATGAATAATGCGTTAAGTATGCCTCAGTTTTGCGCAGGTCTTTAATCATGTAATCAATAAACATGGCTAAGTTCTTGTTTTATAGACTTCTCTATTGATTACATAGCCTCATTAAAATATATTGCCTATCACTACCAAATAATTTCATGTGCTCGCCTCGCTAAGTATCCATTAACGACATGCAACCCGTGGAGAAGAGAAGGAGCATCGATCAATTTAATATATGAAGGATGTTACAGGATAAGGATAGAGGGAGAGAGAGAGAGAGAGAGAGAGAGAGAGAGAGAGAGAGAGAGGGGGGGGTACAGAGAGAATGATAAAAAGAATAATAAAAAGAAAGATAAGAAGAAGAAGAAGATGATGAAGTAAGAAAGAGAGAGAGAGAGAGAGAGAGAGAGAGAGCGCGCGCAAAAATAAACACACGAATAGGGAAAAAGTAAAAATCTTGGGAATGAAAAATCAAAATGAAAGGTGGGTAGATGTAGAAAGATATACATGTAAAGGGAGAGTAAGAGAGAGATGAGAGAGAGAGAGAGAGAGAGAGAGAGAGAGAGGAAGAGTGACATATGGGGACAAAAAAGAGAGATGGACAGAAAGAAATTACGAGAGGAGCACATACGAAAGTTATCTACGTGATCAAGAGATGGAAGAAAGACAGGTTTAGTCGACAAGGCGATGAAGTCCACATCACACTACGATTTGTCTGCGATCCGATTCTTCATGGCAAAAAATTGTTATAGCATTTGATGTGAATATTCCAACACTAGTGATCAAAGTTCTGAATGGTCCTATATTGTCGAAATTCCGAGTCTCCTTCCATGTAGGAGGAAAGGCAAAATCAGTTGAGAATCGTTGTGACGTCATAGTATTCGCGCGAATTTTCTACGACTAAAAGCCGATTTGACTCTCACTCCTAGATCCTGCAAAAATGCTTAGAGTATTCCTGTCATTATCCCAAACCTCAATCTAGATCATTTTCATCAGTTTAAAATGATCATATTGAATGCAAAATTCGATTTTTCTTCTTCGCCGTCAGATCGTAATAATAATGGGAGGTGGCCTTGAGACAAAACGAAAGTGAAAGAAAGATAGAAGCCCTCTGCAAAGGTTTCAAACGTTGGAAACTACATTAACGCTGGCAAGGACCTACCTTTGACGGGCTTAACAATAAGGGGGTCATAATTGTTCTCCTGTTAGTTGCCCTCCACATTCCTGCAGATAATTATCACATACTTTCACTTGTAATACCCATGCACCATACACTGTTGTCAGAAAGATTGGTTACTTAGTTTTGTTTAATACTATCAACTTTTAAGCGCCCCGTTGAACATTTTATGAAGAATCTTTTATATTATGTTATTTTTTTCAGGGTCTGAAGTTAAAGATGAAAACAGATATTATATGAGAGACAGAGAGGAACATAGCACAGAGAGAGAGAGAGAGAAAGTAGGAGAGAAAGGGAGCAGGAGAGAGAGAGAAACAGAGAAATTCTGAGAAATGGAAAGAAAGGAGGATTTTAGTGATAGAAAAAGAGAGATATTTAGAGAAAGAGATGGGAGGAAGAGATCAAGAGAGGCGGAGACAAAGAAAGAGAGAAATGGAATGTAGATGGAGTGATAGTCAGAAAAGGAGAAAGAGAGGAGAGAAAAGGGGAAAAGGAGAAATAAAGATACTGGAATGAGAGAGATACAGAAAGAAAAACAACATGGACGGAAAGCGAGCGTTGGAAGGAAAATGAGATATCTGAATAATAGATATGCGTTTACAATATCTTAGTAATGCGAAGCAACATTATAATGCCATTGTATAATTTTGCCATTGTCGTTAGCATCATATTGCCTAACATAATACAATATCATTATAACGTTAGGCAATGATTATTATAGTGATATGATTCAACCATCCGGGAATGCTCAAAAGGAGAAGGCATTATTTTGATGGCACTGACCTACTTGTGTGGTTGTACATGCAATGTCTTGTAATGATTACACATCTACGTTGGATAACGAATTCATGCCTAGACTAATATACCAATTACGACATCATTTTGAAATGATGAAAGGGCAATAGACGGTAAAGGAGTGTATTCCCAAATAACCTCATAGGCGGATGCCAGGGCAAACTATACCCCCCCCCCCCTCATATTGAGATAAACGTAGAAATGCATTCAAAAGATGTATCTTTAAAAATTGCCATCTTATTAAGATCCGTAGGAGGTGGGTTGGGAATCGGGCTTCTCGCAGTACTTTCTCTAAAAAAAAGAGTGAACGCGTTCACTCCGTTAGGGGTGAATTTCAGAAGAGAGTGCATTTAGAGTGAATTAAGAGTGAATTAAGAGTAGAAATTGTGATATTCAATCTTTATTCACTCTTTGAGGGGTGACCTCAGGGATCACTCGAGGATTGTGAGTGATCCCTGAGGTCACCCCTCAAAGAGTGAATAAAGAGTGAATATCACAATTTTTATTCTACTTTTTTTAGAGAGTAAGATAATTCCTTGGTAATGGTTTTATTGCTGTGCCTAGTTTGTTGTTGTTGTTGTTTTGGGTTTTTTTTTTTGTTGCTCCTACTCCCCCCCCCCTTCATTTGATTTCTTTAACTGCGTCAGAAGCGATATAACTCATATCATTTATTATAGTCTTAAAATTCTTCTTCTTTAATCAAGTAGTTGTCATGCAGGTCACCTTCTAAGCTCTTTTAGATATTACTTTCATAGTCTGACCTACCAACATAATGATGATGATTGGTTTATCAATCATGTCTAATGATTAAAACCGCTCTTTGAATTACACATCGCACCATTTGAAATCAAGAATTTAATGTCTAGTTTTATGCATGGTGTTAGAGAAAGCTAAGGAGAGATGTGGTAAAAGATTACACCCATGAGAATACAGGCTAAATGTTCTGTAGTAATATGTTGCATGTATACAAATCGATTTTCCGAAGGTTCATAGTTCCAGAAGTTTGTTTTCTAGAAGGTTCGTAATTTCGAAAATACGTTGCTCTGCTGATTCGTCATTCCGAAGGTTCATAATTCCAAAAAGGAAGAAGGGTTCATAATTTCAAAGGTTCATAATTATGTCGAAAAAATTGTGGAGGGTTCTAATGAATTTCCGGAATTTCCAAACTTCGGAAAATTGAGCCCTACGTCATTTTGGGATCATGAGCCCTATTTCATTTAGGGAATTATGAAGTCATTGTTATGGGGAAATTCATTATTTCAGAATTACAAACCTTTGGAAAAATGAAACGTCGTACAAATCGAGTGCCCCCCTCATACAAATCTCATCATTATTATATACCTATCTGCTTATCTACAACAACATCCCTCGATTGTTCGACGCACGTGTATGATGTATGGGTTCGTTGGTTAACGAATAGCCCAAAAAGCTATCACGCTAAACCCCGCCATGAAACAAATTAACATTCACTCGGTATAGATTGTCAATTCTAGGGGGCCTCTGCTGGTTGGGATAATTTTTAAGAAAAGCATTAAGTGTCTTCTAAAACATTCAAGAAAACACGGTACCGATGTCTTGGGTAAACAAATGTCCCATTAACACTGCCGTGATCTGTCACAGTGAATTAAATCAGACGGGTGTACGTCAGAGAATCACAGAGTGGGTTGACTAGGCGAAGGCGGTCGCCGATAATTGGGAGGGAGAGAGATATGTAATGATAATGATATCACGATCTTCTGATCTGTTATCTTCATCATCATAATGACAAACGCCATCATTATAATGATAATAATGATAATGATGGTGAAAACTTTTGGAGCGCACACACCGTCCAAGGACGGTCATTGCGCTGGCCCAGCAACAGTTCTCTTTAATACAAGAATACTTGTATTATCATCATAATTCATAAATAAGTCTCCAGCATCGTCGTTATCATTAACAGTATCGTTAGTTTATAGACGGGGTGGGGAATAATTTGAAGAGAAATTTGGCTTGGTAGAACATAATTATGATTATTATTTTCACCATTATCATCACATCCATCTTCATTCTTCTCATTACCGATTACCAAAATCATTATCATTATACAGGGCCTCAATAATACTAATATCGTCATTTTTCTTTGTCAGTATTCTCATTATTATCTTCATTAAGCTTATCATCAGTATGCAAATCACCACTGACATCATTAATATCATCATCTTCATCATACTCATCATCGTCAGCAGCATCAGCAGCAGCAGCAGCAGCATCACAAACCAACATTATCAGCATAATTTTCATTTAAAATATCATAATCATGATCGCTATCGTCATCGCGTTCTTTCATCATTGTCATTGTCTTCTTCTTCTTCTTCTTCTTCTTCTTCTTCTTCTTCTTCTTCTTCTTCTTCTTTTCTCCTCCTCCTTCTTCTTCTTGTTCTTCATCTTCTCATTTTTCTTCTTCGTCTTCTCATTTCTCTTCTTCTCCTCCTCCTTCTACTCTTCTTCATCTTCTTCTTCATCATCTTCGTCTTCTCATTCTTCTTCTTCTTCTCCTCTTCCTCCTCCTTCTTCTTGTTCTTTATCATCATCTTCTTCTTCTTCTTCTTCATGACTATCCAGCGGTGTAAAATAAAGGTCATCATTTTGCTTGGTAAGTACATGTTCGGAAACATACTCGTCATCATCACGATCATCATCATGGACATCGCTGTTGTCATCATCATTGCATGGCATTAATACCATGATTAGTACCCCTCACTCACACACAATTGCATTCCCTGGACAAGTTTGAATCCACAATATACTGAAACTGCATGTCCTCCCATCGAAGTACTCTAACAGCAAACTTAGATCTACAACCCTGGTTTTTCATTTTTTGAAAATAAATTGTCCTCATTCAATTCTCGCTTCGCGTTGTCCCCCCTTAACCCATCATCATCATCATCATCATCATCACCATCATCATCATTATCAAAGACATCACTTTTGCCACCATTATCTTCTCCCAGTATGGCATTATCGCTGCCACCCTTTCCCTATCTCACCCACTGTCGCATCTCTTGCAACATGTGCAATGAATCTAGAATTTCAGTGTCCTCCATCGAAAGGACTCCACCGTAAACATAATGATCTACACCATGTATACATACAACCTCGATTTCATTTTGTAATCAATTTTTTCTCACTCGTTCTTTTGTTTGGCATCCCGTTGTCCTCACTTTGACTCTGTATTTTCACAGGTTTAATCTCCACCGTGGTCAAAAATCGTTACAAATATCCACTACGATGAGAATCTTCAACCTTGTCTTTCACGGACTTCTTTTAATGAAGACGTTATAGCATCGTTCCCATTGCCCGAAGTATATGGTTACAAGACACTTAATTTTCCATTTAATATCTTTGGCGGCGAACTCTATTTTGTGAGTACAAATGATAAATTATTTCATGCAATTTTGAATTATTACTCTTTGGACCATTGATTGCCAGCTGTATGGCACTCACGTTTGCCAAAATATTGGCAAATTGAAAAAATTAAGGAATTGTCACTTTACGATATAATCATTAATGAATAATGCTGGCATATTTCCTGGCAACAAAATGAATTGATTAAATTTGCGGATGTCTTCATATAAATTTCATGTTTGTTTTTTTCAGTGACTGATGATTTTAAGTACAGGATTAGATATTTACAGGATACAAACGAACCTGCATTCAACTATGTCAGGCAAGTTACACACCATTTACAAAGAAGAATGAACATTGAAAATTTGGAAACCCCACAGCCGATTTTGTGAGATAAAGGAGGGATACGCGTGCTTTCCACTTCACAATCCGATATGCATAAAAGCTTTAATCATGGATGCGCTATGAAATTTCAAACTTTTGAGGTGGCAGTGGGAACAGAGCAGTGTAAGACTATGTGGAACAGCTTGGGAGGCTGAGATATTTTAATAACAAGCCACCCTCCGGGATTGCGTCGGCTCTAATTATAATCATACCATCCCTATTCATAATTATTTGTACAGATACTGTCAGGAAGTGTCAAGAAAACATCACTTTATCAACCAGTATATAGGATGGACAGCGTGCATGAGTAAAAAAAAAAATATGGTATGGATTTGATTTTTATAGGCATTTTCCTCTCATTTAGTCATGCAAACAATTCTTTCCCCTTTCCTCAAGCACAATATCACTTCAAATTTCTGTCGATCCCAGGTTGGGTTATTATCGTATGCTTATTTTATTCTATTTTATTCTATTTTCATCATCATCATGAACATGATCATAAATCACAACAGCAATAATAATATCATTGATGACAATAATAACATTAATAATGATAATAAAAATAATGGTAACAGTAATCATGATGATAATCATAACAGCAACAAGGAAAATGATAATGGCAAGAACAACAACAACTACAACAATACTTCTACTACTATTAGTACTACTGTACTGCTTCTTGTAATATAAATACTGCTACTGTTTCTACTGCTACTGCTGCTGCTACTACAACTACTGCTACTACTGCTACTACTACTACTAATGCTACTACTGCTACTACTGCTACTACTACTACTGCTGCTACTACTGCTACTACTGCTACTACTGCTACTACTACTACTGCTACTACTGCTACTACTACTGCTACTACTGCTACTACTGCTACTACTACTACTGCTACTACTGCTACTACTACTACTACTGCTACTGCTACTACTACTGCAACTACTGCTACTACTGCTACTACTGCTACTACTGCTACTGCTACTGCTACTACTGCTGCTACTAACAACTACAACAACAACAGCAGCAGCAACAACAACAATAATAACAATAATAATAATAATAATAATGATAATAATAAAAATAATAATAATAATAACGCTAAATAAATAATAACGATAATAATACTGATGATAATTATGATAAGAGTAACCCAATATCGATAGAAATCGGACACTCCGTATAAAAAAAAAATAATGCGCTATGGAAGCTGAAAAAGAAATATAAATAAAACAGTACATACGATTACGAAGATATAGTGCCTTGGGAAAGGCAATTTTTTTGTCACGAGGTTTTAAGTTGTCATAAGGAATAGGTTACTTTTCCCTACCACTCCTGTTCTCTGACCGGCCATTACATTGCCCTGCAGGAATTTGAAAGGAGTTGTGGAAGATAGCATCTGTTAATCACCATGGCAACGGCACCATCATGATTTAATCGGAGAAACAAGATACGCTTTCTGTCCATTTTTTTCAGCATGTCCGGTACTCCCCTTTTAATTATACTATCTGATGAAATTTGATAATACTGTAAAAGCTAACTGTAGCCTTTTATATCTCATTAATTTTGCATGTAAAGAGTGAAATTCACATCTCAACATGCTCGCACTAATGTGATTAACACATCTTGAGCTAATAACCATTAAGCTATTAAAGATGGCTTATTTTCCAATAAGGGGAAATATCACCTTCTCCTTTCACTATACTTCTTCTCTCATCACTAGAAAAATCTTTTGATCGAGGAAGACCTTTCCATTTTCCCTAATAAGACTTTCATTAGAGGTTTCTGTACATGTTGAATATTAAACGATATTATAGCTGCATGAAGAACATGACTATTAGATTATATAATCTCCACTATTAAATTGATAGATAATAAGGCAGAGAGATGAAAAAATTATTGAAATGGCAGATTCGTCACTTTTCATGAGCTCCATCCAACCTAATAGTGTTTAATTTAGATCATGCGAGATTTTTATTACTTGCAATCGTTGGCACTCTTGGGTCCCTTTTTAATGTTGATTTGATGTCTAATCGTTTATAATGTATGAAATCTATAAACTTTAGACGATTTTAAAGTTAAATAATTAGGGCTTGAAACCTGCTCCTCGTGTTAAGCTAAACCAATTAGCCTACCTTTCCTTTCTTCAATGAAATAAATGAGCTAATTTTCAGTTTAAAAATTATGAGACACGAAAATTTGCTAAAGGTTAAGTAGATTGTCATCTTTTAACGAGTTTATATCTATTTCAGATTGTAATATGTCACAAAGTATGAACAGCAATACACGACTGACATTAAAAACTTGTTAAGAACTATACGCTAGTCCGTCTGAGTATTATCTGCCTATACTTCAATGTAGAATAACAATTGATGGTGATGATGCGATGACGCACTCGATGACGAAACTGAAGAAGGTAGGAGAGAAAGGGGAAAAAAAAGATCCCAAGTTTGTGCGTGCCTATAACACGTGGTTAGAAAAGTAATTGAGAAGACGATTAAATGTCGTAAGTTGTTTTTCTCCGCTTTTCAGCAATGAACATCAGTCTCTCTCGATCACGTACACCGGACATTGTCCGGATGGAGTTGATCTCCCGTCCTGTGCGCGCTCAGGCCCGGTGACCTATTTCATTACGATGTCATCAGCGATCGGTTCGGGGTCCATGCGGTTGCATACACTATAGTATCCAGGGGGAAGATCCAGGGGGGTTCAGGGATTAGAGGCATACCTCCTCTTTTCTTTTCCTTTCAGAGATTATAGTTAACTGGATGAAAAGAACGATCTCACTTTTTTATGGCCTACATTCATACATTGTTTATCAGTTAGGTATTTAACTGATTGATTGATATTTTTTCATATCAACTTTTACGGGAATCGGACTCCCTCCCCTTTCTACATTTCTGTATCTGCCTCTTCTATTTCCATTTGCATGAACTGATTACCATCACATAGCGGTTCATAAACCTTTCTTATTGAAAGCGAATAGGGTAAAGTTATATGCTGTATCAGGCGAGCTCTTTTTGAAACTGCAATGGAGAAGCAATTTAATTTGGTATGTACGTTTAAATTGCATTGATTGATTGATTGTTGGTTGGTCATCATTAAATATGCTTATGAAACGTATCCGCCTTCACCCAAAAGTGCAATAGCCAATGTAATATCATGCAACAAATGCGATTCCAGTCTTTAGAAGTGATGGCATATGCTTTTCCCAAAGGGTTTCTTTGCGGTGCAAGATACTAAGGTCCGTCGGGTCTTAATCATAAGCACGGCTCCAAAGGAGCGATTGTTATTTTGTTCTCTCACGCTCTTGTACGCAAATTAATGAGTGAGACTCATTGATAAATATAAAATCTATTTTCTTTAAAATTTTGAATGAACCTGAAAAATGCTGTAAATCTCCGAAACCACACTACAAGCTATAGACCAATTTCACAACGCAAGAGGGCAGCAGACTGTTCGACACAGTTCGACATACTGCGGTGGGCGCTCCAACTTTTATAGTACACAAGTCAATAGCGCGTTGTGTACATTCGTTCGAGTTTTTGTCTATTTTGACCAATATATGCAGATTTCTTTCAATATTTGCAATGAGAAACTGTCAGGGAAGTTCAGGTCGCAGCTGTGCGGTGCTCGCATGCCACAAGAATTGGAGAAAGTTTAAAAATTGGAAGGTAACTGAGTGCGAAATTCACTCGCTGACTCATGAAGCCTGTT
The DNA here is from genome assembly GCA_029962745.1 of Echinometra lucunter. Lineage (NCBI taxonomy): Eukaryota > Metazoa > Echinodermata > Echinoidea > Camarodonta > Echinometridae > Echinometra > Echinometra lucunter. Next base: position 11,255,934 of record CM057154.1, read on the forward strand.
TGTGTGAGAAGCCGTACTCCCTACACAGGTTTCCGTAAGCAATGCGAAGGAATCCGTCGCCAGTGGGTAAAAATATCAACAGAAAGGACTTTGAAGTCAAGAAACATTATCATTATGCACTTTGGCGTAAAATTTAATGAGTGAAAACATGACTTTGTAAACAGGGTAAGATTGAGGGCTCCCGTTTACTACGGCTTCTATGCTGCAATCGAACTTATACTGACAAAACTAAGTTGAAAAACTATCGAAAGTACAAAAATACATGATACCTTCATCTGTCAGATATGGCCATTGTCTTACCTCATGTACCCATGTATCCATGCTTTATTTTATTGATCTAGAATAAAGTAAATGGAACAATATTAGGGCATATCTCATATCTTACATTCATTTTGTACACAGAGCCAATCGCGGTCAGCGCACTTGCCCACCGCAGCAATGGCGTCACCGATAGAGGGCCAAATACATAAACCGGAGGTGAAATTGGTCTATATCGCTATACCTTGATGTCTCAAAAAGCGTTTGAAGGTAATTTTGTTTCACTCTAAAGGATAGGGAATATAAGTTAAAGAGCTTGTAAAAAGACCCTGGATCTAGTCTGTAAATCTGTAACATTAGCAGAAAGGATGATACAAATCTGCGATAAGGCAACCACATTCACTTTCTTCTCCATCTCGAGACATCTAGAGAAGAGTACACGACTTTTAAAAGACACGTGCACTCGTGGCATAGCTGAAGGAGAGACGAGGGGGATCGGGATTTGGGGTGCTGCTCGTTATTCCGAAGGTTCGTTATTCCGAACACGCAAATATCGTATATCTGCTGGTTTTTTAATCCGAAAATGAAAAAAGGGTTCGTTTATCCGAACATTTGCTGCATTAATCCGAAGGTTCGTTATTTCGAAGGTTCATAATTCCGACGGTTCGTTATTCCGAAAGTTCGTTTTTCCGAACATAAAATAGGGTTCGATGTACCGAAGGTTCATTAGTGCGAAAATGAAATAAGGTTCGTTAGTCCGAAAATGAACCTTATTTCATTAACGAACCTCCTTCATTTTCGGGTTCACGAATCTTATTTTATTTTCGGATTAGCAAACGAGCGACCAAAAGCCAAGTAGAAATAGTTAGATTTGGTTATACACATTTCAAATTTGATTCATGAATCTGAACATGCACTATTAAAGGTCCATTTCCCCGAATTACGACCCTTTGGACCTTAACAAACCTGAGGATTAACAAGTCACTGGAAATCTAAACCAGCGGAAAACGACATGTAAACCGACCAATGTACAAACTAGTCCTAGTACCAACCCAATCAATACTCATGTTCGTCGCTAGGGAACTGTTCAAGTGTGGGAAGGGACCGACACCCCTTCCGCGAGAACAATGTATTTTGGCAAATTATAAATATATTGGCAAATTGTTGTCGCAAATATTTACCGTAATGACTTATTTTCCCTCGTTGGCATATTCGAATATCTGAGAACCCTCCTTCGTAATGTTTGTGTCTGCTAGTCAGCTAGAATGTATATTCAATTTTGGAGTATTATTTCTGTTTGTTTCCAGATTGTACTTGTCCATCGGTCAATTTGTTGGTATATTTTGGTAGATGGTAGATGTTCCTTTCTCCTCCTACCGGTTTGAGTAGCAGTGTTCTAGCTCCGTCCTTTTTGTCATGTTCTCACCGACGGATGTTGAACCCAAAGACGATTTGACGGTTGCTCATGGTCGAACATTCGCCAGTCGAATCCTCCAACGAAAACTAATTCGAATTAATCACAATGTCTCGGTCGGTCCTCGTAAATTAATTAATTAAAAAAGCAAATGTAAATATTTCCTTTTAGAATTATTGTAGAGTGATCATAATGGAATCAGCAAAACAATGTTCAGTAAAAGGTCAGGATGGCCCACTTTCGACTGTGTTGTTTTTGGCTATCAGGAACATAATGGCCAATGACGCGGTACACGTCTTGAAAGCCGACCCAAATTTTCTTCATTTGTTAAATCTAGACATTTTTTATTGAACTAGATCACGTTGATCATTTATATCGATCGAGTCTAGCCCACATGATCCAGTTCGACAAATCACAAACCGGATTCGGTTCATTTGCATTGAAAGTGCATTTGGAGATTAGATCTTTTCCACTCATAATCAAGACTGATATGTTTTCTCAGACTAATTTACTTATAATTTGCCACATTTTCCCTTCCTTTCGTTTCTTTCACCGTCATTTGTCCCTAACCAGAGGCCTATGTAATCATGGTAATTAAGACTTCTAATCATGAATTTGTTTATTCGAGGCACGGTGATACGTTATGCGACACTTGCCCCAGGCTTCAAAGATTTATGCAATAGGGGTATTGTTGCAAGCAGGTCTTACGTATAAGGTGTAGGGCTAAGGTTAGGGTTCAGTTTAGTGTTTGACTTTGAAGGGTGATTTGAGGACTTAACGGAAGGTGACCAGGGAGCAATTTCAGCGAAGCAAGAGTGGAATGACCTTGGGACGTACAGTTATGTATTCGGTTATGTATTAATTCATTTTGGTTATTTATTTCTATATTTATCTCTTAATTTATTCTTTTATTTATTCATTTATCTGTCTTTTTGTCTATTCATTTATTTATTCATGTGATTATTTATTTATGTATTTATTTATATTTATCGTTACTGATTTATCTCTTATTTATCAAAATTCATTTTCCGAAAGAGGGTAAGTACATTCAGTAAAGTATCGGTTAGTTTGTTATTCCGAAAGTTCGTAAGTCCGAAAATGAAATAAGGTTCGTTTAATAGTCCGTTAGTTATTTTCGGACTAACGAACCTTCGGAATAACGAACCTTATCTTATTTTCGGACTAACGAACCTTCGGAATAACGCCACAAATGTTCGGATTAACGAATCCTTTTTCATTTTCGGACTAAAGAACATCTAGGTATACGCTATTTGCGTGTTTCGGAATAACGATCCTTCGGAATAAAAAACCTTCGGAATAACGAACCTTCTGAATTATCATCCAAAGTTGTACCAAAGTATCAAAACACATTTCATTCAATTCAATTGGCTGTTTCTGTAACCTTTATGCAATCAATCATATCTTCTTATTTTTAAGCTCATTTTAGAATTTTCCTATGAGATGTTGTCATTTTCATCATACAGTCTGCACCTTTTTCGTAGGATACTGCACACAGTTTTCTACCGTATGAATTGTTGCAGAGTGCTGTCGAATGCCTTAATTTTGTTCCCACTTTTGTCTTGTATTTCTTTCTCTCTTCTCTTCTTACCTGACGAATTTCCTCAGCTGCCTCGGACCCGCTTCCTCAGAATATTTGAGGCTTCTAAATGTATTTTGGCTTTTAACACTTTTCATTAGTAACATAGGACACCCGGTGGAGTTGAATTAAAGATATCATCTTATATGACGCTTGCATTATTAAAAGCGAGAAACCGCAGAAATGTTCGAATTATGTGTGATAGGCAAACTCGCCTCCGGGAATTAAAATACAAACTCGAAACTTTCTCGCTCAGGTGCGAATGAACGTTGGACACCGGCGTAAATCCACTCTGAGGAGTGGGGGGGGATGATTGACTTTTTTGACGATTTTTTTTTCTGTCGATCTCACACTTAAGTATAGGCACACACCCTCACTGACCCCCACAGACCCCCCTACACACATTTTAATATTTATTTTGCGAGCGAGCGAAGCGAGCGAGCCAAAAATAACCACTTTTTTGGTTTTCAATCGCATTTTCAAATAGAAATTCTAAAATATGATGGTTGTTTATGACAGATATTCAAAGATTTTACTAACGGATTAATTAAAATATATTTTCTTTCTTAAAAAGTGGGGGGGGGGGGGATATTTGTACACGCCATCCCCCCCCCCTCTCCAAAAAGTGGGGGGTATATATCCCCCCCATCCCCCCCCCCCGGGATTTACGCCAGTGACGTTGGACGAATACGCCTAGCAATTTGAAGTGGTCGAAACAAATTCCTTTTTGTTCTCATATTAAAAAAAAAATCGTACTTTGTCTGGTATTCAAAGTACTAGAAATACAGGTTTGACAGAAATAAATTTCGGCTATCGTGAAGCACTGGGAATCGGGGGTTCGATCTCCGGCACGGCACTTATGCTCTTGAGCAAGGCATTTTTGTCTACATTGCTCTTTTATCGTACATCAAATAGATTAAAGTGCTACTGGTAAAATATTGGTACCAACGTGTGCATGTGTGTTTTCATTTTAAGATAATGACTTTTAGAGGTTGTATCGCGGGGATATAGATATGTTCTTAACTCGTCTGCATGATTATGATAATCAAAATAGTTACATTTGTATATTGCCCCACATACTGTCTTTTATGGTCTTTATTATTTCCCCTGTCATTGGATTCAGTTATTGTTCCATACATGCAGTGCACCATCTCCACTCCCTAGGGAGCATTACCCAATGTTTACCTTGTTGGAGAGTGGTAAACGTGAATTTATGCCTTGCCAAAAGACATTAGCGCTGGGCTAGAATTCGAACCTCGAATGTTTTGACTGAGAGTCAGGTGAATGAACCGCTACACCACCATGACCACGACACAGGGCTGCGTTTCACGAAGCCGTCATAAGTCTAAGTTCATGGATATCCCATTGAAACGCATGCTAATTCTACAACACACGTTTCAATGGGATGTCCGAGAAGTTAGACTTACGACGGTTTCGTGAAACGCAGCCCTGGTTTTTGCAATCTCATCTGGCTAGCTTCCTGTTTGAGGAGACCATAAGGATAGGAATCGGGGAGGGGTGATAAACGAACATTTCTATAAAACGTCCAAAGCTAAGTTAGTTTCGAAAGGGGTGATAAAAAGACTTTCAACACTGACTGGTGTGAAGTAAAGGACAGATCCAAGAATGAAACCGTTGGCAAAATACACTCTAACCCCCTCTTGGACGATCATAACGAAGAAATGCGTGGGGGTAAAGAAAAGGCAAATCGATCCCACCAGCACCGTCCCGCAGAAAACCACTTTAGAAAATCGAAATGAACCCGGCTTCGTGATAATTCCTGCCAACAAATTTCTCGGATCGAAGCGGGAATATAATTCTTGAAGCGTTAGATGTATCATTGAGATGTCGGCTGCCGAACACCACCTTTGTTATTAGGGTATTGACCCTCATTGCGAGATAAATAGGCGGCAAAATTCGTAAGCGCAGACGATGGTGGAGAGCGGGTTCAAGATTGTAAATTCGTGAGCGCCTCTGAAGTGAATGAATTTGTTCTGTGATATTAATTTTCGATGCTTGGCGTAGGTCCGAATCGCTGTTGTCACCTTGCATTTGAAGGAGCGGTGATCGAGTTGTGTTTGTCTTTCGAGTATAATGACTTTGATATACAGGTAAGGATAGAAACAGAGAGAGAAGAACAAAAGAATGAAACAAAGGAAAAAACACGTGCATGTTTCCAATGATAAATGTGAATGTATACACTGACGAAAAGTAATATCAATAAAATCCCTTCTATTCTTGTCTTTCTTTGTGTCCCTGACGCTCGTCTCTGTCATTGGCACGAATCCCGGGGGAATTATCCCATTGGCGGGGGGGGGGGGGGGGGCGGTGGGGCGTGTACAAATATACCTTTCCCACACTTTCAATGAAGAAATAATGTTTTAATCCGTTAGTTGATAGAAATTGTTGATAAATCTATCATAAACAACAGTCATGGTAGAAAAAGTCTATTTGAAATGCAATTAAAAACCAGAGATAAAATAAGGTCCCAAGAGTGTGTGAGTGTGTGTGCGGATGGGTGAGGGTGCGCGTGTGTACTCGTGTGTGATTTAGCGCTACAAATTTCGGCAAAATATTTTCTTCAAACCCCACGCCAAAACGGATTTACGTCGGTGGTCTCTGTCACTTTCTTGTTCTTCTTCTTCTTCTTCTTCTTCTTCTTCTTCTTCTTCTTCTTCTTCTTCTTCTTCTTCTTCTTCTTCTTCTTCTTCTTCTTTACCTGTCTGTCTGTCTCGTTTGTATCTTTTTGAATATTGCTTTATTTCTGTATTTTGTGATCGGTCTCTCCGTATTACTGTTTGTTTCTACATGTTCTACGTAACCGCTCTTTCCTTTATCCATTACCTCTTCCTCCTTAATTACACACCCCCTTTCTCTCCCTCTCTGTACCCCTCCCTCTCTCTCTCTCTCTCTCTCTCTCTCTTTACTGTACACTCTAACTATCTCTCTATTTCACCCCTCTATCTCTCTCTCCCTCAGCTCTCTCTCTCTCTCTCGATCCATATTTCTGTTTCACCTCTGCTGTCCCCCATATTTCACCTCCCTCTTTCTCCCTCTGTCTCCATACATTTCACCTCTCTCTCTTTCCCTCCATACATTTCACCCCTCTCTTTCTCTCTCTCTCCCCTCCCCCCCCTCTCTCTCTCTCTCTCTCTTCACCCTACTGTGAGGGAATGAATTGAAAAACTCCACGATGTTTTATTTTACCTGCCCTTTTTATCTTAGGAGCCTCAACAACTTGCATCTCATGATGGGAGTGCATCTCATGTTTATAACAATAATGGGTATGACACCAATCTTCTTGCTTCCGATTAAAAACGCCTATTACGTGGATTTCGTCACCCTAGCTCGTTCTGTACCCAGATATTAAAACTGGTATAAAAATAGGTGCAACATCTCTCCTCATCATAAAATCCAGATCAACGATCGACCACTCAGGGGCGGATCCAGGAGTCTGTAAAAAGAGGGAACAATATTCAGAGAACTTTTCTGGCACGCCCCAAAAGAACAATTTTCTAAATTTCTAAAGGAAAACAAAAATGGCATCAGATGGGAGTGTACTCTTTACTCACAATAATATGTTTTAACCATGTAAATTAAAAACTAAAATAAAGTAAACAAAAGTCTTTAAACTGTCATATTTGGGGTGCTCTTTTTTACCAGAAAATTCGCTGACAAGCAAAGCACAACAAGCAAACCAAAATTTAAAAAAAGGGGGGGGGGCACACCGAAAGAAATCAATCACCTCCAAAGAGGTGACAGGGGGGGGGGGGCAGGTTTAAAGCTTTTTTTTACTTATGGTATGGTACTTCAATTCAAAATGGAGGGGTGGGGGCATGGCACCGGCCGGATGTGCCCCCCCCCCCCCTCTCCAAGTCCGCCAGTGCTAACATGGAAAGAATACTGACGTCACCCGACTAACGAGCGATATCAATCTCGATGTGGAGACGTAATTGAGAGGGAAAACCCGCCAGGGCGAAACACGAACGGAGTAGTGGAATCTGACAGACTACAGTAGCCAGGTAATACAGGATTAAGGGGATGGCGCAAGACGAGGATGGAAGAAGACGGAATGGAGCCAAGGAGACAACTGCCCCTCCCTCGAATTCTTTAAAAAGATAGAAAGTATCCCTGCAACAGTGCCCTCCCCTCTATCCTACTTCTACAGTAACCAGGTAATACAGGATTAAGGCCAAGGGGATGGTACAAGATGAGGATGGAAGAAGACGGAATGGAGCCAAGGGGACAACTGCCCCTCCCTCGAATTCTTCAAAAGATAGAAAGTATCCCTGCAACAGAGCCCTACCCTCTATCCTACTTCTATGTACTACTTCTCTTTACTAGGCTTAAAAGTTCATGCAGTAGAGGAAAGATACAACTATTGCCGGCCAGGTCCTTCCAAGAGATCTACAAGCTATTACATAGGCGCTTCATGCAATGTCCGTCGTACGAAGTGCGTCAATTGGCTGAAATAGGATTACGTCAGTGACTGCATGCCTTAATCCTTGACGCACCATTATTTAGAGTGATATTGTCCAAAACAAGATGTAGAAAGTACGGTACACATAGTGGCTTTATATAGTTATAATGACGTATGGGCTGAATTACCTCCAACAATGTCATGCTTGATTGGCGCACTTAATAACGCAAACACATCGACTCATCGTGCAAACATGATCATTTCAGCATGGAAAAGGTCAGAGCACTATGACCTCTTACAAACTTCTGCAGAGACCAAAGATAAAATATATGTGCTAATTCTAGTTCTCTGTCAGGTCTGTTGCATCATTACTGTTGAGCGCCAATCTTCTAAACGTCACCTCCTGTATGTTATGCATGTGTGTTTGGTTGGTTCATGATCTTGATTATCCAATCCCTCCATTTTCTCCCTTCAACGGGGTCACATCCGTTCGTCCAGTGAAGCATGCACCTTCAGATAACAAAATCCGACGGAATATAAACAAGAATGCCTATACTGTCTTTTTCACTTACCTTGTACCGTCCAATTTGCCTCTGAAAATTGCTTTCTATTTTAGCTATCTCATGGCTAATTGACTTTGTAATCACTGGTCATTAATATTCACAAATCTTCTGATTGGCAACATAATGGTGTCCTGAATTGGGCATGGGTAATCATCATTTCTCGTTTGTTATATAAAAAAGAATTGGATTTGTATATTTGTTCGTAAAACTCTGTGCGATGTTTTAGAGTATTCACGTGTCATCAGATTTTTCCCCTTCAGATTTCTCTACATTCTACGCTTTCCTCTCGTTTAACTGGAAATATGAATATCATTACTGCTTTTAAATATTGCGAACTTTTTGTTTTGTTTTGCTTTGGTGGATTTTTGTAGGTTTCTTTGTTTTATTGATTAATTGGTTTGAAATCTTACTATATAGAATTCCCAATGAAAATAGTGACTGATAAATGTAGCGAATGTAAACTTATTCAATTGCCGAAAATTTGAAATGCAACCCAAGCAATAATGAATATCCATATATCTCCCTATGCTCCCCCTCTCTCTCTCCATCTACCTCACTTCTCTATCTCTCTCTCTCCTTCTATCCCTCCCCCTCTCTCTAGTTCTTACTCTGATTCTCACTATAATATAGCTCCTTTCCTAATCCCTCACGTCGCTCTCTCTCTCTCTCTCTCTCCCTCTCTCTAGTTCTTACTCTGATTCTCACTATAACATAGCTCCTTTCCTAATCCCTCACGTCGCTCTCTCACGCTCTCTCGCTCTCTCTCCCTCCCCCTCTCCTTTCCACAATTTCCTCTGCGGGGGTGGAACACCAATCAAACTCCCTGTCGCTGCTACCAAAAGGAAAGGAAGAAAATATCAGAGAGAGGGGAAATTGTCTATTCACCAACGTGACCAAGAACTTTCTAACAATGACACATGTTTTTATCCAAGGCTTTCATTGACATAAATAATCCATTATACATTGACTACGTTGAGCTCTACCAGTGGGGCCAGTCACATCACCGATAACGATAGCAACGAATCTAGAATCTCCTTTATAAGTTGATATGGATAACATTTTGGATAATCAACTCACTCGGTACGGGAGACCTGCAGCACATGACCATGATGACACTGGATCCAATGCACTTTTCCGCATAAACTGCAGGATACCCGATTTTGCAACGCTAAATTATAAATTGAGCAAATTGTCTGATGATTTAAAGTAATGTTATTGATATTTTAATGATACTGAATCAATACATAAACCTACCTGAAAAGTCGCTCGTAAAACTACATTTACCTAGTTCAAATCACTCAGTACGTCCACATCTTCAGAAGACAAAGATTGTATTTTAACTAAATTCAATCTCTAGGAGGAAAAGGCGAGAAAGGGAGCAAAACAAAACATAAAAATCACTTAGTGTCCACTCAAGCCAATATTGACTGTCTGTTCATGCATTTAGTGTCAAAATTTGGCCACCGAATAGAGCGGAATGACGCGATCACACGTCCCGCCTGATCTCGGGCCACTTTTTATATTAGGTCCACTGGAGCGAGTCACCCGTGTGCATGCATGCTTGACTCACGATGCGTGTAAAACGATTCTGTTACGTATATGGTGCTGGTGTGTCCACTATAATTCATGAATTTCCGTTCATACCTTATGACTTTTGTGTAGCAAATATGCTTTAAAACAAGTGTGTGTCTGTTCATGCATTTAGTGTCAAAATTTGGCCACCGAATAGAGCGGAATGACGCGATCACACGTCCCGCCTGATCTCGGGCCACTTTTTATATTAGGTCCACTGGAGCGAGTCACCCGTGTGCATGCATGCTTGACTCACGATGCGTGTAAAACGATTCTGTTACGTATATGGTGCTGGTGTGTCCACTATAATTCATGAATTTCCGTTCATACCTTATGACTTTTGTGTAGCAAATATGCTTTAAAACAAGTGTGAAAGGTCGAAAGCAAATGGCGCTTTGAACATGCGCTACAATAAATGCAGGCATGGAATACGGATCCTCTCCATTTAAAAGTACTGACGTCAGCCAATGTTTTGTGACGTCGACACTTATTTTGTCCATTAGTTATTTGTCTATTCCCCTGTGAAATATTCCGAGGAGTAATAACATTTTGTTTGTCTCGGAGGAAATGGACTCAATACCTTCACGATTATTTCATATGTTAACAGTTTATGGCTCAGTGGTCTCCTATCTGTGTGTAAGTTCCTCGGAGAGGACTTAAAACAGTACGTCGCCGGATCGTTTACTACAAACCATACACATACTTTCTTAGCAGTCAGGTATTCCAACACAAAGAAGTTTAAATAAACATTTTAGATGAGAGTACAAGAATGCGTGCATGAGCAATGGTCCCATTTTTGCTTCTTGATCATACATGTATATTTCGAACATCAATCGTATCATTTACTCCACGATTGTTATAGTGATATTTTCAGTTACTCCTCTGCAATTCATTCGAAAGTGAAAATTTGCATTCCTTCAGGCTTGAGGTTATATGTCAAAGTAACTTACTTCTTAACTTGGTCATGTTGGTAGAATATAGATGGTTTGGTGAACAAAAAGGCATGACGTCTATTAAAGGGTCCTGTCAATAAATATGTTCAAATTCGAGGAATTATGAATTATGTGCCACCCTAGTCATCTAGGTATTTCACAAGCTGTATGTATACTTGAAATTTAAATTCTTATTCATGAATTCAATTAGGGCCTATATGATTATTATTTTTTTCATGTGATACCTTCCTGAATATATATACATGTGTATATATATATATATATATATATATATATATATATATATATATATATATATATATATAAGATTTCCCCACTGTCTCAAAACATGAAAAAGCATCTTAACTAAAAGAAATCTCAATAACAACACTTCCGAAATCTTTGCATTTCCGAGACAAGTCAGTGGACTAATAATTATTACTGGAAATTCACATAAAAATAGATTATCTATATCAACGGTCTGTAGTTTAATCTATTGCTCTATTGTTTATGTTGTGAAATAATAGTTCATGTTGTTTTTTCATTGGACACTGTATGCCATAGAAGTTGATGTTGGCGTAAACTGTTCTGTTCCCGTTCATTGCTTTTAAAGCACCAATCTAGCCAACCAGGAAAACTAAGTAGCCACTTTCTTCCACACCGGTATATCTATTCCTTGAATATTTGCTCCATTGGACAGTTGGAAATTTTCTCCTTCACCAGACACGATATAATAGGATTTTACGGGGGAGAAAAAAAATGAAAACGTGCTCCTGAGCGTAAATTTTTGTCGAACACACACAGAGAAGATTTTGTGGAGGGGGAGAAGGCCAGAGGGATAGTGGAGGTTAAAATCGATGTGTTATACCCCCAGGGAGAGCGTGATGTGCGGAGAGGAACATCCCTGCGACGCCGAGAGCAGATAGCATCTCCGTCCTCCTCGGAAATAAGGAGGAAAAAAGGAGAAAGTGCTCAGGAAATAGTATGTAGATAATTTGTCGTCTGTGGCCTTGCTTTTTTGCTTTTGAATGGAGTAGCTAGCCATTTGTCGATAGTGGTCAGTTTTGTGAAATGGTCAGGTGGCTTAAAGTGGCCATTTGCGGACTGTTCGGCAATTTGTGAAGGTCATTTTCACAGTATTGGGATTCGATATGTCACGAAATATGGTTCGTAAGCATGTCGGTACCTTCGCTCCTTTAAGGGTGAACCGAGTGAATTGCTGGCACTTTCGAGGGGGAAATTCCCTTCTATTGCCTGGTTCTTATTTGCATTCTAAACTGACATAAATCTGCTTATCGCACTTGCAAAAAAGAGTTGATAAATTATTAATATACAAATGAGTGAAAGCAACAGAAGACTGAGACCCGTATGGCATAGAAATATAAGAAAATCAACAACGCCACCAACATAACCAAGGCAATATCATGGAAACTGAATTTTAAGAAAACACTTGCCAATAAAGAATTAGTATGCTGTTCAGGGGAAACTCGGTAAAGCAATTTATATATCGCACATTTTTACATTCAAGTTAGCAATTGGATCTTCTCTGGGAATCTACAACTAGAAGTTTTGATATGCACTTGACAGAATTTAAAGCAGTACACTGTTGTACACCTGGCAAAAACCATGGTTCCACCTTAAGACCTAGTTTTAAGATGGATCTAGATGTGTTTTTTTGGCCTCTACGCTAACACGTCGTGGGAGGGGTGTAATGGCATTTGAATTGCAAAAGCTGTTTTAAAGCTTTTTTCTCTCAAAGAGTTCAAGTGGAGTTAGAATATTCTTGAACTGCCAAGAAAAAAACAACAACACCAAAACTTGGTCAAAGATGTAAAGAGGGAAATAGCGGGGATGAATGGCCTTCTGAAATTATTATTCCATTAAAAGCAGGGCACGACCTAACTTCAGATTCGAGCAGCCTCGTCTCGTATTACACTGGGACGTGAGGACGTTTTCTAAATGAAAATGACCGCCGGAAATTCATTCGAGTATCGGCATGTTAAGAAAACATAGATCAGTGACGTCACAATAGCCCGAGGGTTAAAGTGTGCGTCAAAATAAATGACATGTCTCGCCCACTACTGATAAAGAAAAAGGGAAAAGAGATCCTTCATACAGTAGTTAAAGACGGCATATAATGTAATAATCAAATATATACTATGCACTGAAGGGTGCCGGTTGAAATTAAGGATTATCTGGGGCGACTGCCATAGTACTATTCTGAGGGGCGCAGAAAATAGTAAGTACGCAAGTCACCGAAGATCCATAATTTTACCGGTGCCTTGAAAAGAAGCCTACATGGTATATTTGATATTATCTATACAAGACATCTGAGCAGGTCAATTTTTAAATCATATCGACTCGGTTTAGAGAAAAGTCCATATCAATCAGATAGCCAGGTCCATATTTCCACACGTATCACACGTTTTTTTTTTTTAGCGTTACAAGAAATTTTGACCATGCGCAAACAATCAAACTTGGTTTAAATGCGCGATCGAGTGGGATGAAATTTGCATATTGTTGCGTGCAATGGAAATCACTGGGAATGAAGTCGAGCAAAAAAGAGAAGGCATGCTAAAGTACGTGTATAATCAATTTTCATTTTTGTCGTGAATTTGCTCAAGATGTCTTGTAGATAATAATAATAATAATAATAATAATGATAATAATAATAATAATAATAATAATAATAATAATAATAATAATAATAATAATGATAATAATAACAATAGAGACTGACCTATCCGAGATATGACTTTTATATATTGCCCTCATTACATTCATATCACCCTCGGCTCCCGTCTCGGGCGATATGATCTAATTTGGGCAATATGTGTCATATCTCTATCAAGGTCAGTCCATATTTTTTACATATATCCCTCATCAAAAATTGCAATTTAAACATGTATAATGCATAGAAATATACATGAAAATAAATATCAACTTACATTCCTCATGATCTTTGTCAAGAGCCACATCGTAACAGTGTAACAGTGGCGATAATGCGATAGCCTTTTTGATAGTTATAAACTGTGACGTCATATGACGTCAAACGGGGTATATGGGTATATCCAAAGACGTTTTAAATATATAGGTATATCCAAAAATAACCCTTTTGACGCCACCGTTCTTCTTCATGCTGGAACTATTTTCTGTCACGTGGGTTGACCCTGAATCCCTCCAAGTTCCCTCCAAGGGAGTTTTTCTATGCGCCAAAATCTATATCTTATAATGATTACTAAAACATGCGTACGTGTGTAATAAGACATGATGACTAAACGGATAACTTATTGAATATCAAAATAATATTGAGTGATACGATTCATTTTACATTACAAAGATTAAAAAGTAACCTTATACGAATTTCTTGTTTTCAAGATTTCTTGATTGGGTATGTTTCTTGTCCATTCCTAACCCCAAGATATTTTGGGCGAAATAAAGACATTGCTTTAAATGGTGTCTTTGAGATACTGCTGTGAAAGCAACTTAACCATTTAGCAAAGTAATGAATTGCTGCAAAGGAACGCACTAAAAATAATTTTTGATGAAACTCAGGATTCCTTTTCTTGCTTTTTTTCTGGATACTTCTCAACGTCCCATCGTGATCCAAACGTGCAGCAATCTTTCCGAAAAACAAAAATGGGATGTGCATATTTGAAAAAAACATTGGTTTTCCCAACATACAAAGGGTAACATTTGCAAATGAAGAAGATGTAAAATCTCGCTCACATCAAACAGCATCGAGAGGCCTCACCAAAGTCAGTAAAAATCGAGAGCTTTGCAATTTCGGTGTTATTTTAAGCCGACAGCGAACCTTTCCCTTCCATTTCGGCCGCTTAATGTTGATCTGAATCACGGAGCAAAAGGTTGAAGTAAAATTGCAATCAGTAAAATTGTCTACGGGTTATTTGCAAAAGGTTAGGCACATTCAGACAGTTTACTATGTAAAAGAAAAGAGACTAGAGGTTATAAAATTTTCACTGACTTCGCTTTAGTGGATTTTTATGGGGTTACCTTTCTAGGTTATTACAATAGTGTCTCAATAGCAATGTTCACACGCAATGTGGTTGTAGTTTTAAAATTCAAGTTAGAGAAACAGGGATGGGGTAGGTATGGATAAAAACGACGAGGGTTCATACGGTACCGTAACAACGCCCGCTCAAAATTCTTTTTTTTTTCTTTTTCCTTTTTTCCCTTTTGTTTCCTTTTTTGTTTCCTTTTATTTTTTGCCTCCGCCCACGGAAGGTGGTGCCGGTCGGAGCATTATGTTTTCGGGTTGTCCGTCCGCCCGTCTCGCCTTTTCTTTAACGCGATATCTCAAGCAGAATTTGAGGTATGAACTTCAACCTAAGTACTAGTATGCATCACCTTAGGAAGATGATTTTGTTTAGATTTTGGAGTAGGTAAGTCAAAGGTCAAAGATCATAGGGGTCAATTTCGAAATTTCAGGTGTTTTCTTAACACGATATCTTGAGAACCCTTTGGGATATAAACCTCAAACTTGGTCCTAGTACGTATCACCATTCGTAGACGATCTGATTAGATTTTGGGGTATGTAGGTCAAAGGTCAAGGTCACAGAGGTCATTATATGAAATTTCGGGTGTTGGTCTAATTGTTAACACGATATCTTAAGAATCAGCAGGTATGCACTTCAAAATAGGTACTAGAATAGGAAGATGATCTGAATAGACTTTGGTAGGTAGGAAGAGGTAATAGTAAATACCGGAGTAAATAGTATGCAGCTTTTGTTGAGATTTGCATAAATTAAAAAATGCGTGGGAGGCGGAGGCATAATTCATAGTCGCGCAGGGTATAATCCCCTAGTCTGTGTCCGCGTAGCAAGAGTGACCGTGTGCAGATTACAATCCTCGTCAATAGAAATGCGTGACTGGTGTCTGAACCCCACGTTCCCTATTCCATTCTTCCTACTCTCTATCTCTCGTTCAGCGAGAGCTAGCTCTTTCGTATAAGAAGAAAGGGTAATGTCTTCCACGATGGTTGACAAATTAAAGCGACAGTACCAAGATACCAGAACACCGGAATGGTCGCCCAATGATGCATTGGAGAGGTAATGAGGACAACACGTGTGTCAACATCAAAACCCTACACCCAACATGCAGCTGCATTAAAAACAGTGGTTCAAAACTGCAGTCATGTTATCATTTTGGTTGATACCTTATTATCTAATGAATGCTGTTATTTTCATCATTGCCATTTTGGACATCATCACATCATTTATTTCTCAAAAATGTTATCTAAATGTCTTATAGCCATGATGTTATTAAAGGAGGGGGTCATTTTTAGAGCTGGCAAGGAGCAATTACACCCCCTACCCCCCCTTTCTCTCTCTCTCTCTCTCTCTCTCTCTCTCTCTTTCTCTGTCTGAGGTCCTCTGTTGTCTGTACATAATGGTTGACAAATTGAAGCGACATTGGCAAGATACTAGAAACACCGGAACAGTCTGCCAATATATTTAAGAGGCCCTGAAGAGACATTAAAACAGTGGACAAATCCACCCAGTCTTCCCTATTAAAACGAGCCTTTCATAAAGTCATATTTAGAGACATTGACATCCTAGACTTCAACAAAATTGTATTGAGGTGTTGCGGATAAATCAGTATTTTATAACATTCCCTAACGCCATTGATAATGACATAAATAGAAATAAAACCCATGTTTATAATCTTGTTGTTGCTGCATTTTCTCTTTCTTTCTAGGAATAATATTAGAGGATCCTTCACAGAAGGACTTGGATATAATCGAGCTGGCGTTCAACCACATAAACAATGACGACACCATTCTTCCAGATACAAAATTAGAACCGAGATGGGGTCGGGTACCACCCTCTGATCCATTCTCTGCTGTAAGAACAGGTGAGAGTCAGACATCTTTAAGGCTTGTTCAGATATGAGGAGACAAATCCCCGCAACATTTTTAGTGTTCAGACATGGCGCGACAAACTACCCTACTTATGATAATGAAAGTGCATTAAGGCGCCAAATCTCAAATAAAAGAAAGTTTTGTGAAAAGTTACATACATATTTTGTGCTAACTTTAAGAATTTGATTGGTCCACAGCTTTTTGCAGCAAAGTGACCAACAAAAAGTCTCCTGCCTCGGGGTTATTATTATTGTTTTGTTTGTTTTGTTTTGGGGTTTTTTTGTCGCCTCATACACCACTGACTTGTACACTAAAAATGTTGCGGGGATTTGCCTCATCATATCTGGATAAACCTTTAGTCTGTATTTTAAGTACTTGAAATTTAAAAGATGTTTGATATATCGTATGGAATATTGATATGAAGAGGATGCAGACGGTATTCATGAGGGTATTAGAAAAACAAAGTGGCAGAATGCGAAGATGAGACGTGGATGGTGAAGGTGTCTTCGGAATATCTAATGAGGATCATGAGGATGAAGAAGCACAAGAGAATATACTCATGAAGATAATTTGATGAAGATTGTGATGATGAAGTTGATGATAATGATGATGGTGATGATGATAATGATAATGATGATGATGATTATGGTGGTGGTGGTGGTGGCGCTGGTAGTCAGGGGCCGTGGAAGCGGGATGGGGGAGGCTGACCCCCTCCTCCTGCCCCCAACGAAAAAAAAAAGAAAACGAAAATATAAGGAACCTATCAACTGCAAAAACTTAATATTTGAGTGGCGAAAAGATTCTCAAAATCATGAACACCAAAGAGCTTCAAGCGGCTCCGTCCCCTGGACCTCAGCCGCCTGTTTTGTGGTGTCAGCCCCCCCCCCCCCCCCCTTTCCAAAAATGTGTCCCGCGGCCCTGGTAGTAGTGGTGGTAGTAGTAGCGGTGGTTGTGGTCATAATGATGATTAACTCGATGATAAAATGACTTGGGGGATTGTTTGGTCTGTAACATTAGTTACCGGACTGAGTATTAAAAGGTACGGGGTTCGAAGCCCTGCCGTCTTAGCAAATAGATTGCAGTTGCCATATCAGACCCATGGGTACCTGGTAGGTTTATTCCTTAAATAACATTTGGTTATGGTTGCCGAAGTTACCGGTTAGCTAATAATTTCAAGAAGCTCTTTGGAGGAATATAGGGATATTAAACCGTAATTGAATAATTATAATCATATTATGCCATAAGGGGATAATTATTCGCCGTATTATGTGGGAAAGGATATACTTATTTAGCACTAACTGTTTATGATAAGTCTCCGAGTTTCTAAATAAGATATTGGAAGAGGAATAAAGAGGGGAGCAAGGAAATTCAGAAGAAGATAAGATGATGATAATGATGATGGTGATGATCATTATAGAGAGAAATTGAAATTGATGATCATGTTGTTGATGGTGATGACGATGACGATGACGACGATGAAATTAATGATTGTGATGGTGACGATGATTATGATGACGATGATGAAATTAATGATAGTGATGGTGACGATGATGATGATGACGATGATGATATTAATGATAGTGATGGTGATGATGATAATGGTGACGATGAAATTAATGATGAAATTAATGATGATCCCATGATGACGATTATGGTGACAATGATGCTGCTGATGAAATTAGTGATAATGGTGATGATGATGGTGATGATGATGGTAATGATGATGATGATGATGATGATGATGATAATAATGATGATTATGATGAAATTAATGATGGTGATAATGATGACGATGGCGGTTATGATGCTGGTGATGATAATCATTATTCTGATCTGGATAATGATAGATTCGATAAGAAATATTGAAGCAGAGAGAGAAGAAGAAGAAGAAGGAGAAGAAGCTTACAAAGACAAGAGAAAGAGGAGAAGAAATAAGAAATAAACACAGAACGATACCAAATTGATCAATGAAACATGTACAAACGTCGTGAATATGCCCCTCCAGCCCCCCCCCCCCCCAAAAAAAGCATAAGCATATTACTTAACACTATATTTCTCTCTTCATACTTTTCAACATTTTTTTTTCTCTTTCTGACTCTCTTCTCCTTTTCTCTATCTGTCCTTTTCGTTTTAGCGCTATTTTGTCATGAGGCCAAGTATCCAATGAAATATCTTTTGTTTTTGCGTTATATATCTCTTATTCTGTCGTGCGACCTTCATAGTCCAATGCAAAAAACAGATTTCTGGTAATGCCGGCTGACGCCTAATTTTTCAATCTTGAATACTGTTATTGACCTCCGTCCTTGATTTGAAAACATCCGGAGAGAGAGAGAGAGAGAGAGAGTAAGAGAGATAGAGTGAATTAAAGGTCGAAAGAAAACGAAAGAGGCACTAATTTGTCAATTTATCAGTCGGAAAGGTTAAATAGTTTGCACTTTCGACTTCCTGGGGCACGAATTGCCCTTATTATCAATGTCTGCCTGCTTACATTTTTGTTATTCTCTTTTGAAGTTTAACTTGAGCTTTTTTTTTTTGCTTTTATATGTGGATCTAGTATAACCTACAAGCATGATAAGGGGTGAGGAGTTGTGCTGAAGTCTGATTAAAAAGGAGCGATCATAGAGTCTGGATATGTTGTCGTTGTTTTTAGTTTTTACGGCGCTGTCATTCGAAATATGAATATTTACGCCATCTCAGTTGCGTTGTTAAAAAATAAGCTGTTTTATGACTTGATTATGTATTACTTTGTTTTTTCCGAGAACAAACAAAGCCTTACATATAGTACATAGGGAGAGGGGGAAAACTGGGGCACTATTTGAGGCCACAAATAGAAGCACAATATTATCTTGCGCTCGTGTGTGCTTATTGTATTCCAGATTCGGTTTTAGTGAAGGGGTGGGGAATACCCTGATACTCTCCCCACAACCACCACTGGCGTTTGCTTCCAGATTATGAGGATAAAATTAATAGTTTGTAATCAGTAAAGGCATTTAATATCTAGCTTATAATGAATTTCATTTCGAGTTGCGTGGTCATGAAGGTGGTGTCATCCAAAATATAAACAATTAAGAGACGTCTGATCTGCGTGTACACTACCTGATTAGTGTAATAAAAGGACAGGCATAAATGGAATGATATTGTCCCACATGCAATGATGTGGCTGAGATGGGGTTTGAATGAAAAGGTTCATCAAATGCCATCAGGTAAACCACAAAAACTAAAGGACTTCTTAGTGATTACTTGCCAAAGTATTCATCCCAACAACCACAAATCGTACGGTTGTCTGCGATCCGATTTATTATATTTTTCCATCGCAATTTTATTTGAAAATGGTTTTCCAACGGTTCTGAACGATAGACTGATTAATTACTATTATTCATGGATACACTCTAAAAAGTAAAATGTTAAATCGCCATTCAGGGTGGAGGAGTGACTACATTTTCAAAATGTAGATTAACACTCTGAACCTGCTGGATTCAGCATATAAGGTTTAGAATCCAGCACGTTGAATCCAGCCTTTCACAGTGTTAATCTAACATTTTGAAAATGTAGTCACCCCTCCACCCTTTTAAATGGTGATTCAACATTTTAGTTTTTAGAGTGATATATGACAGACGTACAAATGGTTTGAAAATTGGCCGACTCTAAGAAGCTTACTGATTGAAGTAAAGGCCAAATCGGCTTCAAATCGTAGACAATCGTACGATTGGTCCGACGAGACTACGATTTGGACTTCCTACAAGCATGACAAGAGGTTTGCAGTACTTTGAAATCTCAACTTCGTTTTTCTTGTGACTGTTCAGACAAGCATAAAATTAAATGTTTGCATTTTCCGTCAAATGCTGATTGCGAATCGTCACCGAATCGGATCACCGTCAGCTCGTATAATGTTCGGCAGACTTAACTCGATTAGAAATATTTCCAGTTTTAACATTCGTCATGAGGTATAGAAATCAAAATTCAATAATAGATCGCTAATTAGATAAAATATGGATGGAGCAGGAGTAACAAAGAAGCGCGAGAATTAATGACTTCCTTTTAGTGCATGTGAGCAAGTTAAGTCTCTGATACAGACCTCTAACATTTAGTCGTAAGGCTTTAAAACAGACAAGGGAGAAATTAATTAGATGAAATTGAATTAATGAATAAAACATGTAAATATAAATATACATTTTATAAGATTATATTATATTACAAATACTACAAAGCTTTTTAGAATATAGTTATTATTGTTATCATTATTATCACTACTGCTGTTGTTGATATTATTATCACGTTTTCCACAACTTGATGTTCTGATGGTATATTTAACAGCAACCGGACTTCTTCCAGAAATCTAAGGTTAAACAAGTCCTCTTCTCATTGTTCATTCCTCTTTATAATTCTAATTCATGGGACATATAGGATGTAGAACTGGAAGTCGTGGATTTGGCAGGAGGAATGGAGGGGTATTAAGACGGAATTATGAAGGTTAAGGCCGATCTTTTAAAGCTATACTAGAAAGCGTGTCTTTGCATTCATGATTAGCTTAAAGAAGGCTCACGTAGAAATGGTGTACAAGTATGTTTGTAGATAAAGAGGCGTTTTTGCAGGAGTTAAGAAGAGGTGTTAGATGGGGGGGGGGGGGTACGAATTATGGAGGGGGCATCGATCTTTAGAAGATACTACAAAGCGTTTCTAATTGGGTTTTATTATAGCCAATAGAAGATCCACGTAGAAATGATTTAGCCGTATGATTGGTAGATGTACTTGACAGGAGGAGGAGGGGGGGGGGGGGTGTTAGAGGAGGATGGGGAAGGTGTTCAATTGTGATGAGGAACATGAGGAAGGTCGATTTTTAGATGCTTGAAAATATGTATAGAGTTAAAGCTAACAGAAAGTCCGTGAAGTTGTGGCGTATAATGGTAGATGTAATGGCATTTGGCGGGGGGGGGGGGGGGGATTGCTAGAGCTGGAAAGGGGAGGGGACTTGTTGAGGAGAAGGCATTTTTAGTGAGATGCTACAAAGCATGTCTAAGTCGGTGACCCTTTCGTTAGATCCACCGCTCGTCGTCGACATCATTTCCGGCATCGCTATTAATCAACGTCAATTTGAACATCGACGGTTCCTTTTTAACTTCACCCGATTCTAAAACCATTCGTATCGATTGATAACATTGATGAAGACGTATTCGATGCTCTACTTTGAGCAGAGAGAGATGGAGAGGGGTGTTGAAGGGACAAAGAGGGTGCAATAGCGGTCACTCGGATTGTAAGGCCCCCTCACACCTAACCGAATTGCCTGAAATATGCCTTGCGATGGCTGGCGAAAGGCATTTTTAAAAAAATCGTTTTCAATGGTAACTGATAGTAAATCATATTTACCCTTCGTGTTTGGGTTCGTACACCTTCTGAACTAACAGCTGCGATTATTCAAAATCGCGCGGAAATTTTGAACATGTTTAAAATTTCCCGACGAATTGAAAAATCGTTGGTCATCTGTTTGAATTCGCATCTCTTATTTACTCTGCGGTAATCGTTCGTTTATCGTTCGTGTGTTATTGTCGCGCATAGTCCCTCATCGGGCTTTGGCCAAAGTGAACCGATCTCGAAAGAACCCTTAACGAAGCAACACGATGACAAACGCCCGATCTATTCCCTTGTCTTCGTTTCTAATCGCACGCCATATCAAACCATTGCTCACTGTTCGTTCGTCTTATTGGGTTATACCAACCCTTCGCTCGCCTTCGGCTGCAATTTACTCAAAGAGGTGAACCGAAAAATCGATATCCTTCGCATGTCATATTTATCCTTCGCTTACCGTTCGTTGATAAAATTTGACAATAGTTACTGATCGCATGATTTGACGGAAATTTTATTTGAATTCGTTGAATTCGCGTGCATTTCGTGCATTTTTCCCATTCGTCACCCTTCGTAAGCCTACATTCGGTCAGGTGTGAGGGGGCCTGTAGGTGGGTTTGGAAAAGAGGCTGACGAAAAGAGATAGAGAGATTTAGTAAAGGTGGGAGCAGAGCTCAATAAACTGACAATATAAGGTTCGCGGGGAATTCGGGGGAAGGAGTGGAAAGAGAGTGAGGGATGGGGAGGAGAGAAGAACGGGAAGAAAATGAGAGGAGAAAGAGGGTGAAGAGATGGAGATGGTTTAAAAGATGAAGATAAGACAGAAGGAGGCGAAAGATTTCTGTTACTGTTTGTTTTCGAGGCACATCGGGATAAATAAGTAGCTGGGATTTCGTAGATAAATTTGATTGTACATGAATTAAAGCCTGAAGATTTCAACGTTGCCAAGCTAATCCATCTTATTTACCCTTGTGACTCCCCACGTCCTTCCTAAGAATCTGATCTCTCTCTCTCTCTCTCTCTCTCTCTCTCTCTCTCACCAATTTCTGATTCTCTTTTTTCTTTCGGTCTCTCTCTTTACCGGTAAATTCTCGCTCTGTGTCACTTTCACCCTTCCTATCCCTCTGTTTTCATTCTCTTCGATTTTCCTTCTGCTTCTCTCCCTTCAATTCTACATTCCTATCCCCATCATCTTTCCATCCATCTCCCCTCTCGACCATTCCGTCTTCCTCTGCCTCCTCCTCTTTTCCTTCCTCCACTTCCTTCTCATCATCTTCTTCTTCTTCTTCTTCTTCTTCTTCTTCTTCTTCTTCTTCTTCTTCTTCTTCTTCTTATTCTTATTCTTGTCCATCACCTCATTCCCTTCTTCTCCCCCTCCTTTTTCGTCTTTTTCTTCCTGCTTCTCCTTCTTCTTCTCCTCCTCTGCCTCCTCATATTTATGTTCTTCCATTCCCACCATCATCGGCAGGGCCACTCCATGTCCATCGCAATTTCCTTCTTCTCCTCCTTCCACATCCTTCTTTTCTTCTTCTTCTCCCTCAGCCCTCCTCTTTTCCTCCCACTCCTCACTCTTCTACTCCTCCTTCTATTTCACTTTCTTCTCCTCTTCCTCCTCCTCCTCCTCATATTTACCTTTTACCATTCCCATCATCATCAGCAGAACTACTCCATCACAATTTCCTTCTTCTCCTCCTTCAACCTCCTTCATTTCTTTTTCTTCTTCCTCACACCTCTTCTTTTCCTTCCCCTCCCCCTCTCTTTTCTACTCCATCCCCTCTTTCTCTCTATTCTCCTCCTCCTCGGCCTCCTCCTCATATTTAAGTTTTACATTCTCATCATCATCAGCAGAGCTACTCCATCACAATTTCCTTCTTCTCCTCTTCTTCCTCCTCCTGTCCATTCTTCATTTTCTCTTCCTCCTCCTTTCCCCTTCCTCCTTCTCCACTTTTCTCTTCCCCCTTCTTTCACCTTCCTCCTTCTCCCATTTCTCTTCCTCCTCCTTTCCCCTTCCTCCTTCTCCCATTTCTCTTCCTCCCCCTTTC
This sequence comes from Echinometra lucunter, assembly GCA_029962745.1. Taxonomy (NCBI): domain Eukaryota; kingdom Metazoa; phylum Echinodermata; class Echinoidea; order Camarodonta; family Echinometridae; genus Echinometra; species Echinometra lucunter. Next base: position 11,279,953 of record CM057154.1, read on the forward strand.
CCCCTTCCTTCTTCTCCCCTTCCTCTTCCTTCTCCTTTTTTCAATCCTCCTCTCTGCATCAGCATTAAGCATACCACCATCACCCGTCGGCGACCTTAAGTAGTTGATTCAGGTAGAATCGTAAACAGTTTAATTACCGCCCCTAAAAGGCTCACCATGAATGACATTCTAAATGAAGATGTACTTCTCACCAGAGCATCCGCTTTTATAGTCAAAGTTTAGAGAATACAGCGATACATAAAACATCTTATTACCAACATAAGGTGTGCCTATTTTTCCCCTTTTTTAATTTCTGAAAGGTCAAATTTTGGAGCCTCACATTTGTAATATTGTCTCTCTGTTTTAAAGTGTACCAATCACGAAAAGAAAATTTACTTTGCATGTTAGAGGTTCCATGTTACTATTCTATATTCAAATATGAGCTTCATACTCTTCCATAAAGAGATTTTGCAAGTTCAAAGTACTATCAATAAACAAAATACTAGCCGACTTGTGCGTGAAGCGCACCTGTTAGAGTTGGGAAGTTTACGGAATCGCGCAGCTATTCGATTCCACTCGTTGTTATGTTATCCTCCATTTTCTTCACACTCTTCATACTCCTACCTCGTCTTCATACTCTACCAGTTAACCCACATAATTTCAGTTAGGGGGGGGGGGGGGGGGAGTATTCAATACGTACTAGCTGTTCACAAAGGTAAGGTAAACGGCACACTTCAAGGTTTTTTCAAGTGGGAAATATACTGTCATAAAATGAGTGACAAAATCGAATTCATTCTACATTGTCCATCACATTTAGTATTTGTTTTAAGCAATTGGTGTATGATGAGGTAGATTGATCTCCGAGAATATCTCATATATTTCAGTTTTAGAGCGGTCTTATAAGGCTGGATGAGGAAACCAAAGGCAGAGGCAAAGGACATTAAGAGAGTTATTATAACTTATGTTTTAAAGCACGGGCGGTAATTTTTGAACTCCCCCCCCCCCACATCCACTCACCGATGTATTTTTTCCCCTGGGGCCATAATATGAAATGCCTATTATTTCATGCTCATAGTCGGCATGGTCGGCCTTAAAAACTTTAAGTAGAGACAGGGAGATACAAACGGAAAGCTCAGGACCGGATTTGTGGTTAGGAGAGGGGGTTGTCGAGGATTTATCTTTTTAAGTCCCCTCACGTTTCAACACAAATCTTACCCATGTTTTAAAGCCTCTTGAGTGCAAAAAGAGGAATATTTTAATCACAATTTTCGGCGTTTGTCTAGGTTGGTGTCCTCCTCAATCATACCAATTTGTGGCTGGTCCAGGGGTGATGTTCCTTAAGGCGTCATGGCCGATTGGTTATTTGGTGAGAAGGGAGCAGCGGAACCGATTGCACAAGTAATGAGTCATGAAATCGCCATTATCGTTCGTCTGAGTAAATTCTATCGGGAGAGTTTCCTCTCGCTTTTGAATCAATTCATCTTCATGATTTGGGCGACGTTGCTAGAGTGATCCATCTTCATTTCTCGTATCTCAAGCATTGTCATATCTATTTCAACAAATGTCGGTTTCCTACTCAGTTATAATGGTCTTCCGATCGGGTGCATTCTCACTAGGCGTTTTTAAAGATAGATTTTACTCAGTACTTTTAAATGTTTTCAGACTGCTGTTAAAGACGATCCGAACGTCTAAATTCGACCAAAAAAAAAATCATGTCAGTGTAAAATACTTCTTATAGTTTCTTCTTAATACTTCTCAAAACTTCTTTCCATGTGACTTTTTTCCACTTTTTGTTTTGTCTTGTTTTATTTTGCTGTTGCTTTGTTATATATTTCTGTTTGGCGAGTGAGTAATCATTCCTTCGCTTTCGAAGAGGAAAGTAATGACTGTGACATGTATGATAATACACTGAAAGCGTTGTTACTCTGTCGTCTCCTTATCCCCTCCTACCATCCCAAGGACCTTTCTCCTGATGCAACGCCTTTGGGGATATTAAACACACTCTCATACTAAATCAATAACACTCTGTGTCATTCATTTATACACACGATGGTTAAACATAAATGAGTTTTAGTATGTAGTATTGTGGATGCGTGAAAAGAGTGTCCAACATCACTCGGACTAAAAAAAAAAGTGTAAGTGATACAAGATATACCTTGCTTATCTCTCATCCCTTCCAAACCCTTCTTACATCCTTTCCACCCCACCCTCCCTTAATCCCCTTTCCTTGCCCCTCCCCCACCGGCCATTGGGGTGTGAAATAGGAACCTTGAGTGTGCGCTCTGGTGGGCTAATAATTGGATTTGGGTGGCCGCGTGAGGCATGAGCTGCAAGTTGTGGAAGCCGACACTCTCGGCGAACCGAACACTCAGCTCGTTGCTCAGCTGCTCGTAGAGCCCGTTGTTATTTCAGCCACTTAATCGGGACGGCGAACTTGGTGTAGCTATGGGGATTTGAAAGATTTGTTAAAGAAAATATACAGATGGAAAGGAAGAGGGAGAAGAAGATGACAAAAATGGATAAGAGAGATAAAGAGGGAGAGAGAGAGAGAGAGAGAGAGAGAGAGAGAGAGGAGAGGAAGAAGAGATATACTGGATGAATTTTTCGACCCTGGACTTTATTTGCGGAAGGCTTTGCAGAATTTTTTTTTATTAAGGTTTTCTGTTTGATTCGGATAGCCACATGTTCACTTTCTTGCTGAAACGGTGTGAAGTCAAGTTAATGAACAGAACTGCTCATGATTATTTGGCTTTCCACAGACTGTATCGATCTTTAAAGAACGGGGGAAGGGGGGGGGGCAGTGTTTCACAAAGGTTTATGTTTGACTTGAAAACCATGCGTAAGTACCCAAATCATGCGATGGTACCGAATCAAGGGAATTTATTATTTTTTTTTTTTAACACGTGCACACGTTGGTATCAGTAATGCCTATAGCATTTTCATTTATTTGATGTACGATAAAAGAGCAATGTAGATAAAATGCCTTACTCAAGGGCATAAGTGCCGCACCGCGGGGATCGAACGGGAAAATTTTCACTCAAATAGCGACTTCGTGAAACAGACTTAGCCAGCCAACGTGAATCAGACTGACACTAAGCTGGACTTAAAGAAATCGCACTTCAATTAATTCAATTGAATTTAAGTACCATATAATGTGAAACACCCCCCCCCCCCCCGGTTATATAGCAGGATATCTAGTCAAACATATTTCAAATCATTTTGGAAGTCATGACACCTGTTTTTTGTGCTTTGTAAAAAAAACTTTTGATGTATGAACACTTCGATAGTTTTTTTTTTTCACTATTCTTGAAAAAAAAAATAGATGGACGACCTTCTTGCGAGTGAAGGCCTCTAAAAAAATAACAGTCCCAGCACCTGGAGGGCGCGTGAAATCCCAGTCATTCGTGTGTCTATTTATCGATGCATTCCCCCATCCCTCCGAGCTCTGTCTGCGCCTTGAATATTTATGATTGAGATCTTCTCGCGTTAAGATAAACAGCGAGCACTCCCAATGGATAAACGAAGACAGTTAACACATCCTCACGGCGAGGTTGTGGAGGGATTGCACACAGGAATGAGGCGTAACGAAAGGAGGAGATGATGAGAAATTGATCACCACTTTGATAAGTGAAAAAGTACCCGGATTGTATATGAGCCGTACAGCTTTGTGACGTGGACAAATGGTTTTTCTGTGACCTTCACCGTTGAATGACATAGGTGCACGTAACACCGTGCGCACTTGATTTCTGATCAGTGACAAACATAAATGGGCGAGAAGGGGGGGGGGGGAGTGTGAGAAGGGGGTAGTTAAATGTATGTGGGAGAGAGAATGGGGAGGGGCGAGACAGAGAAAGTTGGAGATTATAGAGCGCCTTGAAATCAAAAGCTGAAGTTGATCGATGACTGATTGCTATATGGCGTTTAAAATGCTCATCACACGTATAGAACGTATTAATAGTGAAACAGTAGTGGCATTGGGCAGTACGGTAATATACAGTTCATTAAATAACACAAATTCTGTCTTATTTTGAATTCGAAAACACTTGAGATAATAGTAATTCATCTTATAAAATATTAAGCAAAAATCATGCAGGAGCTTTCAAGGTACTTGTATTATTTTGATGTACGTAGACAAGGAACAATTCTCGCTATCTTCATGAGATGTTAAAATGTCATGCTCTTGTGACTTAGAACTGACTGAAATTTGCAAAACTAAAAAAGGATAACATTGTCAAAAGGCAGGAATAATCTTGTTTCCCGAGAATTTTGAACCCGGAACTTTTGATATGACTGGAGGCCTAAATCAAGGCATCCACTAAATGCGCTATCTTCATAAGATATTAACATATCAAACTTTGTAATGTAAAAGGAGCTGCGTAGAAGACACGGAAAATAGGTTAAAAATTTACGAACGCCACAAAAGATTCTACATTTTTTATTCACTAGATCCTTTGAATGTTCATTAATATTTTTTATTCATTGTGTATCAATATTCATGACATCTGAGGAGGCGCTGTGGCTCAGTGGTAGAGCAGTGGTCTCGTAACCGGGAGTACCTGGGTTCGAAACCAAGCGGATGCGCTAATGCCCTTTGGTAAGGTATTAATCCTAATTACCAAGTCCTTCGGAGGGGACTTAAAGCCGTCGGTCCTCTGGTTGCTTACTAACAAGCATACACATGCTTTCTTAGCAGTCAGGTAAAATAAACCATCATCTTCATTAGATATTAACGTATACAACTGAAAATAATCAAGAGGAAAATCATTATGATTAAACTACTTCGGTGTGTTGATATAGTAAATACCTGATTTCCAAAATGATTTGACCATGACTTTCACTTTTCTCGTGTATTAATTTACTTGTCATGATATTTGCTATCTTCTTTAGATATCAACATGCCAAACATGGTCCCTAAGAAGAAGAAAAAAGAAAAAAAATTAGCGAGTACTAGTTTAGGTTTGCTAATCGCTCCTGGAGCCAATATCAATGTTGAGAATGCTTTATAGTAATAATCATTAACTCATAGGTGGGAAGGGGTGCGTGTGTGTGGAGGGATGGGGAGGGGGGGGGGGGCTCATTAAATGTCACGACGTTAAATGCACATGTTGTATTTTTCCAGTTTATCTTTCAAGTGTCCCCTACAAACGAAACTAAATTTGACTAATAACTCATACTGAAAAAAATACTGCAAGACTGCGTGAACATATTCAATATTTTTTGAAAACGTTCCTTTTTTTCCATAGAGCAGTGCTAGAAGTGAGGACTTTGGGTTGTGGTGACGAAATAGATCACATTCGCAAAGTAGGAAATTACTAAATTGGCTGGTTAATAGATCAAAAGTGTGAAATCTCCAATCAGTAAACAAGTCCTAATTGATATTGTTTAACGTTATCAATTATTAACGGTTAGAAACCTAATTACCTTTATGAAATAGCAATATGCAAAATGGAATACAAACAGACACAAATTATTCGTTGAAGATTCAATGTAACAAGCATGCATGCTAAGATGTTGACTGATTGCATGGAAAACTCATCAAAATTCTTTCAAACTACTAAACCCCAAAACTATAAATATCGCGTTTTTAATCGACAAAGTGAATTCAGTTTTGTCACTTGTCATGTTGTATTCATTCACTTATAAGAAAGCTATCCCACGTGTCTTCTATTTTCAGTAACCATCTTTTTATAAGTATCAAGGTGTATCATCTTTCTTGTGAAATCACAGTGAATGTGAGAAAGCAGTTAACGTTTAATTGTTCCACAAGGGAACACTTGAGACAAAAAAATAATGCGATTAACGATGATCTTATTGTTAGCCTTTGCTCGTATTATATGTCTCAAACCCCAAATGGATGTTTGCTCCTTTTTTCACGTCTTCTCGGCTTTATGAAAGGTTAATGAATTCTGTCTTCCTTTCTTCGTTCCCCTTATTGAAACATTCTGAATGCCACAAATTGAATTCGACTGAATATATTCGACCCAACTGCATTACATTTATGATATAAACGAAATTCGCAAATTTCAGGAGCGTAGTTGTAGTGATTATTATACTGTTCACAAAGGAATATTTTTGGCAATTTATCTGGAAACAGAGTTTTATCATCGAATCACAGCAATTAAGAAGCTTGATTTAATCGATGGTGATTATGTAATAAAGGACATGAAGAAATCTCATTATTTTATGTCCATATTCACAAGGCGACAAAAATCATACATGGAAAATAGTAATGGAGATTTTTTCGGAAATGTACAATGGTGGAGACGTACAGAATTCATAGTAGCGTATTTACTTCAGGCAATTCATCCGAAATGTTTTGATAACCTTTAATGTAAATTGAAGGCGAATTAATGAAGGGGAAAATGTGAATTCGTAATCATACTAAGATAATTATGTCAATTTTTCTGCATCATTAGGGATTTCGATATGCGCTAACATAAAAAAGAAACACACTGTCATTCCTTACTTATTCTAATCGAAAAATAAAAGAATGTGGAGATTATCAATCATTCCATGACAGTTAGTTAATAAAACAGTCTAATTCAGCTGATTTGGAACTTCGTACAGCTTTTAACGCCAGATTGTGGTACTGAAATTCTAGAAGGAGTAAATCTTAATGATCTCTTTTAAAAATACAATCAGTTCTTACCAAAAGGATACCAATTATACTAAGATATATCGCCGTAATCGTAAAATCACCTCACGTCTCAATGGAAAAACTATCGATTTCATGCCCGAGCGCAAAAGGATCGAAATTCAATTTGGAAGCAAATCTCTGCAAAATCAAACACTTACCTGGAAGCGATGATGAGTACATTGTATGCCGACAATCCTTAACGTTACGTCAATATTGATACAGCCTAGGTGGAGTACCCTCTCCAGTAGAGTCCGTCATAGGCTCAAGAAACGCCAGGTTAAAGATAAAATTGTTTTCTGGTCAAGGATTTCAGTGGGAAAGAATGCGTCAGGACACTATTGGAAAAAGGTCGCTTATGCAGTACATATGAATTTGTGCTTATTCTGACGTTTTGGTTTTGGAATTGAAGTATTGACTCAGTCTTGCTGAAAGTCACTTGCACTGAACACAGAAATGGCTATCTGGGACAACACACTTGATACAGCTTGAATGAATGGTCCAAACACTGCAGCTGTTTAGTATCATTGTTTTATCAAATATAAGGGCATCATAGGGTACTAGTAATATTCTTCTTCAGGGTATCTGATATTGCCATTTTTTCTAAAATTACATTAAGGGAATTGAAAAGCTCAGAAATCGTTTGTCACTTTACCCGGAACCCAACCTTCTCTTTAACGGTTTCGAGCGAAGAGAAAGGAAAAGAAAGGAAATCGATGATGGACGATGGACTGTATGACATTTTGACAGACGACGACTCAAACATGAGAGATCGAAATGTGATCGATCATACTTCATTGAAGATGGCAGAAATCTGAGGGTAAGCGCAACACGTGTTCAAGGATGGGATTCGTTTGATTTTCGGCCTTGGTAATTATGTTTGCTGCGGTGCTAGGTGAGGAGTGTGATAAGACTTCGAAATCAATGCATATCACAGATAAAGATTAACTGTGCGATAGCTCCAACATGTCTTGGCCAAGGGTCTGGCCGCAGCGTTTTCCCGCGTTAAACGGCACCATTTTTGGAATATTATGACTTGCCATTTTTCCACAATAGACAGGGAAGGTTAGTGTAGACGCGCACAATATTACGACTTACCATTTTTCCACAATAGACAGGGAAGGTTGGTGTAGACGCGCACTGACCGCATTCAGGTCATTGTTTCAAAACTTTATCTTTGATTACATAAATAGTCAAGATCCCCCCCCCCAAGGGAAAAACAGAAAATTGGAATCGGCCCACAGAGCAGTGTCTCATGCTTCATGAACAAATACCTGAGCAACGTTTTCAACTCACTTAACACGAGAGCAGTGCATAGAATTCAGAAATAGAAGTGGGTGGGTGTCAGCAAAAAAAAAAACATGAAGTCATTACGTAATCGATGTTATCGGGGTAAGCAACTACGTAAAGTTTGACACTTTGACTCCTGCTAACGCATTGATCGTAATCTGTTGACATCTTTATTTAAATTGAATAAAATTGACCTCTCTCATCACTCCTAACATTTTCTTCACTCAGTCCGTGTGTGCACCCGTGTATGCATTCCATGGTCTATGGCAGCCGAGCGTTGCAAACCGAGCAGTAAATATACGCTTTCAGTAAATACAAATGTACTCTGGTTGAACTTGCATAAGCTCGAATAACTTTTTTAAGGTCAAGGAGAAGTGAAGCAGGAAAGGAAAATAAGATGAGCTTATTGAAAAAAAAAAGATCTTGCCACGTCAGAGATGAATGATTTGTTTTCTTTTCAATGAACTGAACTGGAGTTTTTTCCATTTAGATTTTGTAAAACTGCACAGAATAAACACGTTCTCAAAATATTGCAACTTTTTATACTACCCTTGTGATACTACCCTTTTGAACTTTATGTTCTAGGATATTTTTTTTCTACTAAAAACAACACATGGAAGTTGCAGAGTATGGTAGGCAGGATCTTGAAGTAATATGGTTAAAAAAAAGTCTAGATATGGAGTTAATGCGATTTGAAAATTACATTTTAGCTGAAAAGAAATACATTTTTGAAAAATGCCTATCACAGGCATGATAGGAAAGAGCAAACAGAACAAAGGAGCATTATGGTGTAGGTGGTCAAGATAGATAATCATGATGATGAATAAAGATGACGCAAATTCAGTTGATAAGCAGACATGCACTTGTTTAATGTTAAGAGTGTCCACAAGCCTCACTTCAGAACGTAAGTGGGTCAGGGCTATGGTAGCATTACTGCTTTTTTTCCACGTTTCTGAAGCAATGGGCGGCCACTTTGTGTCATGGCTTGGGGACGAGAGGCAGAAGAGGATGATGACTCAAAGACCTCGTTTCGGTTGTTTTTATTATTCTCTGTTTCGTTTCGGTTTCTTACCTTTTTTGTTCTTTTTTGCTTCTGTATTCGTTTTGTTTCTTGTATTTGTTGTTGTTTTTGTTTTGTTTTGTTTTGTCGGTTTTGTTTTTTCTTTTGGTTTGCCATAGTCTTTTGAATATGCCATGCGCACTGTGAATAAAACCCAAATTCCAATTTGTTTCTTCCAATGAAGGCTCTTTGGGGGTACATCCTTTATTCTCATACGACATTGTAGCGTGTATCTTTAACTGACAAATCTTGACATTGTGGCCGTTATCAGTGTGGTGAAACCAATCCTTTGGCTGGGAGGATTTTATTTAAAAAAAAATGTATACCTGTTTCAGAAGAGATTTTTATGGTAATACAACTCTTTATTATTGACCATCTGCAATCAAAAAGGTACAAACATTATAAAATTGCCTGGGTTTATGAATGAAAATCAAAGATTTCCCACAATATCTAAATCATTCCAAGTGACGTATCAAGATAAAAATAAAGTTCCATAAAATTCCCGAGGCGTGCTGGAGAATCCTTCCTTTGGCTGGTATCTACATCAAAGGCATATAGGGTCCATTGTCTTAACCCATTCGTGACAGGAATTATTTAAAGCCTAATTTGATCAGCTTTTATTCTTCAAATTGGCAACACCAACATTTTTATTTTATTGCTACATTTTTCTTATAAAACGTCATGTATCTGAAATGAATATAAATTGACAGAAATTATGATAAGAAGTCAAAAAGTTGCCAATTTGCAGGGGAAAATGGTGATTTTAAACTTTCTATCACATTGCCAATTTAAGGATTTTAATGCTTATTTTCCTTTGAAAAATTTTCAGCATCAAACAACAAATATTGACGCAACCAAAATGGGCACAGTTTGTGTAGAATTTTTTGCTCTTTCTGCTCATGTATTTGGTATGATTTTGGGCTTTGCATCAGAAGATATTAGGCCAAACAACAAATTGTGAATCTCTGTCATGAATGGGTTAATGAGACGATGTAGAAATTTATTAGGCATAGCAGTGACAAGAGTTCTACTGGTTTCGTTCGGAAAATAGCGTTGAACACACACACATATTTAAGCTATTTTGACTTGAACTCATCAGAATCGATGATGAGTGCAGGGGAAGTTACATATCCCTGATGAGTGCATGTCAAAATCTTAAACTGTGTGTCTGTATGTGTGTTTTCAACGCTATTTTCTGAATCTATATCTTTTGGTTTTATCTTTGCTCTAAGTAACTGTATTTTCCGAATCTTTTCTACGAAATGAGTTTTCATATAAGACTTTAAATGATTTAGGACTAGTCTACTAAGTGCTCGGGTGCATGTGTGTGTTCAGTGCTATTACATACTACTGTATGTCTGTATGTGTGTGTTCAACGCTATTTTCTGAATTTACATCTTTTGGTTTCATCTTTGCTCGAAGTTACTGTATTTTTCGAAATCTTTTCTACGAAATGTTTTTTTCATATGAGACTTTGTGAGTGATATATTGGAATAGCCTACTAAGTGCCCGGAAGGACTTTTTGTTTGTTTCTTCCTTTGCTTTCTATTTTTACATTGTACAGAATATTGACCATGACAGTTGATACGACGCCTTGTAGATGAAACCATTTCATATCTGTTTTTCTCCGCATGTTTTTTTTTTTATATCTTATTATTGTTTTTTTTTGTTTTTTTTGCTTCAATTCCTTACAATTTTGCAGCACGTACAGGATTTGACATTTTCACATACATAACATAAGATGAGTGGGACTGTATAAATCTGCAGACCTGTTTACCCGCTTTTACGGCCCACAGGTTTTATGTGTAAATGGGCTTTTGAGTACTACTTTCTGGAATGTTTGACATCGATTTTGTCAGGTGTAGCATCCATTCATGTCAACGGATACTCACCACCCATTTGTGACCACATTCTTGACATTCCTGTCCATAATGTACATGTACTTCCATGAGTGCACCTGTACGGTGTCATCTCCGTTTTCGATCACGTGACCGAAAAGCCTGACGTCAGCAGAGAGATTGAACAACCATGTTCTTTAGAAGAAAAAAAATAAAGGCAATGCAAATGGTTAGAAACGGAGAAAGGGGGCAGTGGCGCATTCCTTCCTCTCTTTATTTGACGGCCCAGGAAAAAAGGTAAATAAAACCGACAATTTGTTTGTGACGAGCAGGGCGCCATTAGCAATCCAGTTACCAGTGGCGGAATAAGCAAAAGCTTATTTGGGACAGAAAAGTATAAGTTACAAAAAAGTGAAAAAAAAAAACGAAACATAAAGTCATTTCAGCAACATTTGTAAATCACCGGTATCGAATTATGAATAAACTACGTGTGAATATAAATTTGGGGGCACCCCCCCCCCATCAATACGCCAGTGCTACTTACCCCCAACCCCAGGCCTCTCCCTCTCGCCTTGATGCTTTTCGCTGCCTAAAATATCAATTTGATATGCTACCACAGGCGCACCTCCTTTGCTTGTAGAAATGAAGAAAGATATCAAATTTATTATAGCTTTTAGTAAATTTAGGATAAACCTTGTTCTCTGTCCTTTTTTACCGTTTACACGCTAATATTTCGTGCGCACGAGCCACGATCGATAAGCTTTGCGCAGCTGCTGCGCCTAACAAAATTTAGATTCCTTTAGAGCGCCCCCAGGCTGTCATGGTAGTCGCATTTAGTTGACGCTTATTGGCATTAGCACTTCACAAATTGATTTTAAGCACCCTAATTGGGTGCTGAATACTGGGTTCTTTAAGAAGAAATTGGAGGAGATTAATGACGGTTTCGAGGAAGTGTCTTGCCACGTCAGATTGATGAATCTGCCGTTAGATTATATGCGAAAACGCAAGTGTAGTTTTGATAAGACAACCTCATGCTGCAAAAAGATTGGAATGATTCAAAATTTGATCTTGTCGCATTATAGGAAGTGTTCTGGTCTTAACTTTATATGAAAAAAAATCTAAGCATATCTTCACAGATGTTTACATTATTCAGCCATCCATCATTTCGGTGATGAATGTAATTACTTCAACTAACTGTCAAACAAAGTTTTTTTTTTTTTTTTTCTATTTCCAAAATCTTACTGTTTTGGTTGTTTGAACAACTTGAGTCTTGGTCGTGATGAAAACTGTCCATTAAATTAGATTTAGATTATTTATGTAATCATTTCAAGGTACACTTTTATTTGGTAAGAACATTATGTATAATTTACTTTCATGAGATCTGTTGGAATAATAACCAGTGCATTTTTTACAGAATACCCAAAGTAGTACGGTATTATAGAATAGACAAAGTAAAATCAACAGACACCCCAAAACTGACTTGAAATGAAAACATAATGTAGCTACCTTTTGAATTGATTTTCATCTGTGGGAAGTTTACTTAGCAGAAAACACTTTTTACAGTTGTGACCTTTAATGTCGATTTTAAAGAAAACCAAAACCCTCAGGTCAAGTAGTTTTAAAATCAAAGCCAATGTAGAATAATACAGAAATTTGAACGAAATCGGACACGGAATCAGAAAGTTATGGCTATATGAAATTTTCTGTTTTTGACACTACCATAGCAATTAGTGATATGAGTAATGTTGTGGACAGCCCTCAGTATGTTTTGTATACAGAATTTCACATATTCTTTCTTTTCTTGGAGACCACTTGTTTTCATTGTCCTTATCCCAAATATGTTTTGGAGAAAACACTCCTACTTGATATATCGTGGGTTTGGCTTAAGAAAATGTGCAAATCTTAAGCAAAGCGAAATTGTTCAATTATGTGTGTACAGAACATACCGAGAGTTGTCCTCACAATTATGATGTCATCAATAGCCATGGCAGAGTAAAAAAATGTCAAATAGAAATTTTCGTATAGCCATAACTTTCTCATTTGGTGTCTGATTTTGTTCTTCCCAAATTTTTTGCCGATGTGTTTTATTCCATCTCAGCTTTGATTTAAAAACTACTTGATTTAAGGGTGTTGTTTTCCTTTAACACTATGGAAACCGTTTTATTTTACATCTATGTTCATGACATGAATCTGTCAGTCTGTCTTTCTGCCTTTGTCTCTATTATCTTCACTTAAAGCAGTTGTATTGAAGGAATGTGCATGCTTTTTAAATAATCTTCTTATGTGCCGAGGGGTAGAACAGTTTGGACGCAGGACTAGGAAGAGAAAGTCGTCAGACATTCATTGCTTTACTAAACCTCATAAATAGAAAGTCAATAGGGCGCTGTCTCCTCCTACTATACTATTATTTGGCAAAATGAATATTCGGAGGGAACAATCTTTAACATCGTGTGTTTCCTATGTGCAGAGAGCACGCGTTAACGGATTGGATTATATTGGCGCCCGCAGCATAAAAGAATTTTTGCGAAGCCGGCACAGACATTGAATTTCATGAATTCAGAAGAATGATAATAGTATCAACACAAAACAAAACGAAAAACACCAAATATTAACATCAAATGAATAATCAGGAGCTTTGTTAGACTTATCTCGGAAAGGGGAGAATGTGAGAATGTCGAATTAAGTTGCCCTTTTTACGGTAAGAAAAAGGGAATAAAGAAAATGGCCGCAGAAGCCTTAGAAAACAATAAGAAAAATATCTCTCTCTGAATATGACTGGGCGTCGCTATACTATTGAGATGGAGAGAGTCTCCAAAACTTAGCGTAAAAGAATCAGGGGCAAGGGGGCAATTTGCTCATCATCTTATCAAATTTCCGACCATGACTTACAGCCCCCCCCCCCCTCCGTTCCTTTAAACAGAACCCTACAAAGTGGTTTCCATACTGAACAATACGGCTTGGCTCACTGTAGGCTTATTCATGAATATATTTTGCCCCATCAAGGCCGAAGTCTGAATAAGCCACTTGTAGCAAATCAAATGATAATTGTGCCCCCCCCCCCCAAAAAAAAGAAATGGGTATAACCCCATCCCTTCTTTATCTAGCGATGCCTGTAAATACCTTTTACTGTCGGTGAAAACAAAGACTAAATTTTGCATTTGAAATGGGAAAAAGGAAGAGACCAATCATTATTCTAATCGAAGGCTGGAGAAGATTGGCTCTTAGGTTACCCGACAAGTAGCCATGCTGGATTATAAGCCATTGTAAAAACAGTAGCCAGGCACTAATCATATTTACCGGGTGAGCCGCGTACATGAGGACCAGGCAAATTCAATAATTACAGCTAATATAATTGACGCACTGTGGTGACGTCATCATACCATTGGTATCGTGTGAATTCAAATCGAGATTATTCCGACCACCTGCATTCGTGGACTATCGATCGCAAGTCTTGGTCAGAAAAAAAGGAAATAAAGAAAATTTGCACCTAAAAATGTGGCTTCTACCGGTGTCAAGGATTTCTTAGAAATACCGTAACAGTTCTTAAACGGCTTCTTTCTTTCTCATCATCAGTCAAAAGGAGGATAACCTATTCAAATTTTGTTAATACTTTTGACGGGATTGCATGTCATACATCATAAAAACATTATTTTTGCCCACTTAGATCCCCGCAAAAAATAATGGAAGCACCCGACAAAAAGGAAGTTAATTGCGTTGAACTGATGATAATTGCGACGATATCATATTAAAGGGATAGTAATGTAATAGTCAAAGAGCAACATTCTTCTTGCCAACTTAATTCCCCCAAAGAATTATCGAACCACCCGCCAAAGAAGAAGGTGATTATATTAAAGGGATGATAATTGCGACGATATTATATTAAAGAGATATTGACTGCTCCAATAGCAAAATTGATTCCGCGAACTTAAATCCACGAAAAAAAATAATATGGAACGACCCGACAGAGAGGAAGGTAATTATATTAAAGGAATAATGATTAGGACGATGTTATATTAAAGGGATAGAAACTGCTGTAATGGCAACATCAGATTTATATCGAATGTCGTGAGTTCTGGTCCACCTGTATAACCTGGGGGTGCTTCATAAAGCTGTTCGTAAAGTTACGAATGACTTTACGAACGACTGGATTATGAAGTGCTAAATGGGATGCTTTTGGAATGCAGTTTTTCCTGACATTTTGAAAAAATGTGACTGCATTTCCCATAAGCTCAATTAAATTGTGACACAAATGTACTTCACAAAACTGTTTTTAAACAAAAGTAATGTTAATTTATGTTTGCATATTTCATCTTTAGCTGATGCCATTTATAATGACTGAGAATTCCATTTGGCTTGCCATATTCAAGTCGTTCGTAAAGTCATTCTTAACTTTACGAACAGCTTTATGAAACACCCCTCAGGTGGATGAAATTTTGCAATAGCAAATAATGAATCAATGGGACTCAAAGCTCATGTAATGGAATGATTAATATAAACCCTTTCCTTTTCGTCATTTTCAGGTCTGGCAGTGGATTTGGTGCAAAATATAGCACGACTTGCGTTTGTACTATTTTAGAACAGCAACACTGAATGAAAAGCTAAACAGAAAAAAAAGCCTAAACCTCAGTAACCGTATGATCATAATTTCTTTTGCCCGTATTCTGACAGCGGTTAAACCTAACCCTAATGTATAGATAACCCTGGGTCTAAGACTAGTGTGGTCTAAGTGTGGTCTAATTTTCATTGTATTCTGACTGATAGCCTGGTTTAACAAAACCTTATAATTTAACCCTGGGTTAAATGCAAAGCCAGGGTTTATTTAAAGATAGCAAATTTACATATGAGGCATAAGAGAAAATGGGAGGAAGCCTAGGAGACTGCAAGAGGAGATGGGTGGGGTGGATGTTGGCTTGTGCAGGTGTGTGTGTGTGTTAGGGGATGTGTGATTTGAAAGAGAGAGAGAGAGAAAGAGAGAGGGTAAAATAATCTCGAGTAGATAAGAGGAAATGAGCTTGAATGGAAGCTGGAGAGCACTGTAACATCATCATGATATAGATAATGTTGCAACAGTATATCTTAGGGAAGAGGGTTCATATTCGCTGGTGGCGATGAGTTATTGTGACCATCACTTTATCATGAGTTTTCTTATAAAATATTTTTTTTAACTTGGACTTTGGACACTACATACTTCAGAAACTCTCATTTTTGTTGTTGTTGTCTTAGTTTATTTCCCATTATTACTGTTGCATTCTTCGTTTTAAGAATCATGGGGGATATATAATTTACTTTCTGATCTGTCAGAAATATTTAGGGCTTGGATTTCAAATGGAGAATTGTAAGAGTATCGAGATGAGAAGAGTTTTCTTACTTTCTCGCCGCTAACGAAGTCTAGAGTTGGCCTAATATAGCAAACGATCATTTTCATTTTTTTTTTTTTTTTAATAAAGGATGTTCTTTTTTTTTCCTCTCCTTTTTTTTTTCCAGTTTGCGATATGTTTCCCGAAAACATCACAGCCGTCTTGTCTTCCACATCTTGCGAAACTAGCCTCGCAGTACAGTCGTTAGTAGAAACATTTCAAATTCCTCACGTTGAAGTCCCGCGGGAGAAATGCGCCGTGGAGCGACAGAACGGGTTCAGCGTGAGCATACGACCGGACTATTCGCATATTAGCCGCGCCACGCTAGATTTGATGTTACGACTGGGCTGGAAACAAGTCAGTATTTTCTACGATTCAGACACAGGTAAGAGAGTTCCATTAAAAAAAAAAAAAAAAAAAAAGATGTGACGAGTAGTCTTGTTAAATGTTTTTATTTGAATGTTTTATCTACTATATATTCGCACTTATAATGTATGTATACTCTCTTTAAAAAGAGTGAACACATTCACTCTGTTAGGGGAGAATTTAGGAAAAGAGTGAATTTAGAGTGAATTAAAAGTGAATTAATAGTAAAAATTATGATATTCATTCTTTATTCACCCTTTAAGAGGTGACCTCAGTGATTACCCAAAATCCATGAATGATAACTGGGGACACCCCTGAAAGAGTGATTATCAAAATTTTACTCTTGATTCACTATAAATACACTCTTTTCTTAAATTCACCCCTAACAGAGTGAATGCGTTCGTTCGTTCTTTTTTTTTTTTTTTTTTAAAGAGAGTAGTAATTGTAAAAATGTTTCTTTGTACTCTCATACCCGAGTGGAGGTCGATAGGGTCAGTGAATCTTAGCTTATCTTATCTTATCTTTCTTATTAGACTAGAATGAACATTTACAGAGAATATACTAATTCGGATAAATGTCAAATAAAATCTACAAAAAACAAAAAATTAAAACATATATAACAACAGTATGAAACAATTTAAAGAGCCTTAAATTCAAGTACCTGTAAAAGAGGAGTCCGTGCGCAAAATCATTCTGTCATTAAATTTTGTGCATGACATTGAACTTCAGGAATATCGCGACATATTTATTCAAGATAAAAGAACAAAATTCACAAGTGCAAACATTAAAAAAAAAATAGTGGATATCATGTCTGTATTTAACTATCTTTATTTTTCTCTCGCATTACCTTACAGCTTACAAGAATGTTGAAGATTTATTACTTCTCTCGGCGGCACTCACTCAAACCTACCCACCCCACTTCCGGTTGTTCCGTCTCAAGCAGAACGCGGCCACGGGCAAACTAGACTTCGTGCAGCCTCTTCACACTGTAAAAGATTCCAAGACTTTTAACATGGTGGCATATTGTAGTACCATGAACAACATCAAGTTAATCCGACAGGTATGATCATTGTGAACAGGGCAATCTGTAATATTTTAATGAACTCCACTGGCTTGGCTTTGTTCTCACCCTATTCACACTGTGAAAGATTCCAAGACCTAACATGGTTTCACACGGTACAGTGAGTGACATCAAGTCAATCAAACAGTACGTTCTGTGTGAACAGGACCACATGTGTTTAGTGCACCATACTGGCTTGACTTTGTTCACACCCTCTTCACACTGTGAACGATTCCAAGACTTTTAACATGGTAACATACTGTTGTACAATAAACATCATCAAGTTAATCAGACAAGTACGTATGATCTATTTGATGTAATTCAAACCACAGTAGAGTAGTGTGCCAAATTATTAGTGTACCACAACTATCATCACCCTCTTCACACTGCGAGAGATTCCAAGACCTTAAACATTTGTTCTGTAGTACCATAAATTCACCAATGAAATGAAATAGAGTTATGAGAACATTATTGTATGGAAATCAATTGGTGTAAAATTTTTAACGGTAGTCGTTTTTCACACTGTAAAAGATCCCAAGCTATTTGATCAAATTTTTACTTTGGGGGCAAAAATTTTGCTATATCCGAATCCGACGACTTTGGCTATATTCATTGCTAATGACATGACTCGGTTCTTTTATTAAAATCAAAGTACAGAAAATACATCACGCTATCCATGATTCGAACGTATGCAGGAGAATCATCTCCTGTTTCATATTTTAGTTGCTTATATGCTTATTCCTCCAAAATCTAAATTCAAACAGGCTGCCATGTTTGGAATGACCACCGGGGAATACCATTGGATAGTAGCGTCACATGTGAGTATGACATCATTATTTAAGTGTTGCTGGTAAGTAAATGATTGAGTCGTATCGTTTCCTGCGCAAAGAGAACCAAATGCAAGTTAAAGCTTTAGTTTACTGAAAACACATTTTTATATTTTTCGTGTTGTGCAAATTAACATGGTAGGCATCTCGGTGTGTCATTCAATGAATTTGAAATAAATATTATGCGGGTTCTTTTATTTATTTATTTATTCATTTTTTGTAAAGCCGAGTAATAATGAAATGTCATATTGAAGATTGATTAGTCTGTAGTTTTCTTTGATTTAGCCTATACATCCAGCTTGAAATATTTTGAGCATCATTAATAGCGATTTTACAATTGAACGGGAAATTCTTTTAAAAATTTCCAAACCGTTTGGTCCACAAACCCCTTTGCGAGGCTAACCATGTTTAAAACCTGCCCGAAGTGGAAGCCTAAACTCTCTCGTAGAAAAAGTGGATTTTAAATATATATACATGATTTTGAATCATTTTATAATATTAAGGAAAATGAAGCGGTAGCTGTTATCTTACTTATCTATAAAGAAAATTTGTGTATTTGATTTCTTTTCTTTTTTTTTTTTTTTAGCTTACCCACCGTTTTTCATATATTGAGAAGAATCTTTAAAAGTCCAATATTATTTTTCCCATTTTGTGAAGAACTTAATTCAATTTCGAGTATTGGTTTAGAGTCAATCTCATTGTGTTCCGCCATCCTTGTTTAATGTCTCTGTGATCACATGACATTATTTTCATATTAACCTCTACAGAGCTTATTAAGCGAATCTTCGCAATATCCAGATGACGTAATGGTTGGTTTATTCATTATTTCACAATTTATTCATGGTTATTTCCCAAATAATTTTGCTTTTTATTTTTTCCTCCCTATGATATGATTTCGTCCCATAATAGAACTTGCCCTTTTTTGCTAAAAGATTTTTAGCTCAGCAGCGGTATTACGTCCTAAGGTGTCTCCAACACATAATAAAACGTTTCACTATCCAACACAATCGAAGCACTCCACGAAACCACCGTAACGAGAACTAAAAGATCACAATTCAGGAGGCCATAACTTTGTCAGTAACTGTCTTCGATAGCGAACACTTTTTTTTTCTAGTCTGGTGTTCAGCCGCACACAGGCGCATCACACCTCCACCCTTTAAAAAGAAAGTTTAGTTTTAAAAAAAAAAGAAACTTTCTATCAAAACTGCCCAAAAGTGAGCGCAAACCAGTTCAAGTATATAATCCAAATACATGTGCTGTATATACATGTATATAAAAATCCAAAAATCCAACAAATATTTTGTTGAATGTTTAAAGACTCTGTTCATACTACACTGTTTTCTCAGAAGGAGGAATATAAGTAATTTGTATGTTTTCAACCAGGGAGAGATTGCTTGAAGCAAAAGCTCAGACTGAAAAAAGTGTGAAGATAAAGAAGTGAACCGGAATGATCTGCACTAGGGTTTGAATATACATGGCTAAAATTACACATATGATAATAACTGTCCCTCCTTCGTTGGATTTCTTGTCACAATACATTGTTCCGTTTCTTCCAAATCCAACTGAATAACACAACTAACAAAAATAAGAAGTGGTATTTTAACCACGAGACAGTGCGTCAGCAATGATATTGTCTCTTCCTCGCACATGGCAGATGTCCAGGTTGTATTCCTGTACCAACAATGACCATCTCATCAGTCTGTTATTTTTGTTTTTCATTCGTGCAAGGAAAGTCAGGGGGTTATGGTCCGTTCTGATCATCACTGGGTACTTATTGCCGCTGATGTAGATGTCGAAATGTTGCAGCGACAAGATAAGGGCAAGAGTTTCCTTCTCTATTGTAGAGTACCTAGCTTGATGCTTATTGAACTTCTTTGACATGTAGCAGACTGGTCGTTCTACTCCAGCATCATCTTTCTGGATCAGCACACTTCCAGCTCCAGCATCACTGGCATCTACTTCGAGGATGAAAGCCCTGTTGAAATTAGGTGCTGCAAGGACAGGAGAACTAGCGAGGAGTGCCTTCAGTCTCTCGAACGCTACTTGGCATGCAGGAGTCCATGAGTAAGGCACACCTTTCCCAAGCAGGCCAGTCAGCGGGGCTGCAACATCAGCGAAGTTTCTGCAGAATTTCCGGTAGAAGCCGGACATCCCCAGGAAGCGTCTCAATGCTCGCTTGTCCTCCGGAACCGGAAAGTTCACGATGGCTTCCACCTTTGCACCTATGGGTTGTACACTTCCCAGTCCTACCAGGTGTCCCAGGAACGACACCTGTGCCTTGGCAAACTCTGACTTTTTCAAGTTCACTGTCAGATTGGCATCAGAGAGACGATCAAACAGAGCTCTGATTTGTTCAACGTGATCGTCCCAGTTGTCACTGTATACCACAATGTCATCAAGATAAGCGTCACATCCCACCAGGTCAGAAGTAACTGAGTTGATTATCCGCTGGAACGTGGCAGGTGCGTTCTTCATCCCGAACGGCATTACTTTGTACTGGTAGAAACCATCAGGAGTTACGAAAGCTGACAGTTCTCTGGCTCTAGCTGACAAAGGTACTTGCCAGTACCCTTTGAGTAAATCAAACTTACTGACATACTTGGCACTCCCTATGCGATCTATGCAGTCATCGATACGGGGTATGGGGAATGAATCGGACTTGGTCTTGGAATTCAACATTCTGTAGTCTGTACAGAACCGGAAAGTACCGTCCTTCTTAGGGACCAAAATACAGGGCGAACTCCACTGACTCATACTAGGCTCAATGATATCATTAGCTATCATGTACTCAACTTCCTTCCTTAAGAGATCCCTCTTCAAAGGATTCACTCTATAGGGATGTTGCTTGCTGGGAGGCGAATCCTCAACATCAACATCATGCTCCACAAGACTGGTTCTACCAGGAACATCACCAAACAAATGGTGATAGTCATGAATAAGACTGCTCAGTGAATCTTTCTCATTCTGTGGAAGATGACTCAACTTTTCATCTAGATTTGAGAGTACCTCAGAATTCCTCAACTTCAATTCTGGCAACTCCATGCCAACTTCATCCTGAACATCAACATCCTCCTCACTCCCACTGATACTAACACCAGCCACAGGCTTAACTACACTATTCCTATCAGGTTCCACATATTCCTTGAGCATATTGACATGACACAGTCGTTTCTTCCTTTTCCTATCAGGAGTCTGGATGATATAATTCACATCACCAACTCTCTTATCCACAAGATAAGGACCTGAGAAGCGTGCCTGTAAGCAGTTACCTGGGACAGGCAACAATACCAATACTTTGGAACCAGGCTCAAAGTTCCTCTCTCTAGCCTTTCGATCAAAGACGGTCTTCATTCCAGCCTGAGCTCCTTTCAAGTGCTCCATGGCCAACTCTCGACTACACAGTAGACGTTCTCTGAATTTCGAGACATAGTCAAGCAAGCCACACTCTTCATCACCTAGGATCTTTTCCTTCAGAATCTTGAGTGGCCCGCGCACTGAGTGTCCAAACACAAGCTCGAATGGACTGAATCCCAATGATTCTTGCACCGACTCACGAACAGCAAACAGAAGTAAGGGAAGGCCTTCATCCCATTCCTTATCACACTGTAGACAATACGTTCTCATCATGCTCTTTAGCGTTTGATGGAATCGTTCTAGAGCCCCTTGGCTCTCAGGATGGTAGGCACTTGAATTGACACATTCAACACCTAACTGAGACATCACTTGCTTGAAAACCTTTGAAGTGAAGTTTGAACCCTGATCTGACCTAACTACCTTTGGCAAACCCACCAAAGTAAAGAACTTCACCAGTGCCTTGCTGACATTCTGCGCTGTAATCCTACGAAGTGGTACAGCTTCTGGAAATCGTGTGGATGCACACATCATAGTCAGCAAATACTCATGTCCAGCCTTGGTTTTTGGCAGTGGACCAACACAATCAACAATCACTGTTGAGAACGGCTCGTCAAAAGCTGGAATAGGCTTCAGAGGGGCTGGAGGGATTTTCTGATTCGGTTTCCCGACCATCTGGCAAACATGACATGCCCTACAAAAATCAGAAACATCACGTCTCAACCCTGGCCAAAAGAAGTGTTTGAGGATTCTCTGCACAGTTTTGTTCACACCCAAGTGCCCACCAAGACCTATTTCATGTGAAACACTCAAGATCTGCTTACGAAACACCTTAGGCACAACAACCTGATGAACTTCTTTCCAATCTTCCTCAAATGAAGCATCTATTGGCTTCCATTTCCTCAACAATACACCTCCCTTCATGTAGAAGCAAACACCTGCATCTACGGCCTTTTCCTCAGACAAAGCACTATCTCTTAAAAGACATATCTCAGGATCTTTCTCCTGAGCATCTATCAAGGAATCCTTATTCAGACAGATGTCACCTTCATTCACCTGATCACCTGTACTCTTTCCAGGTGACTTGACATCATCCAACAAACGGAAAACATTACCGTCATCCAACCGACAGAAAAAGCTGTCTTCCAGATGAACATCATCTGAACTACTCAAAGTCTTTTCCAAAGACTGTTCTGACTCTTTCTCTTTCTCCTCCACCTTTGAAGTCATTGACCTGGTCAGAACACATGATGGAAACACATCTGGCATCTCTTCGACCAGTTGCTCTGTTTTCTGATCACTAACAGGAATTGAATTCTTCACAGGATAAGGCAAGACTTTATCACCTGCAATATCATTACCCAACAGTAATGTCACACCTTCAACAGGCAAGGTAGGTGAAACTCCTAACACAACCTCACCAGACACAATATCTGAAGTCAAATCAACGCTGTGAAGAGGCACTTTCACTACACCACCTACACCCTTGACAAAAACCTCTGAGTTCACAGACGAGTCCGAAGAGAAGGGCAACACATCGGCACAAAGAAGACTTTGAGAAGCTCCAGTATCACGAAGAATACGTACAGGAATCTTCTCAGTACTACCTATCAAACTCACAAAACCTTCTGACATGAAAGGTTCATAATGGGCAGTAACTGCCTCATTTTCCCTCTGAATACTTGCAAGAGCATCAGGAACTGTCCTACGAGTATCTAGACCTTCTTTCTCCTTTTTCTTCCTGAGCTTAGTACAATCAGACATCCTATGCCCATCTTGTTTACAGTAAAAACAAGGGCCAACAACAGGTTTCTGCTTCTGTGCAGTTTTCACACCTGAGCTAGAGGTATCATCATTTACACTCTTGGAACTAGACTTAGAATTGCTAGGACTCTTCCTCCCACTGCTGTGATTGCCTTTCAAGGCTGGGTTGCTCTTCTCAACCCCCCTATGAGTCAGGACATACTCATCCAAGAGAACAGCTGCCTTTCTAACATCTGCTACCTCCCTTTCGTCCAAATACTGACGCAAATCGGGAGTAATGCACCGCTTTAGTTCTTCAAGCAGAGCCAACGCTTTCAATGCTTCAAAAGTATCCACCCCTGTGGATGACAACCAGCGATCAAAATGCAAGACCTTATTGCGGACAAAATCAACAAAAGTCTCACCCTCTTGCTTCCTACTATGACGGAAAGCCTGCCTGTGAGCTTCTGGCACAAGCTCATAAGCTTTCAAGATGGAACTCTTCAGCTCATCATAACTGCAACTCTGCTCAACAGACAGTGAGGCATACACCTCCTGAGCCCTACCTAACAATGCGCTTTGAACTAATGTAGGCCAAAATGACTTCTCCCAACCTAAATTAAGGGCTACCTTCTCAAAATGTTGGAAAAACTCCTCAACTTTGTCCTCATCAAACTTTGGGACAAGCCTAACATACCGACAGGCATCAAACTTTGGAGAATTAGAGCTTACACTCTGAATGTCCAACTCCTTCGATTTTAAATCCATAGCTTTCATCTGCAATTCAACTTCCCTAGTCTTCAATTCTAGCTCTTTCATCCTCAATTGAGTCTCAAGTGTCTTAACACTGAACTCAGCAGGATCAGATCCAGCAGGGGATGCAGTACCAGCATCGTCCTCCCCAGCTGACCAAATACCTGTCTGAACAAAAAAGTTCAAAAACAGATCCTTGATGTCATCCTTCCTACAAGAGGAAGCAACCTCAATTTGCAAGATCTGAGCTGCTTCAATCAACTCAGCCTTTTTCAACTTCCCCATAGCTTCAGGGGTGGGTTCATCAACAAAACCCTGCACCTTTTCGGACACCATAGCTGAAGCAAGCTAGCACCAATTATCAGGCAACAAGCAAAAGACAACCCAAAAAGATCTGGTCTACCAAACACCCTTGAACAAAGGCAAATCCTTAACAGGAGTACAAAATGACTAGTCAAAAGCCAATCCAAAACAAACATAGACCAATCTACTCAAAATGTTGTCCAAAACAGCTATCAAAAAGCACAAAATGCACTTAATAACCGAAAACCGGCAATAAAGGAAAAAGCGAAAGAAGCCTTGAAGCGAGGCTAATTTCCCGAAAAATCGAGCGTGACCCGTCCTAAAAAGACAACAAACTGCGAATTACACGTGCGCTATACACACAGAGAACGTGCACCCATACACAACGCATGATACACAACCGCAGAATAATACACGGGAAATGTAATGCAAAACGAGAGAACCAAACTCTCACCAAAAGTACGACAGTACCTACATGAAAATACAGCTTGTAACTGTCCAAAAATTCGACAAGCCCCCAATTTATTACGTCCTAAGGTGTCTCCAACACATAATAAAACGTTTCACTATCCAACACAATCGAAGCACTCCACGAAACCACCGTAACGAGAACTAAAAGATCACAATTCAGGAGGCCATAACTTTGTCAGTAACTGTCTTCGATAGCGAACACTTTTTTTTTCTAGTCTGGTGTTCAGCCGCACACAGGCGCATCACAAGCGGGTTTTCTTAACATTCTTTTCAATCTAACTCTAATTGTGAGCGCTTATAGACAAGGTCAGACAACTTGTAATTAGATTGCTTGTGAACTGTCGTAATCTTTACATTTTTTACGCGTGGCGTGTTTCTTGGGCGTGCTTTTTAATAATTCATGCGTTTGCCTTTCTCCCATTTTTCTTTTTCCTGTTTGACGTGGCAATTTTGGTCTTGCAACAATTCTTTCTACGATCTTCTTAGTTTCACTAAAGCCCACCGCACACTACACGATCTGTCTGCGATCCAATTTAGGAGAAAAAAAAAAGTTATAGTATTTGATATAAACATTCAAACATGGAAATTCATACTGGCCAAAGCTCTAATAGTCGTATAATACTAAACTCCGGGGTTATGCGAAGTCAATTCCGAATCGTAGTGACGTCATAGCACTCTTGCGATCGGCTACGATTTGAAGCCGATTTTGCCTTTACTCGGACCTAAAGCCTTGCATTTAACCAGAATGTCCCTGTGGGTATTCCTATATTTATTCCGAACCTCAAATAAGTTCCGAAATCTGGTCGCAGTCGGATCATATAGTGTGCGGTGGTCTTGAGTTGACTTTAATTTTGTTTTGCGCTGTTTACTCACTAATATCATGAATATGCTTAGAATTAATACAGCTTTTCTTCTGACATTTTAAACTTGTTCAAAATCTGCTTTTATTCTCTGCATCGACCCTTTTGTCATGTTTTTAAGTGTAGGGTTGCCGTGGTTAAATCATTATTTTATTTGTAGGACGGAGAATATCTTATACACCAAGATGGATCAGCCTGCTACATGGCTTTATTAAAATGTCAACATTTTCGTATGTTTTAACCATCAGGAATGGAGTAATGCCTTTGGACATCCTCTTGCCGATCGGTTTATTCGATACAACGAGGTGAGGTTAAAAAAGGAACCAAAACTATACACAATTACCACTTGTTAAAGTGGAATTATTTGATATTTTTGCTTTAGAATTAGTATCATGTTTACCACGTAAACCCATGAAAAACTAGTTATCATGGCAACGTAGATGACGGGAGGCAGGAGCGTCGCTCCCGTTATCTATTATTCGTTATTTTCGCCAGGAAATTCGTAATTGTGGTAAAAGAAAATTGAGACAAATTTCTTCATGTCCAAACCCCCCCCCCCCCCCCAATTTATAATTCATTAGAACTTTCCAGGGTATGTATGTACCGCGTAGTTTCTATTATCTCTTTTTTGGTCCTATTTTGTGTTTATTTGTTTTTCGAAGGAAAACACAGAATATCACTAACAATCTATCATGAAATAGGACACAAGTGATATGTAAATTATGGTAATTGTCCATATCATATTTCACTTTTTCACTGAATTTTATTGTCCATTTTCAGCTTTAAATAACATGCATAAATAAAAAATAATTACCTTATCAATAGAATGCACAAAATATTTCAAAACATAGAATTTTCAAAATCAAGTATATAAATGAATGTTGAAAATGGAAATCGACTGATTTTCCATTACTGTTATTACACCTTCGGCTCCTTTTTCCGTCAAAAGAGGTTCTGACCATTTTCGTAAAGAACAGGTTCTTGACCTTTCTCAAGCATAAAGCCTTTTTTCCATCTCCATATTCTCTCCTGAATTCATATTTCTGGCTCTGTCAGAGTCTACCTTCACCCTTAAAAAATCAAATTACTTTCTTTGTAGAAAGAGAGACAGAGACAGGGACAGACAGAGAAATAAAGAGATAGAAAGAGAATGGGAGAGAGAGCTCGAATAATAGAAACCGCTAACAAGCCTGATTGAGGCAACGGAAATGACCAAAGGGCGTCGTTCTTTTCGCCCTTTATACCGCGACCTGTTTACAAGATTGCCCCGACAGTAAACGTATAAAAGGTTTTTAATTTCTTCTCGTTAAAAGGCTTCATTAAGTTGGTTTTCGACTTTTACCTATACTCTTTGGCATTTACCCGTAAATAATAGACATTTAATGCTTATTGTATTGCTTTTTCATTTTCATTTGCAAAAGGGGATTCTCTTTTTAGTCTTTTTAGTCATCCGAGCAAGTACATCATGCCAAATATAAACTAGACGACACCCTTTCATGACAAAACAATTATTGAAAACTGACTGATTTCAAAATGGAGATTTTCATAATGTACTCAGATTCACATTATAATCTGGATACTAATATAGCAATTTAGTTCTCAGTATAATGTGTGACGAAGTTTATTATACAGTTTAAATCACTGCATGCATTTTCTTTCTCCCACTTCGAACGGTTTTCTGGAATTGTACCAAATAGTTCAAAGAAGAATCTGTCGAATGGTCGAATGTTCCTTTTCCAGAGTATTTTATAGCTTTATATTCAACATTTCATACTGCGAGATTCATCATTAATATAAAACCTAAAGAAGAATAAGTGTAGGAGTCCAGTAATGAAGTAATAAAAGATGCAATGAACAACTCGATAAAGGTTTTAAAAACATATTTTCACCCTTTATCATGATCGAACCATTACTTCATCAAATAGTACTTCTAAGAGAGCATGGTTGTTGGATTTCAACCGGCACAATTACGTGAAGTAGGCTTCATAACATCACTTGTAAACGAAGGGATAAAATGCATCGTTCCCCCGTCATTATGGTTTTGATACTGCACTATGTGCTCGTCAGTTGGGGCATTTTTAGTCTGTTCATCTTTAACATTTATACTGTATTTATTGATTAATCAATGTATTCATTTGTTCGCTTAGCTGTCTATCTGTCTGTTCATTCATTTGGTTAAAAGTTGAAACTGATTTCCAGGTAATATACAT
The DNA here is from genome assembly GCA_029962745.1 of Echinometra lucunter. NCBI lineage: Eukaryota > Metazoa > Echinodermata > Echinoidea > Camarodonta > Echinometridae > Echinometra > Echinometra lucunter. The sequence continues at coordinate 11,308,055 of CM057154.1, forward strand.
GCGATGCAAAGCCATATGTTTCTGTGGTTATCCGTAATGATCAGATACACTCTAAGAAAAAAAAGGTGCAATTCTGCACCCCAAAGTCAGCAATAGCAGCACCTTTTGGTGTGCAATCTTGCACCCTACATGAAAAGGGTACAAAGATATACCCTTTTGTACTTGTTTGCACCCGGAAATGCCCATCTGCACCCGTCCCTGTGCAGAAATTTTTGCATCCAAAAGGGTGCAAATTTGCACTTCTCTAAGGGATATAACTCTACACACTTTAGGGTGAAAAATGTAGCTCACTACACCCTTAATGGTGCAAAATGATAATGTGGGTGTAAAGCTCCCGATGTTGCATTTGAAGGGTGCAAAATCAACCATTTACTCTTAGCGTGTAGAAAACAAACAAACAAAGGCGTTGATATTGCGGACTATACGCTGAATAATCATAACCATCACCCTCTCCAGGAACCCGTCGATGAGTTCCGGTTCTTCAACGGCTCCAAGGGCATCCTGACCCTGCTCAAGCAGAGTGTGAAGATTGATCCGACGCGCGAAGATTTCTACCAAGCCTGGTTGACCCTTGACCCGGATCTAGAAGCACAACTGGAAGAGAATGCAACAGAAATTATGCCCGACTACCTGCAACCAATCGAGGTGATAATGCTTCAAAGTTCATTTCATGTCATTTCATTTAAATTCAGTTTAACTCAATTTATTTTTGGTTTATCAATATAATTAAGCAGAACAACGCAGTATAGTTCAGTGACTTATATTGCAATGCTTACATGGGTAGCAGAAACGGAGATATTAATTGACACACAATTCTGGGGTTTTAGAAATATCTCAATTTGTAATGTTTACTTTCTTCTTTATTTTTGTTCTTCAAGTACCTCAAAATTTACCTGGGCCCCGTTTCATAAAACTTGTTATCAGTTACAACTGCCACATTTCTATGACAAACTTGCTCTCAGCCAATCAGATCAAGGATTTCAGTATTGCAAAATGTTATTGACAAGTTTTATTAACAGTCTCATCAGATGCACTCTCATCATGCTCATAGTTCTATAAGTGATTGAATTCTATAAGATTTGTATTTTTATTTGATGTTAAAAATAACAATTGTTTGCCGTATTTATTCTTCTTTTAGTACCACAAGGCTTACCTTTACGATGCTGTACGCGCTCTCTCAGTCTCTATCTCCGATGTGGTCGCAAGGGGACGCTTTGTCGAGGCCGAGATCTCCCGTTGCTATGACAACACACATCGCAATACGCGAGGCTCTAACCGGCTTAAGAAGGCATTGAATAAGGTAAGAGAAAGAGAGAGAGATGGGGGGGGGGGGAGTAGGCCCCCTTTCTCAAGATTAATTGGGAAGAGAGAAAGGGAAACGAGAAGGTGAGAAGATGAAATGATGTTACGTTTTGTTAAGTGGGGTTCCATGGTTATTGTTTTTTGTGTGGGGGGCACAAGCTAAGAAGATCTGTCGAAAGCTCCCCCCCCCCCTCCTAGCTCCACCGAGGCCCCGGCAAATGACTGTCCTCATGTTTCGTCTCAGAGAAGAGGAACATCGGGGTGGTGGAATGCGATCATGCTGATAAAGACATGATAGCAACCATGAAAACTGATGTGAAGGAGATGAAACACACCCCAGTAAAGTGGATGATTGTGTTACATTAAAGGTTTACATAAACTCTGGTTGACTGATGCACACAGTACTGTCGTAAAAATGATTTCTGGCAAACTATACCAAGCATTCATCTTTATCTTATTTTAATATGATGTGTTTGGAAAGGGGTACATACTTTGAAAGGAATTTTTCATTGAATTATTGTTGGGATATTCGGTTTAAGATAGAAATACATGCTAGACAATCTTACTCGAGAATCATCTGAAATTTGTAATTGAAAACAGTTTCATGGTTCAAAATCAAATTTTTAGTGTTGACTTATTAATGAAAAATGGGTCATGTTTGCGGATGATGCCGATGGTGATGATCATCATGATCATGAAAGATGATGTTGATGACAATGATGATGTTGTTGTTGTTGTTGTTTGTTGATGATGGTGATGATGATCATGATGATGATGATGAAGGATATTTATTATTAGTTTATTTTTCCTCATTTTCGTCTCATGTTTTGCATCTTCAAGGTTGAAACGGAGGGTATGATGGGACTGATACAGTTCAATAGGACAGGATACAACGAAGAGGTCGCTATTGATATCATCAGTGTGGAAGGCAGAAATAACGACACGAAAGCATGGCAGGTGAGATACCTTTGGTTTTTGCTTGGTGATCTGTTTGTTTATTCGTTTGTTTTGGTTCCTTTTTCTTTTGTTATTGCTAGGCTTGGGATTCAAGATGTGTAATTGTCCCTGTAGGCCTCTGCAACATCACTACATTATCTTTTAAGTTAATTCAGAATAGCACATCTGCTGTTGAATGCATCTCTTTTTGTCTCGCCCACCGGAGGTGAAGGCGAGACTAATGGCCCCGTCACATATTAGCGAATTGAACTAACGAATGCCTAGCGAACAGCTATTTTTTTGAAAAGTCTAGATACGCTCAAATACGCTCAAATTCTTGGCCACAATAGGGTTCTAAATTTTTGAACATGTCCAAAATAGAAAATCGGCTCCAGCGTATGTCTGCGAACACCTACGAACAGCTAACGAATACCACGTACGTCAAACGTGTCACGAACGAATGGCAACGAACACGAACGCATGTCCAAATTTTCGAATACGTTAGGCATTCGTTGGCTCGATTCGCTAATATGTGACGGGGCCTTAAGGGATCCAAATGGCGTCCGTCCGTCGTCCGTCCGTCGTCCATCCGTCGTCCGTCACAAATGTTAAAGTTTACCTGCAAGACTCTCTTATGAGGCATAACTTGGCAACTGCTGGTCCAATGGCAACCAAACTTGGGTGGTAGATGCACTAGGGGTACCATCATGTTGCGGTGCTGTCGGAGGTCACATGGTAAGGTCAAAGGTCATTTGAGGTCACATTGTTATAGAGTACCAGCAAGACTCTTTTTACATACGTTAACGTTTACCTGCAAGACTCTCTTATGACACATAACTTGGCAACTGTTGCTCCCTTTTCAACTAAACTTGGGTCATAGATGCACTTGGGGGACCTTCATGTTATAGTTGCATCAGGGGAGCGTTTCATGAAGAGTTTTGTCGGTGAAAATCCCCGACAAATGTTATAAGCTAATGAAAATCCTCGCATCTGATTGGCTGAAAACAAATTAGTCGGTGAAAATCACCCACAAAACTCTTCATGAAATGCTCCCCAGATGTCACATGGTAAGGTCAAAGGTCATTTTATTTCAAACGTTAAAGTTTACCTGCAAGACTCTCTTATGACACATAACTTGACAACTGTTGGTCCAATGCCAACCAAACTTGGGTGATAGATGCACTAGGGTTAACGTCATGTTGTGGTGCTGTCGGAGGTCACATGGTGAGGTCAAAGGTCATTTGAGGTCAAATGTTAAAGTTTACCTGCGAGACTCTCTTATGACAAAAAACTTTGCAACTGTTGCCCCCTTTTCAATTAAACTTTGGTCATAGATGTACTTGGGGGACCTTCATGTTATAGTGGTATCGGAGGTCACATGGTAAGGTCAAAGGTCATTGTATTTCAAACGTTGAAGTTTACCTGCAAGACTCTCTTGTGACATCAAACTTGGATGTTCTTGGGGAAACTTTCGTGTTATTTAGTCACGGGTGGACGAGACATAATCTTGCTATTGGCTTGTTAATTTCAAAGAAACGTGAAACAGAACAAAATGTAGAGGTTCTCTGGTCGAGTCACTCTTGTGGATATGTCTCCGGACTGTGAACCGCAAAGTACGCGGTTCTCATCCGATCCCTGTCGCAGCCCTACCGTCATTTGGCAAGGCAATAATCAAAATATGCCATACTCAGCCCAGGTGTAGTACCTGGGTACCTGGTCGGATTTATTTCTTGGATACACAAGGCTACGGGTTCTTGATTATTTTCATCCGCGGGCGAGAAATCTTTCTGAACTTACGTCGCGGGCCATTAAGTATTACCTGCACATACATAATATTAGCGTATGTGCAGACTTCTCCAGATCGAAGATCAACTTCCCAGTTTCTAATTTTTGCCAGCTAGCATGGCGAGATTAGGGGGGGGGGGGGATTGCACATGATCTCAGTGAAAATCTAATTAAATCATAAGAAATTTGATAAGACATACATGTACAAATTACAAAGAAAGTATTTGGCGGCCAGATCCATTTTGTCCATGTGCCTGCATGCCCAAATTATATTTCGTTCAAAACGCTGCAATTAATCATTCTCGTCCTATTTTCTCATAAATGTTTTCCATAATCATACACAGACCTAAAATATGGTAAAAACATAAATGAATGATAACTATGGTGTCATATTGCGAGAGAGCGAAGCGAGCGAAGCGAGCAGAATTTCCAGTGGAATTCATTTAGGATGAAGTGGATTTATTTCATTTTTACATTTTTTAACTCATTTTTTTTTGCGGGCCGCATGAAATCGTCTGGCGGGCCTCATGGGGCACTAGGCGTTGCTTTTGCCGAAGCGAAGGCCGGGGTAATGATATCCAAAGTCCTTTGAAAGCGCATAGAGGTTATTAAGTGATATGCGCTATACAAGAACGGAATAATTATGAAAATAAAAGTGCATCCATGCCAAATTAAAAATATGCCATGAAGTACATTTTTTTTTTATTGGGCTTTGGAATCCGAATAAAAAAGAAGAATGATCACTTTGTTTAATTAGGTGGAAACGGGATCCTGGTGTATATCACCAATACAGATTCCTTGAAATAATGATACACTTCGAAAAAATGATCATTTTGATTACATAAATGATATCTGACACTTAATATGTACATTATGTAAGGCGATTCATATTAATGCACGCTATATGGTAGACCTAGTTAAGATGATAATGCTCATAAATGTATTTGAAAAAAATAAATATTCTTTTGTTTTGTGTTTGAAATCTTTAGATTGGATTTTGGGATCATGAGTCGAAGCTGACCCTGGAACAGTTTCCTTTCATTAGGCGATATGATGATTTTCATAACAAAACGTTCAACATCGTTACTATTGAGGTAAGATTCTATTCTTGAGAAAAATAGCAAGGGTAACAAATACATTGTTTTGAAATTGAAAGGAAGCTGCACTGATTAGTATGAGCATGTGAGGAGTATTGTCTAAATGATACACAATTATTACTGTTCAAAGTATATACATGCAACGTGGTAATATCATATGGAATGTGGGGGAGAGGTCTCCATGCAGGGGCGTAGATAGAGGGGGGGGGGATGCATCCCCCTCCCGCATTTTGAGGTGGACTCATATATGAGTGTACAAAAATATGTACGAATGGGTTAATAATCCATCCCCCCCCCCCCCCCCCCCCCGGTATAAGGACCTGTCTACACTAATGTCTCCATGTGGTTTGGTAAATGAATTGTCCTCATATATTTTTCTTTGAGCTTTTTCTAATGGAGGCGTTTTCCCATTCAGTAGTCGTATTGTAGTATAGGCTTTTAATCGAGTTCCACGAATTTTGCATTCAATTTGATGCCCCTAACGCTTACCCCCACCCTTGCTTACCGTTCGCCTGCTTCATGTTATGGTCATTACAGGAAGCGCCGTTTGTAACTTTGGAAGAAACAGTGAATGGTCCCAAATATACCGGGTTCTGTATCGATATGCTGGAGAAGATTGCCGAGAAACAGAACTTCAAATACAATCTATATCTTGTGGCTGATAACAAGTACGGCGGCAGGAACGAAGATGGCAGGTGGAACGGACTGGTTGGTGACGTATATTATGGGGTAAGAATTCGGATTTTTCTTTGTATCTTTACCCCCCCCCCCCAAAAAAAAAAAAAAAAAAAAAAAAAAAAAGATAAAATAAATAAATAAATAAATAAATTAAAAATAAAAAATAAATAAAAGATAAAAATCAAACTAAAAATAAAATAAAAATAAAATAAATAAATAAATAAATAAATAAATAATAAAAAAATAATAAATGAATATACAAATCAAAAATAAATATAACAAATTAAAAAAACAGCATCTATCACATTCTTATTGCATATTCGTTCATATTTCGTTCATATTTCTGACTAACATCAAATGTTGTATCGTAACTGATGGATGAGTTATGTGATCCAGTGGGTCATAATTTATATTTTCAACAGAAATGTATAAGTGGAAATATATTGGGTTAAAGGCAACATAATAATTCACAAGGGGTTTTCTTATAATATGAACTAGGACATTATTTCATAAAATTAGCAATGTTAATCCATTTATCCACTTTTAGAAAACAATGTTGCTGATTAGAACCTTTTCTTGTCCCACATTTGAAACCTTTAAGAACCATTTCTAGCCTATAAAGGTTCCCTAAAGGGTTCTGAAGGGGTCTTTAAAACCATGATTAGTCATTGTTGGTTGTAGAAGGAACCTTTTGTGGTTTTGAAAATGTAAAGAACCCTTTTAGAACCCCTTTTCTGTAGGGTTCTAAATACAGGACAAACGTGACAAAAGGGGGTTCTAAATGGCACGTTTATCTAAGAGTGTCGTATAGGGCTTTACAGGCGTGAGCCTATTTCTAAAGCCTTGCCTATCCCTTCTTTAAATGTGCAGTATACGGTTTTCTAAATGTTTGTTGGTTTATTTGTTAGAAGTATTTGTGATCGCGTTAGTTGGAGGATGTTGTCCGGCTGCTGTTCATGATAAAGGAAAGGAACTCTTCGCAATTCTAGATTTCCTTTTTTTTTCTGCGATCAAGAACATCTTCATTCCATTTATGATATAGGCTATTGAATCAGGGAAGCGTTTCATGAAGAGTCTTGTCAGTGATTTTTACTGACAACTGTTGTAAGCCACTGAAATCCTTGCTTCTCATTGGCTGAAAGAGAATTTGTCAGTGACTTCACTGACAAAACACTTCATAAAACGGTCCCCTGATTTACCTTGATTCCTTTTTATCCTTACGCAGAAAGCGGACATGGCGGTAGCGGGGATGGTGATCAACTCTGATCGCGAGAACGTGGTCGACTTTACGAAGCCCTTCATGAATTATGGAGTGGGTATTCTGCTCAGGAAACCACAGAAGAAATCCAATGTCTTCGCATTCCTCGAGCCTCTCGATATCAAGGTCAGTGGGGCCCAAAGCCGCACGCGGGAATTTTTCCTGGGGAGGGAAAGGGGAGGGGGGGGGAGGCAAGATTACGTAAAATGTAAAACACGAAAGCGAAGGAGCGAAGCGACCGTGCAGGTCACGGGGGCGTTTTTCGCATTTAAAAATTGAAATTGAAGGATGTGGTGCACACTTTGCGTGGATTTTCTTTTGGAAAATGCAAGGCATGAAAATTCCTGGGGGCCAATTGCCCCCTGCATATGACCATGGTAGGGTCCATCGCTGGTATTCATGAAATCATACTTGAGTTTGTCCAGGTTTAAGTGGGCTGATTTTGTCTAATGATTTTTGGAGCTCCAAGGGTGTGTTTCTACTGCCGTATGACACATCACAACATTTCTGTAACGAAATGAACGAGAAATATTATCGAACATTATATGAATCAATCGTTTTCATGTAATGAATATATCCATTTTTGTTTATATATTAGCATTATCATTTTTGCCAAATATGATTCCTCCAACAACATAATAGGAGAGAGGGGTATAATAAGATTTAAACAAAGATCTACATCACCACGTGACTCGAATTAATACTGATCATTTCTCATTCTTAGCAAGGCGGAGTTGAAGAATCAACATTTTATCATCCTTGTTGTTAGGTTATTAGGTGCCATCGAGTCGTCCCCGACTCCTGGTGACCCCATGGACAAACTTCCTCTACTCTACTCTGTCCTGCGCAAGTATGGTCATCTCTCTCAATGATTTGCTAGGTTCTTTGGCCTTTTTGTATTAATACGACTATTCGAAACTTTGATTACATTAAGATTTCACATTTTTTGAATGTTCATATTAATGCTGTAACAAACTTTTCCAAAATCAGATCGCAAACGGATCGTATTGTGTGCGGCGGGCTTTAAAAAGTTAAATGTATCTTTACATTTGGGCTATTAATAGTAGTGAAAGTTAACATTTTTCCTTTATCGTTTGATTGAATAAAGGTATGGGGTTGTGTTCTGGCCTCTCTTTTCGTCGTGGGTTTCCTCATCTTTATTCTGGATCGTCTAAGTCCGTACAGCGCCTATGGCAAGGGCGGACCCGACTGCGATGAGGCCGACGATTTCAATCTCCTAAACAGTCTCTGGTTCGCCTTCGCTTCTTGTCTTCAACAAGGTAATCAATCAAAGTTCGGATTTTGACTCCTACTGTTTCACCAATGAAGTGAAACTGTATAGGCATAGCTTAGATTTTAATCAAGCCTTCATTATTTTGTAGAGCTTTTTGTCGGCCAGGAACCTACATCGAAAGATGATGCCTGACAGCAGTATGTTGGTGAAAATTTCAATAATTATGAAATGACATTGATATGCTCTGCAAATGTCTTGTAAAAACACTGCTATCATGATTATGATATTAAGACTGACTTCAAGAAAACATTCGACTGTTAAGAGGTAAACTCGGATAATGAAAATTAGGATGATGATGAAGATGATGATGATGATGATGATGATGATGATGATGAGTATGATGACGACTATCGTTATAATGATCGTTTTTTTTCCATAAACATTACGTTAGTCTGCATATTATGTCCAAGATATTGCAATACTTCGGATTTGTTTCAACTTCTCGTCTAGCTGTGCATTTCAAAATAATACGAGAGGGGCATGTTACTTCCGCAATATTTCAAATTTAAAGAAAAAACCATTGATATTCACCGCAAGTTTCGCCAAAAATTCATGTCGATTTTTATTAATGTCGATAATTATAATGTTAGTTACAATAAACCACAACATTGAACATGTTGAATATGTTGACCAAATGATAGCATTTTATTGAGGTTGGAAATACGACAAAATTGTATATTTTGCATAAATAAACGTACGCGTCCGGCCTTTTGTTTATAGTGTATCAAGTTCTCTTTTTTAAACCTGCATTTGAATAGACTGGTAATCTATCCTTTCTTGTCTCTATTTCTCCATTCATAACCCGTTCATCAGCCTACTGGAATGTGAGAACCAATCACCCTGTCGAAGGCAAATATGCTCAATTCTTAAAACTTTTATTTTGCGATCACATGTTGAAAACCTAATGTAGGATGTAGGAAAGATTTTTATCTTTGGGAACGGGAATTCCGTCTCAGATATCTTTGATTATTAAGCTTGAAATTTGAGAAAAGACAGTGACATTATAAGTTTGACGAAGAGTGTTCGTTTGGTCCTTTCATTCCAGTAAGTTGATGATTCTGTTATTAAAAATTGAAAATATCAATATCTAGCGATATATGACATAATTCTCTTTCCCAAAGATAGAAAGCTGTTTATTGTTTCGTATTTTGAACCCCATTCTTTCTAGCCAATTTTATCGGTTTATTACAGTATGTTCTATTTTTCATAGCTTTTAGAAAGAAGCTGGTAATGGAATGTGAAGCATTAAAAATCCAACCTATTTAGTAGTAAGACGATTATCAAGTAACTTAAGTTCTTTGATGCATTTCATGGCAAAATATGTCGCTAAATTTCGTTTCATTGAGACAAAAACTGAAGGTTTTTTTAAACATGTTGATGGAATAAAAAAAAAAACGTATCCCATCATGTGTGTACTGGGTCAAAATCCTAAGTGAATAAATTTAAAAAAGGACTCATCCGACTGTTTGTATTGAAAGTTAAGAATTATGTTACAGCCGACATTGGAAGTGTATTCTTGTTATACAATCTTGGTTGCATTTCGTTATTTTGGATTTGATTCTCTTTGAAGATTACATTTTATAAGGGGGGTTGAAAAATGCACAGTTGGCAAATCGCTATGTTTGATGAAATTATATTTTGCTCAGAATTCACTTGTCATCTATTATCTAATAATATGCTAACAATTTACGGCTTTATGACATCAGTGAAGAATTTTCCAAACAGGGAATGTGTGATAATTCTAGTTTTATAGTTCAAATTGTCTTTTTAAAAAAAAGGTCAATCGATGGAGGAATATATTAGGCAAGAGGATATCATTAATATTTCTGCAGAAAGCACTTACGTCACACTGCCAAACATGCTCCAAATTGACCTCAAGCAGATCAAAAGCTTGGCCATTGGGAGGAATGCATTTCTCGTTCTTTCTTATGTCCGTCTGGTTGGTGTACGGAGATGTAAGGAAATAATTCACTCCATGTTTCTTATTAACATCTACAGGAGGTGATAATACCCCTGTCTCTGTATCGGGTCGGATGTTGAGTGCTTTCTGGTGGTTCTTCGCTCTCATCATCATCGCTACCTACACTGCCAATCTTGCCGCCTTCCTGACCGTCACTCGGATGGAGAACCCCATCAATTCCCTCGAGGACCTCGCCAATCAGAACAAGATCATCTACGGCACCATCGAGAACAGCAGCCTTCACCGGTTCTTCGAGAAGAGGAAAAACCAGGTGACTTACGAGCGCATGTGGGACTTCATGACTTCAAGTTCGGTCAACCCTTGGGTACCATCGGACAAGGCAGGGTACCAGAGGGTCAAGAATGAGGATTATGCCTTCTTCTGGGACGCACCGATCCTGGACTACATCAAGCAGACAGAGTGCGACCTGATGACCGTTGGGAAACCGTTCAACCTCAAGGGATATGGCATAGCTACACCGCAGGGAGCAGCATACAGGGACAACCTGTCCGTTGCGTAAGTCTGGCTACCTAAGCTACTCCTGTTTCCGCTCTTTCTTTTTTTGTGCAAAAAAATATAGATAAATAGGCCTACAAAGGTCTAAAATAGGACCCATAAAAGCTGTGAAAGGGTGAATTTGGAAATACGTACTGTATGACCGGTCCCATATAGAGGGGCTATAAGAAAATGAATTATGTATATCTCTGGACCCTTTTTTATAAAGCACATGCTCCGACAACACTTGCTCCGCAGGCACTATCCAAACTCTCCTTAAACCCTGACCATGGCCGTACCCAGCGGCCATGTCAGTAAAAAAATTTCGAAGAAACTCGAAAGCAAGGGAACGAAGCGACCGAGCTGCTCATGAGGGTGCTTTTGCATTTTTAAAAGTGAAATTGAAGGATTTGGTGCACACTCCCCCCCCCCCCCCCCCCCCGAAATTTTGAAGACTTTACATTTTTTACTGACAATTTTCACAAAATTCACCGAAAGTGTGCACCAAATCCTTCAATTTCACTTTTAGAAATGCAAAAGCACCCTCATGACCAGCTAGGTCGCTTCGTTCCCTTGCTTTCGAGTTTCATCGAAAATTTTTATGCGTCTTGCCCCCCCCCCGAAAAAAATTTCTGCGTACGGCCCTGACCCTGACTTCAGCTGTAAACCTATCATAAAATTGAATTGTAACCATAGCCCCAACCTACATCTCTGATGTACTGAATTCCAAAGCAAATGCTGACGGTCGAGGCGATGATAGGCATGACTGAGGCTTGCCATTGTTGGATGGATGCCTTGATCGAGAAGAAACTGATTGTTCTCACGTTGCATGGATCTCTTCGAGGAATAAGTGATTCGCAAGAAGCGGTTTCAGTGCGAGTGCTTTTCCTTGTCCTACTTATAGGAAAAGTAGCATCATTTGCAGTTGATACTGCCGTTGGAAACCAATTGCCATGACAACCATTGTTTACTTTCCCCTTTCCTCTTTCTCTCACCTTCTCTCGATCACTCAACAGTATTCTCAAGCTGCAGGAAGAGGGCATCCTCGAGGAGATCCGCAAGAAGTGGTTCGAACGCGAGTCCATCTGTCCCGAGGAGATTGTCAGCAACAACCCCAACACCAAGGCCTCGGCCATCGGCCTCTCGAAGATAGCCGGCGCCTTCTACGTCCTCATCATCGGTGCCGTTCTCTCTTTCATCGCCGTCATCGTCGAGCACATGTGGCATCGACCACCGTCCTTCTACAAACGGAAGCGGCAGATGGAGGCGCGCAAAGCAAAAGAAAAGGTCGGTGGTTTGGGTTTTTTTCGAGGAGCTTTTTTTGATACAGGAGCGTATTTTGGGCTAATAGTTGCAAAACCTAGTTGCTTTCTAAAAGCAGGTATAACCTACTTTTTTTTATTCTCGGTACTGGAGTAATATTAAAACCAAAATTCAAACTCCATCTGCAAATTTACAGCATGTAATGTGCTTGCGATTTTGATTTGAGATTTTGGCAATGTGCCTTCAACACTTTTAGATTTTGTCCCTCAGTGGGAAAGTGGGAAAGAAACATGGTTTTCGACACTGTATTCATTTATACCTAAAATGTTATAATTCGAGATGATAATTTTCATCATCACAGATATGAATTTCTGATTGCTCGATAGGCGTGCATTAGGCATGTTAGTTTGTTGTCCTGCTGATATGGATATTTAGAAACCTTCAGAAATGCAGTAGCGTACTTTTTCATACTTTACGGAAAAGTACCTGTAGTTAAAAATCTCTTCGATGTACAGTGTGTTATAATTATCGCTTTTTAAATTTACGTATTTGCATTTATCAGAGAATGCCCTGCATAATGAAATAGAAGGAATTGAATTTGTATTTCCTCTATGTCGTTTGCTTCACATATTAACCTTGGAATGTTACCCATATGACATTTCATTTATTTTTCATTTCGCATTTTGCATTTTTACTAACAATCTGCTTTGCTACTAACAGCTAGTGTCAGCTGCTATTAACTTCATAAAAGTCTAACGCTTTCCCATTGCACTATGGAGAACTTAAGTGGATTCTAGAAAGATATTTCTATCCTTGATAATTATGTCCAATGCTCTAGGTTCTCCTCCCCCCCCCCCCCGATATAATTATGAGCCCCAATACAAGGCCCAGTCCATAACAAGCTGCATTGTATATCGAATCAACTTTAACTTGACAAACTTTAGGCTTTCAACTTGTCAAAGACACAATGACACTTCTCTGCCCTATTTATTGATATATTTATTTATTTATTTGTTTATTTATTTATACATTCATTCAATTTATTTATTTATTTATTTGTTCATTTATTTAATATCTATTTATTATTTATTCATTTATTTATTCATTTATTTATTTTTAAGAAAGTCCATCCCTACCCACCACCCACTACCCTCCACATGCAAAATCATGGCTGTACCTTAATCGCAATGAAAAGCAACTAACAATGTTGTATATAATCCTGAATTCACTCAAAGCTATACCCCTTTTTTCTCTCTTTCTTTTCAATTTAATTGCTTCTTAAATTTGAATATTCATGTTTAATCTAATCTTTTTTTCTACATTGTTATGTCGTGTCACTACGTGTTTGATCTCTTTTTACTAACAGCGCAAAGTCGTGTTCATATCTGTAAGTGCTTGCTGTCACTATACATGCAAGGAGTAGTCAAAATCGTTCTTGTCTGATTGTTCGTTCTGCAAAATATGAACACGTCCTGTACACATGTTATACTAACACTGCATGTCTAGCATGTTGTAGTGAAGATATGCCTCTTCTTCCTCCTCCTGCTCCTCTTCCTCCTTCTCCTCTTCCTCCTCCTCCTCCTCCTCCCCCTTCTCCTCCTCCTCCTCTTCTTCTTCTTCTTCTTCTTCTTCTTCTTCTTCTTCTTCTTCTTCTTCTTCTCCTTCTTCTTCTTCCTCTCATAATTTCTTCTCATAATTTATATAATGAATAAATTTTGCCAGATATATTTCGTTTCCAGGTGATTTAATTTTGCATGAGAAGTGCGGTCATTGCACATCCAATAATAAGTTTAAAAAGTAAAAAAATCTCTTTACATTTCAGTCATTATACAACGAACCATGTTTTAAATGTTGGAATGTGTAGTGTAAGTCCCAGTTTGATTCAGGTCTAGCAGTGGCAGATCCAAGCGGTTGCACAAGAGCCGCGCGCCCACCTTTTTTTTTTTTTTTTTTTTTTTTTTTAGAATCACACATTGAACATAAATGTTAACTTAATAGATCTATGTTATGTAGCTAAATCTATGAAA